>WBNH01003519.1:0-136012 GCA_013401255.1 Urocolius indicus | reverse complement strand
GAAAAGAAAAGAAAAGAAAAGAAAAGAAAAGAAAAGAAAAGAAAAGAAAAAAAAGAAATTGTTAGCTATTAAATAGAAGGTCACATAAAGAAAAGAATTGTAACTGGACTGATAACCATGTCCCTTAAATTAATACTGAATAATTGGAAATGATAATTTGCAAGTGACATTTCCTGCATGGCTAACCATGGTATAGGCTTTATTGTTATATTGTTAAAATGAATAAGTTGCTGCACAATTGCTAATAGCATTTGTAGCTATTGAAGATAAGGCAACAGTAAGGGGTAATCAAACCACATTCTACCAAGTATAAAATGACTATGTAAAATGACATCTGTAAATCAAAGCTTAATTAGTCTGATATAATTTACAATAACTGGCCAGCCCAAGTTTTCCTCAGGCGACCTGCCCTGGTGACTGATGGCACAGTCAGATGGGACATTCTGGCTGCAGCTGAGGCACAAAGCTGTTCCTGTCCTCTTGAAAATTATTGTTGCACCTTAACATCTGCTGGCATAACTGCTCTTACCATTGCTCCTTTATCTGTCCATACTATCTGAGTTTAAAAAGCTTGTTAGAGAAAGAAAAACATCAGAATAAAATTAGGCTGAGCCAGAACTTTCTGGAAGAATTCCTTACCATTGATCAGGAGGTCTAATCTCTCCCAGATCAGGAGGTCTGTTGATATGGTGTGGGACTTCCATTTCGGTTTGCATGCTGCAGAAAGGGCACAGAAGAAAACCATTAAAAGGCTTGGAGGACTGGGGAAAATGCTAGATGGCATAAGAAATGAAGAACTTGATTTAGTTAGCCTGTATGAAAGAAGACTGGGAAATGCTTTGATTATACTGCATAATAGAGGAAATGCAAGATACTAAAGGGCAGTTTAATCTGTCAGAAAGCAGATAACAAGAATCATGGATATGAAAGCTAGACGTGTTCATCTTAGAAATAAGGTACATATCTTTTTAACAATGAGGTTGATTAAGGAACTACAGAAAGGAATGATGGAGCTTCCATTTCTTGATGCATGCTACTTAATTTAAATTGAGTCATCTTCCAGGGAGAAATGTGTTAGTCCAACATAAGTAACTTGCTAGGTACAGGCCTAACTGGACGAGATGGAACAGGAAATCAAATCAGATGGTTTACTTTTTAATAATAGCTTTAAAATAGAGGAATTAAAAAACACTGTCCTGTGGTTACTACTTAAAATTTAGTACTGCAGAAGTTGGTGTAAATATATTTGATCTCATCTCATCTTTCATTGCATTTTAATTTAGGATAAAAATACATGATTCCTGTAGGTAATCCAGGTTTCTCTCCCCTATTTTAGAGCTATCCAGTTGGGAGTGTTTTTATTACTATCACCATTAAGGCTTAAGCATAGGTTTAATATGCACTTAAACACTTTTTTTTTTTCCCCCCCAACTTGTGGTCTTAATCATCTCAATATAATAAGAACTGAATCATTACAGTGCAGCAGAGGAGTTCTCAGAGCTTCTGCACCTTAGGCAGTGATGCCATTAATTCATATACACTAAGCAGCACTGGGCCTGGCAGGTATTTGGAAAGGACACCTCCAACACAAATGCATGCTGTTTAAATTAACTTCTGTGGAGGCTACTCATATAGCTGCTAAATGTGAGCATTGCATTAGAAAATAGACACAAGGAGTGAGCTAACAAGAGGGCAGGAGGACAGTAATGTAATAGGTGCAATTGGAACCGACATAGGAAGTAGGTGTGAAATGAATGAAGGCATGCGAGAAAATACACAAAGTATGGGTCAGATTTCAAATGAACATGCACTGTAAGTGCATCTTTCCACAAATTCTTCAATGTCTCTGATTTTTCCATCTTCTAAGTGCTGCAGAAAAAAAAAATCAGTCTGTATATATCAAATTCATTCAATGAAAATGACTTCTACTGAGCCATATAAGGTTCAAAAGATCTCTGGACTTTTTTACAACTGTCTAGAAAAGTCTCTATCCTTTACCATTAGTCACGTGCTAAGTGGGATGAGACAGAAAAGGTACATCTGAAACCTCTGTGTGATGATATTTGTACTATCAACAGGCAACTAAAATGAGGAAAAAAATTGCTACCAAAAATTGCTAATCATGGAGTTTAAATAAATATCTTGGCCTCACTCAAGCAAAAGAAAGTTCTGTTGGTTTAGTTTCCCAGATATTTCCTTAAATATAAAGTGCAAATGTGGGTCAAATCTTTTTCATAACTGGACGTCTATGAGATTTTCCTGCTGTGTAGCTTTCTTGGCATCATTTATTCAGTGGTCACTCTGTTCTGCTTTCAGGCTATTCTGATAATTAAGCTTTTCAGGACCTAATAACTTGGTATATCTGCTTCTCTGTCAAATATGGTTGAAATTGGTCTAGACTCATGTCGTGACCAAAAGACCACGATTAGCCTCAAGTACCGAAGACTTAAGGATTGCTAAAGGGCAGGGAGGGCTTAATTGCCGCTTAAGGTGCAGGACAAAACAGACCAGGCTACTCGGCTTGGGGAAGAAAAAAACAGAAAACAATTTAATACCAACTAAAACATAAAACCCCAAAAACCAGAACCAAAACAAAACAACACAGAATGGTACAGAGATGAAGAGTCCGACCAGCCCTTTAAGACCACCTGCTCCCCACCCCTCTCCTCTTCCCGGGCTCAGAGCCCTGATCCCGGTGTTTTATACCTCCGTCCCCCCTGAACGGCCCAGGGGGGCAGGGAGTGGGGGTTTCAGTCAGTCCGTTCCTGGTGGCTTCTGCCGTTTGTCTCACCTCAGGGCAAGTGGGTTCCGCACCAGTCCTCCTTGCAAGTCCGTGAGGTACCACACACACATGGCAGCCCTGCACGGGCTGCACCGACGCACATTTGTCCCAAAGCCCTGCACGGGCTGTACCGATGCTCATTTGTCCCAAAAGTTGCTGCTCCTCTCTGCCTCTCGTGTGGGGCTGCTCTGCGGTGCACAGGCTCTCCAGCATGTCCTGTGCCATGACCGCCTCCCCCACACAGTCTCTGGCCCGTCCGGGCACACTCACATGAAGTTGCTGCTGCTGATCCATAGGTTGCAGGGGTACCGGCTGCACTCTCACCACGGCTTGCAGAGGGGTCTCTGGTCTGATGCTCCATCCTTCCTCCTTCTCCGACTGTGGGGTCCGCATGGTCGCCTCCATCTTGTACCACTCTTACACCTCCTGCCTGGCACCTCAAATTCCCGTCCCTAAATAGTGATCGCAGAGGCGCCAGATTGGCCCAGCCAGGCCGGGGGTGGGTCTGAACCCAGGAGTCGGGGGAGAGTCTAAAAAAACTTTTACCAGGTCTTCACTGCAACCCGCTCCCCCTGTTACTAAGCAAAAGCAACTCCTTGCTAAACCATGACAACTCATAAGGTCCCACTGTGGAACAGGTAGGGAGATGCAAAGGCACAGACAGTGTCATCCCATGTAGTCTGTTCCCTAAGGAAACCACATTAAAAAAGAGATTGGCTATTTATACAGATACCAAGGATAACAATACAAAGCATAATTAAAGACAATAAAACTATTGGAAAGCATATTAAACCTTGTACTTCAGGGCTTAAGCTAAACTCTCGCTGTTAGAGAGGATTATAGCTCTATATTAAAGCAAATAATTGATTTTCTGGGTCACTTCACATTCACTACCAAAAACAATAATAATAAAAAAAGCACTAATTTATTTTTCTTTTCCCTGTTCTTGATTTTTTCCCCCTGACTTTAATGTTTTGACAACCAAGTAACCAGAGTTTCCCAAAATCATTTGAGGTGTCTAAACTTCTTTTGTGTAGCAAAAAGATTTAATACAGAATTGTTCCTTCTATCTTTCACTAAAGAGGAAAGTAAGATGGGAGTCACAGACTATTTAGCTGTCAGTCAGCTATTGTAATATTGTAATATTGTAGTATTGATGTTCTTGTCTTCTTGCTTAGGATTTGACTGGAGAAGGACAATGAGCTAGATGGACTAGGGTCTGGCTCAGGTAGGTGATGTCCCTCGGCCATGTGTAGGACATCATAGCCTGGAGGCCTTCCTTATTAATAATAACCAATAGCCTCTTTGATCAAGATGTGACAATTTTTCTCCACTGACTGATGGTCTGGCAACTCTGGTGGTAGGTGGTCTGAATTGCTCATCAGTTTCTTCACCTTACACACTCAAAGAGGTGAGATACTTCAACAAGGCCCTTGTGATGAGCAGCATGAATATGACTGTGTCTACAAAGGTAGAATTCTGCAGGGTCAGGGTTACTCTTGCTAGAGGTAAAATTCCTGCTGCCGAGGCAACATCTCTTTGGCAGTCTGCCAACACCTCCTTCTCCTGAGATTAAGGGTCCTGTGACAACTGTTTACTTACTTGCAACTGCATTTGATTTAATGATTTTAGTTGGAAATGTCTGTGAGTTCTGCTA
Organism: Urocolius indicus; assembly: GCA_013401255.1. NCBI lineage: Eukaryota > Metazoa > Chordata > Aves > Coliiformes > Coliidae > Urocolius > Urocolius indicus. Next base: position 131,573 of record WBNH01003519.1, on the reverse strand, counting down.
GGAAATTATTACAGGAGACTGATGCAGGATTTGCTTTGATATCTTTCTTTAGCAGGATATCTTCTCAAGCCAAGACAAAGGCATACAGAGGCACTCAGGTGATTGCCAAACTATGCCATTGGCTATGGAACACTGCACTGACAGTATCTTACTCGAGCCAGGGAAATGTTCCTGCTTCTCAGAGTGTCTCCCAGATCTGCCTTGAGCATTACCTTGATGCAGTAGTGCTCCTGCTGTGCCAGGGAGCATGGGACTGTGTCACCATCTTCCACCTCCCTGTATCTTGTCTCCCTATCTGGGAAGCAGGGATAAAACCTCCTAATGTCATAGTGACTTTGAGAAACTTGGGATTGGGGTTGTAAGACTATCAATGTATATTGACCTTCAGGTACGAGTGATGCAGTGTCAGCAAGGTTAGATGCTTCCAATGTCCTCAAGGCTCTGAGCCTGTCTATAGTGGGAAGCAGTAAGAGAAATGTTCAGAAGATCATTTAGACTGGTGCTAGTGTATAAAAATGGGTAAGAGGCATCCTCAGTTGAGGGAAACCTAAATGACTCAGCTATATTGTGGACCAAGTGGCTGCTTTGGGGCTTTGTAGTGTTCCTGTAGCCCAGATGTTTAGGTTCTGTGTTCTTCGAGCAGGTATTTTCTGAATCTCCCTTTCCTGTCCCATCTCCAGGGAGTCTGATGTGTTTGTGCTGCACAGCACACTGATAGTCATGGATAATGCTTGTGGCCATGGATTAATCCCAGTCTGACAGCTTTGCTCCAACGTGATGTTTAGTGGTAGATTCCTGTCTGCTACTCCCTTATCTGAGGACTTGCCGCTATCCTGAGGTCCCAAGCTCTCACCCTGGAAAGCTAAGGTAAGGTGTTAGGAGACAGAACCTAACCCATTCAATGCCTGAACCGATATTTTTTTCTTGCCAGGTACCTTTCCCAGGATTTTGCCTTGAGTTTATGGGTAGGTTTATTTTTGAAAAATAAGACTTGTGCCTAGCACAAGGAGAATCATGTTCCAAACAGTCATGATATATTTACACAGAGAACAATAAAATCATATCTACTGGGATCAGGAATATTAAGTGGACATTTCTTGATGTGCATATTATCTCTACAACCGTAAAATAAAGAACATTGTAAACAACAGCAACGAAGACTTAAAGGAACCACCATTGAAAAACAACAAGAACAACAAATGACGAGAGTTGTTGCTGCAGTCCGTGCTTCCTCTTCTTCTTCTGCTTCCTCAGAGCCCTGGCACAAGCTGCCCAGAAAGGCTGTGGAGTCTCCTTCTCGGCAGGTTTCCAAGTCTGTCTGGATACGTTCCTGTGCCCTCTGGTTGTGGGGAACCTGCTTTAGCAGGGGGTTGGACTGGATGATCTCTAGATGTCCCTTCTGACCCCTAACATTCTGGGATCCTGTTGCAATGAGTTTGGACACCATTATGTCAGTAATTCATCTGCATAGTAGTGGCATTAGTTCCTCCTAGGTGCCCTCTGCTCCTGTCCTGTTACAAATGTGGGTCACTATGAAAGCCATAATTTAAGAGAAAAGATAAGTCACTTTTTCTGCAGACAAATGGATATGTAGGAATGTACATAGTTCAACTGATGCAGCTCTGACAGTCAGAAGTAACTGCACTGAAATCATTGTGTGACTCTCAAACAGGGAGGAAACAGGAAACAGTTTCTTTGATAGAAGTTTCCTTAAATAGAAGAGAGTAGACAACCAGTAATCCCAGTAAATTACTTCCTTGGCATTAGTGATGCTGATCCCAGCAGAGAATTTCACCAATATTATGGCCAGATCATATTACAGCAAACGCTGCTCAGAGCATCTTCATGTAAAACTGGAATATACTCAAGTGAAATAACCAAAATGAACTGCTTGAAGTATCACTTTTGTTTGATGTTAGCAAAATGGTTTTATGAAAGAGGAGTTCAGGATGTGGTACGGCAGGTCTGCCACTGCCACTGAACCAAATCCCTAAGCTGAGGGACACCAGAGGCTTCTCATCATGCTTTCTGCCGTGCTTTAGCCTCTTGGCATTTCCAAAGAGCAGGGACAATGTGGAGGCATTTTGCTTCCTTAGATTCCATGAATAAAGAAGCTCTTAATCTTCACTGTTAGACTAGAATAAAAACCAGAACAAAACCAAAGCCCAAATTTTTGTTTTCTTTGAGGGGGAGAGACAAGAAGAAGGTTGGTTTTGCTGCAGTTCTCAGTATTTGAAATCCAATGGGTCCTTTCAGTACAAGAGCTTAATTTGGACTTGATGGGAACCCAGTTTACTAGTTTAAGTCACTGTTGGCTAATACAGCTTGAAGCTGTTCCACAATAAAGCACTACATTCAGCCATGAGCCTTATCGCTGAGACTTATCTGACCTTTCCCAGGTAAGCTGGAATTGCTTAACATCGTGGCTACCCCAAAACTAATAGAACCTTTCAGCATGGCTTAGGCTATCACTTCACTACCCTGACATCAATTTCTAAAATAAAATAGAAGGCTAATTGGTAAATCAGGTGAGTATTTTTTTTTCCTTCTTTCCCCTAGATAGAATGGTCAAATACATTTTCAAATCTGAACTGCCAACAATATAAAGGTATGACTTAAACACATAAATAAAAGGGGAAGCTCAGCAGCAGGGTGAAAGTTCAACTAGAATTTAGCAGGCCAAATTTATCAGAATTGGTAGGGATGAATCTTAATCACAGTCACCAAGCCTAAGGTGGTGTGGTCAATTTTAATCAGCATGGTTGAAAACTTCAGGGAAGAAATGGATATACAGGAAACAGAGCAAAAATCCCAGGCTTCTGGCACTACAAAATCATTTTCTGTCTCCTCGTATCGTGCTACTATACTGCAATGTTTTTAGAGAAATGGAAGTAAGCTGACTAAAACATGAATTCTTCAAAAACTACCTGGAATGTGATTCTGAAACTGAAGATAGACACTAACAGGTTGCTTAGCTTATTTTGCATTCAGTTTTGAGATATGTAGTGAAGCAAAGCAAGAAGGAACAAGTGCTGAACAACTGACTCATGTGGGATTAAGGCTGAACAGTACCCACTGCACCTTAGCAAGAGGATTTTGGATGAGGAACTGAAGGTGATGTGAATGATAGATATGAAAAAGGCTCTTCAAGCTGTCAGAGGGAATTAAGATAAAAAGGAAAGTGAAGGAGTGAGGAAACTAGTCACACTCATAGGTTTAAATCTCTGCTGAATGTCCCAAAGACATGAAATCAACCCAAACTATAGAGGATGTATCAGAACTCAGACTGTAACTCGTTTCAACTGCCAGTCTGAATATGTGGAGACTATGAAGAGTAAAGAAGAGCATGAAGGGCTTTTGTACTTATACATTTGACAACCATTGGGACTGTGAACACCAGTCTTGAGGCACAGTCTCATACTGCTGCTTTCTGCACTGAACACAGATGAAAAAAAACAGAGTTCCTGCCACAAACCACTTCTAATCTCAGTATAAGGCATAAATATCCTCTAATCGCCACCCACGGTGTATGAGGTGGGAAACCTCCTGTCTACCTTAGAGAAATGCACCCCTTGGCAGCACCAGTGTCTACTCATGATATTCCCTTTTCAGGTTCCCATGGAAGCCACCTTGTCATAGAAAACAGGAGAAAGCTAGAGTCATCCAGGAGCACATGTGATTACTTGCTGTCTGAGGATGGGGCATGTCCACAGGAGCAGTCCTCAGGCATGATCCCCAGGAGTGCTGCACATGGAGCTTCCTCCAGAGCTTGGCCAGCGTGCAGGAATCTGATGTTTAGAGAGCCATTTTCCTGTGCATGTAAACAATTCCACCACAATAGCCCAATTCCTGGCTCCGAGGCCTCATTTAAATGTTGGTCAGTCGAGGCCCACAATTAACGTTTAATTAGTAAACTCATTACAAAGGCAGGAAGTTTCAGACTTTCCCTTCATTCTCTTTCAGGCTTCTAAAGGGAAGGACCAGGCCTGTCTCTGGCTTTTGATTCAGTAGACGGGTGGTGTGGTTTGTGTTTTTTTTTCTGTTCCCTCTCTTGATTTCCCTCCTCCTGCAGAACGTTTGCTTTCCCTGAAGCAGACAGACAAGGTCTGAATATGTTGAATGTTTGGCTGGAAATAATCTACTTAATATAAATATTTCCATCTGAAGTTCACCCTGGATGGCTTCCTCGGTGTTCTCAGGGGGCTGAAGGAGCAGTGGTTTTCAGGGATGAGGTGGTGTGGAGCCTGGTCACCTGCACTCACAAGCTTTTGTGGTAGAGGAACAGCCAAAACATCTGATTTTGTGTGTGATGCTGGAAAGTTAAGTTTATTGTCTGTGTCAGCCAAGGGAATTCTGGACAATGGGAAAAAGAGAAAACACTAATGCAGAGGATGAGAGCAAACCACGTCTCTGGTGAGATACCTTCCTGGAAACGTGTGATGAAATTGGTACAGTGGCCTTTTTCCTACTTTGGAAGAAGAACTCAGAGTTCATACTATAGATTACCTGTTGGAGTGTTGCTTACTCATCCACAGGATACAGGACCCATCTTTTGGCTACCTAGCTGTTTTTGTATGTTCATTCATGGAATATGAATGTTTTTTGTGGTAGAGCTTGTTTTGAGGCAATGTTAAAAAAATTTGAACATGCTGACTTGGAGTATGACAAGACAGGTCACAGCAGAAATGCTTTTCCAACACTTAAACTATTCAATGGAAATTTATTCATCTAATCATGTCCTGGAGTAGGCAAAAAAGTAAAGAAGTCAAATCAAAAAACAATTGCAAATAGGTTTTTAAAAATGGATTATTTATTTTTCTCAGCTCCTGTTTTCCATTATAGCACAAAGTAGAGTTTTAAAAGTCTGCTACCTGGCATAGCACACTTTGCATTTTGTAATGTTGAGGAGATTTTCTCAAAGTAAATTTTGTATTTCTCTCAAATGAAGAGCTGTATGCTGGCTGCGTAGTAGTACAAGTGTGATATCCTTTTGCAAAGAGACACAGACTGTGGGGAGAAGATGCTTGAGTTGTGAGCCTTGTTGAATTGCCTATCTAATCTATCTTGTCTGACTTTTGTCAGAGATCAGGAGACTGAAAGAATTTACTGTTTCAATATATCAATGTCTGAAATCATAATCATCCCTTTCACATTGTGATCTGGCCATCTAAACAGCAAATTGGCTCTAGGTTCATTGTTTTATCCCACGCTACATCTTTAATTCATTGTTTTGTCAACATTGCATCTTTTAACATTTTTTTTCTCCTTGTGTTCACAGAATTGGGAGGAGATAGCTGACTTGTGGTGATTTATGGGAGTGCTTAGCCCCAGTTTGTTTTGGTCTTGCACAAGTGTTAAAAAGCATTTATTATCAGGTAAATGACTTCTATGTGCTAGGACAAGGGCCTGAAAAAATTCTTTGACTGAAAAAAGTCTTTTCCTTAAGGGTCTTTCACAGGTTTCTTAGTATGGACAAGTTATTGAGGCCACAGTACTTTTTGTTAGGTATCTAGGTCAATATTTAGCAGAATTTTGTTGGAACATCCTGTTTCCTCTGTATTTCTTCTGCAAAGAGAGATAAGCTACTGCACTTCTTTATCCAAGGCATTTACCCCTGTCATCATCCACACCAATTCCACACGCTTGGTCAGATCATGTGGTGAGCAGAGCCACAACATTAACTCCTTTTTCCACACCTCCCGCTAGTGCTTTGAAATTTACTCTGAGCAGTAGTTCTGGAAGTTATACAAAGGCTATAGAGACAAGAATGGATCAACCTTACAGTCTCTTGGTGCTCTGGGTAACTCAACATAGAATGGTAGGGTTGGAAGGGACCTTTAGAGATCATCCAATTCAACCCCCTTGCAGAAGCAGGTCAACTTTGATCAGGTTGCATAAGAAGATGTCCAGGAAGGTCTTGAAGACCTCCAAGGAAGGAGTCTCCACACCCTCCCTGGGCAGCCTGGACCAGGGCTGCCTCATCCTCATAGTAGAATAGTTTTTTATTTATGTTTAAATGGAACTTTTTGTGTTCCAGCTTCTTCCCTTTACCCCTTGTCCTGTTGCTAGATACCATAGAAAAAAAGGATGCACCAACCTCCTTGACATCCATCATTTAGATATTTGTAAATGATAATAATATCCCCCCTCAGTCTCCTCTTTTCTAGACTAAACAGCCCCAGGTCCCGCAGCCTTTCCTTATAAGGAAGATGCTCCAGTGCCCTGCTCATCTTGGTGACCCTGTGCTGGACTCTATCCAGCAGTTCTCTGTCCCTCTTGAGCTGTGGAGCCCAGAACTGAACACAGGACTCTAGATGAGGCCTCAGCAGGGCACAGGAGAGCAGGAGCAGAACCTCCCTTGACCTGCTGCCCACACTCTTCTTGATGCATCCCAGGATGCCATTGGCCTTCTTGCTCACGAGAGCACATTGCTGGCTCATGCAAGTGTCAGGCATTGGCTGGAGATTCATCTACATGCCATAAGACAGTGTTTCCTCAGAGTTAAGCACGTGCCTGGTGTACAATATAAAGGTTCAAAGACGGTATAAATGGACTGTGGAAGAGTGATCTGTCTTGTGGAGGGTATCCTCGAGAGACTTTACCACTGCATCTTAGAGGTTAAAACTCCTTCACAAATAGTTTTCTTTTTAAATCTTTTGCTCTTGATGCCAGTTATGGAGGAACTCTGTCATAAGATGATGAGCTAATAGGCTGAGCCAGTTGGTTTATATAACTCATGATTCCCTGAAACAGTAAATGACTGGCTTCATAACATATGCACTGCAAGTGAAAGCATAGTCTTAGTTGCATCAGTTCACTTTTACTATTTTTTTTTCTTAAATTAAAATTAAAATCAGGTATAGAAATAAAACAGACCAGAGTTCATGACCTGTTGAGGAATGCAATTAGCCCATAAAAATCATGACTGGGATTTGTTGCAAGGTAGAAACATGATCCTTTAAAAAAAGTTGCTCCTTTGCAAGGTACTAAACGATGGGGAAGAACAAAATAAGAGAGAAATGAGCGGTTTTTATTTTGACCCCACTTCCCTCCCTCCTCAACCAGAAAGAGCTGTAAAAGAAAAGACCCATCACCTCCTGTAGTCAAGTTTCACAGCAAACAAGAAGTCCCGAGTAACTCTCTGATTACTTTTATCTCTGTAAGACTAATCCCATGATAAACCTCTTGTTTCCTATACTTGATGTACCACTATTTTACCAGTCCTGAATGCATCAGGCACATTGTGGATGGCTCACTACGAACAAACAGAACCTGACAGTTTCCTTCCTCAAAATAAACAGAAGTGGTACTTAGACACAGTTCAAAGAGTTTAACACTCCCAGAATGGCTATTATTTCCCTTTAGGTAGGCAAGAAAACACAGTTTTTCATTCTGGTGAAGGCATCATTTAAAAAATTTTCTCCCTTCCATTTTTTTTTTTACTGGCAATAAAATGATTTATATAATTACCAAACCTGCTTTTTTATTTATTTTTTTTACAGTCTTCTTTTTCTACTTTCCTTGCAAAGTGATCTATCTCTTTGTGCCACTACTTGTTTACTTCCACCTCCTTTTCTGAGAAAAAGCCATTTCGTTTGGATTTCTCAGAAAGCATTTTAGCAATCCTTCTCTCTGTCCTCAAAGCCACACGGTACTGGACTGTTAACCAACAGCAAGAGAGATTGTACTTTAATAATACTACAGTGGTGTCTATGAGGCCTTTGATCCAAAGATTTCTGAGCCTTAACAGTTATCAATGATGTGGTGTAGACCTACTATATATCCACCTAGAGGCTTTCACTCATGCATGGTCACAAATTCTATGGTACCTACAGTAGAAATAAGCTTTTAAAGAGATCTTCAGTGCCTCTGTCTACATGGAGTTCAAGTACTGTAAAATAGAGTCTAAATTAAAGTGCGATCGCTGTTCTGAATGACACACTTTATATGGAAACTCATTCATCCTCAGAGTTTCTGTGCTTCTTATGTGACTATAAGGAACAATTGAGAGTGTCCAGGACCTTCTAGGTTATACATCAAGAGGATGGGCAGAATGAATTTATAGCCTCTAACATTAAATATCAAATATTTGGCTAACACACTGGAATAATCCCAGTGAGGGTCACCAAGATGGATGGGGGCAGGGGCACATGGCAGAATAGGAAAAAGTGAAGATGCTGAGTTGTCTCAGTTTTAAGAAGAGAAGATTCAAGATCGCTCATGACATTAGGTATTGCAGCTACCTTATGGCTTTCACATAGGTGTGTGCTTCTAGAGACAGCTTGGGTATCTGAGCCTTTCCCAGAGACTGGCAAACATGACACAGGGCATCTCAAGTGGCACTTCACACCCAGCTGTGGGCAATGAAGTCAAGTCCTTATGTCAGATAGGATAATCCAGGTCCAAATGTCTTCCCAGAAAGAACATCAACAGTGAGTAACTTTTTCCAGTGACTATTTAGACCTTTTCCTCAGGCAGTTAAGATCCTAAACACCTGAATACAGGCAGATATTAATATACTATTATGTATCTTATACATTGTTAGTGCTCTGTGGCTCTTATTCTAATTGTGTTTTTTTTTCTCAGGAAGTGGATTGGTTTTGATTGCCATGGACTATGGAAATTGTATTTCTGCTGTTACAAAAGGGGAAAAATGCTGAAAAATGAAAGTTTTTTTGAATGCTTTCAGAGTTTGTAGCAGAGAATTGAAGTTTTAAGATTCTTGAGAAAAAAACTCCCCCCCCTTTTTTTTTTTACCCCTGGAAAGTACATGCCTCAACTGAGAAAATTTATTCAAGTCCACAATTGTCAGTTTAGTAACATAGAATTATTTAGGTTGGAAAAGACCTTTGAGATCATCAAGGTCAACCTAACACTGCCAAGTCCATAACTAACTAAACCATGTCCATAAGTGCCACTTGTATACATCTTCTAAATACCTCCAGGGATGGTGACCCAGCCACTTCCCTGGGCAGCCCTGGTGAAGAGAGCAAATATTTTGACCAGACCTTAAGAATACACCAAAGAAGAGATCTCTGTAAAGAAACCTATTCATTTTCAGCTTATAAGTCTCAAATTAATCTCTTAATGTAATGCTCAAGAAGGGTCAAAGGTTCAGAGAGGTGTAAATAGGTAAGGTTTGGGGCTATAATTCACAATATGTTTGAAGGAGAAATTGAATGTTTGCTGGTGCTGCAGGGTTTGTCACAGGTGGGAATAAGATGATATGTGACTACTACAGTCTTGTCGACAAATCAACTTGTGCAGGCACTATCCTCGGTTTAGATTTTCAACAGATGTTGCTGGTTTAGCTCTCTTGGTTAGAGAGTGTGAGTAAAACCAACACAAACAAAAACCCAAAGTCTAACCAACAGAGATGTGTCAGAGATGGTCTGCCCTTTTCTGCTGTTTCAAGGGTGTCTTCATCCGTGTCCATTGCTGTTACCACAGTATGATGGTATCTTCATTGTGTGAAATGGCATCATGTCAAGTTTAGTGACAAAGGACAAAACCAGGGAAAACCCATGCTGGGACACTGTAGCTGTGAATACACCTCCCAGTCATTCTCCTCTGCACTGGGGTCTCACTGCTGCAGACCCATGGGGATCTCTGCTGTGGCCTTTCCCTGAGGCTGAAACTCCTTGGCTTTATTCATTGTGACTCATAGGCAGAGGGGATATCAGTGTATACAATACATGTCTCCCATTACATAGAAAAAAAGAAAAAAGAAGACAAGAATGAATGTTAAAAACCTTATATTCAAATATGATTCTTGACAGGACTGTCTCTACCAGTTTGTCAGTGCCAGCAGAGATTCAACTGTATAAATCACTTGTGATTTTCCCAGGTTGCCAAGGCTGGAATAACCTGTAACATTGAGTAGGCTGTGGGAGCTTTGGAGCCCTCCTAATGTGTACAGGGAGGGCTAATCATCCCTTTTTTACATCTGGGTAAACTGAGGCACGGGGAGGAGATTCTAGTGATTGAGAGTTACAGTGAGAGAAGGCATCTCTCCTGATTCCTCAGCCTTTGCCTTTTGACTGCTAGACCATGAATCCTGTTTGCTTTGTTTTCTTGGGTTTTGTGCATGTTTGTTTTCCCCTTTCATGTACCTAATGATGCTGGTTCGTAGCAGGCAGCAGACAGCTGACAGATTACAGGGAGTGCCTGGCTGAAATGAGAGTCAGGATGCTTCACCAGCTTCAGGGCTATTTAACTTTTCTCCTACAGTGTGGGTCTCAGTCCCTCCCACTCGTGCTCATATAACATCCCTGGGGCAAGGACAACAACTGCCTAAATAGAAAAAGGAAACATTTCCTGTGTCTTTAACTACTTATAGTGCAGTTTGGCACCTTCAAAGAAAACAGTGTGTTTAGCTAACAGTCAGCCAGCACTCAGCAGTTCTTCAGGAACCTGTGACTTTGGTAGACAAATCCATCAGAAATGGCACTTTGGGATCATAACTCAGCACTCCCAAGGAGTTAGGAAATACTTGTTGACCTCTCTGAGACCCATGAGCCTAAACTGCATAGCAAAGTGGATTTCAACAGACCACCCCCCTCAGATTCATTTTCACTCTCACTTCAAGTAACTTTATTTTAAGCTCCCTCCGTGCCATGGTTTACAGTCTGTGTGCACAGGTACTGATGAATCATCTTTGCTTCCGTACTTCTGTGTCTGTCCACTGAAGGCTCCAATTAACAAATCAGAGAAGAAGAGAGACAGAGGCAAGGCCTTAGGAGCTGCTTGTGCTTTCTCTTTACCTCACTGCATCTGCAAAACTGTTAAACCACAGTCCTGCCTAGTTTACTGGCAGAGGGGATTGGCCTAAGCCCATGAAGCAAACCTTTTTTTTTTTTTACAACTGCTTAAAGCACATGGGCAGGTTTTATTTTTTTGCCCTTTTTTCGCCTTTTGTTTCCCAGACACTTTTTCATTTGGATATTCAGATCTTGTTTCCAATGTTATCATATCAGTAAAAAAATGACTAACTTTGTGAGCACAGGAAAATGTCTCTGACAACATTGACAGATGCTTTAAATCCTTATAGGAGTCCTTTCCTGCTTTGATATCTCATGCAGTTGCATATCCACAACTGGCTTTACTGTAGATCTGATTTTCATGAATAACGCACTCCTTTGGGTTCACAAGGCTGAAACACATTAACAGTAGTAATCATATTCATCAGTCCTGAGAATCACAGAATCACAGAATCTTAAGGGTTGGAAGGGACCTGGAAAGATCATCTCTGCCAGAGAAGGGCCACCTAGAGTAGGTCAAACAGGATCTCATCCAGGTGGGTGTGAAATGTGTCCAGAGAAGGAGACTCCGCAACCCATCTGGGCAGCTCCTTCCAGTGCTCCGTCATCTCAATAGGGAAGAAGTTTTAACTTGTGTTTCTTTGGCACCTCTTATGTTCCAGCTTATACCCATTGTCCCTTGTCCTATCATTGGCCATCACTGAGAACAGCCACCCTTTATGTATTTGTAAACATTGATGAGATCACCCCTCAGTCTCCTCTTCTCCAAGCTGAAGAGCCCCAGCTCCCTCAGCCTTTCATCATAAGGGAGATGCTTCACTCCTTTAATCATTTTTGTGGCCCTGAACTGAAGTCTCTCAGGCAGCTCCCTGTCTTTCTTGAACTGAGGGACCAATAAACCAAGTAATGCAAAGACTGGCAGAGGATGACTGGTTGTAACTGGTGCTTTCAGGGTGTCTCCTATGGTCTAGACTGGTGGCCAAAATTCCACAGTGCTCACCATTGTCCAAAACCATTTGAAGGTAAGTCTTGCTCCAAAATGCTGAGAAGAGATTTTGTGTCCAGGTTGTATAGCAGTGTTGAGGAGTGTTTTTCCTTGCAGAACAGGACACCTCTGCCATGCAGTATCAATCTCAAAGTCAGGGGCCTGGGCTCCCTCCAAAGTCTGCAGAGAGAGAGGCTGCTTCAGAGCTTTCTTTACTGACTCATCTCCTGCCTGTTAGCTTTCTTACATGTAGGCAGTGAGTTATGTACCTGTGACCATACCCTCTTCAGGAGAATGAACTTTTCTTATCATGCTTGTTTATGAGGATATTGTCTTTCAGGTTTAAGGACCTGTAGCTGAAGCTGTAAGACAAAAAAATAATAATAAGTGGATGAAGATCTGAAATGTCAGTATTATCTCTGCATGCCAGAGGCAAAGCTCTTACTGGGATTATTCTCATATTATTTTGCCATTAGAAATTCCAATTAAAATGCAAGCCCCGACTGAACTGAGCACTGCTAACATGCAGCATATGATCAAAAAAAGCCATGACTTTAGATCCTACTGTGTTAAGGAGGGTTGTGCTGCATTTGAGTAGAGTCAGAAGGATGAAAAAAAGGGAGAAAACCTGGTTTTGAGTGCTAGAGAGCCTTGTTATCTTCTCCTCCTCCCCCAAATGAAGTGAGATGCTATACGAAACATTTTCTCTCCTTTTCTCTTTCCCTCTCTTGGGGAAGGGGGAGAGACAAATAGCTCATGGTGGTAAGAGATTTCATCATCCTACAAAAGCAGAGGTCTTTTTCTGGCCCTGGGAATGATGTGGTATCCTGGTGTGAAGCATGTGAATGAGGACACATGGTAAATGTCACAGGAGCTGCAGGTCTGCTCTACAGTGGATGCAAAAGAGCAAGAGTGAGGACAGTGGTGCTGAAAGGAGATCCTGTGAATGAGCTGTGACTGAAAGGTCGGGTGGCCCTGTGGCAGCCTCCTGCTATTTAACAGGCAACCTGGGAGATGCACGTGGCTTTCAGCAGCACCAGTAGTGTTCAGATTCTTTCACAAGCTTAAGAGGGAATGGGAAAGCTTTGCTTTATTTTGCTCACTGAATTTTAGTGGTAAACATTTTTAAAGGCTTTTGCTCCAAAAGCAATGTTTTTCTGATCTCATTTATCCTGGCTGGAAAATAAATAGCTGGCGTGTCCATCAACATACTAGGCTTATTTAAAACTGTTCTTGGTGCAAATCCTATCAGATTCTGATTCTTCTTTTTCATCCCCCTCCCCTCCTTATCAGTAGAAATTATATTTTTTTTAAAGAATCAATCTTTTGCTCCAGTTCTGTACTTGAAATAATGAGAAGAGTCACTAAAGGAGTTTCTTCAAACATGATCTATTCTGTCTCTTGCCAGGATTATTTGGTGTCAAAAGAACCAGTCAGTATCCCCCTCAAGGAAACCTACCTATTTTATTGTTCTATGTCTTCTCTAGAGAGTTCATAGGACCTCGTGACAGTTTCAACTCTGACTCTGAGTAAGAGACTGAGAAATTTCTGACTTCAAGTTTCTTTGGAATTATTCATTCAAATTGAGATGTTTTGGGGGAAAAAAAATCCCCAAAACCCTGAAAAACATACCCCACACCCTTCCAAAGCCAAACAAGCTTGTTTGGTTAAATTTTCTATTTCAAAATGTAAAAGAAAAGCTTTTGGGAGACATCACTGTGATCTTTCACTTTCAAAAGACATGTTAAAATGAGAGTACTTTTCGTTTGAGATGTTTAACCCCAGTGGTTCCTGAATACCAAAACCAGTTCTGAAAATGAATTCAAGTCCTCGAAAGGACCCAAGTGCTGGTTTGACTTTTAGGAGGAGACAGGTGCATCAGGATTCTGCCTGGCAGGGTTTCAGGGATGTCACACGCTGAACATGGGTTTGAGTCCAGATTTCTCATATCCCAGAATAATACCTTAATCATCAATTCATATGTATTTTCTGACCCACATGGGAGCACTGTGCCTGTGATGGAAATGCATGGGGGTGGTGGACATGTCTTCTCCTGGGGCTGTGCTGTATGAGGAAGAGGTTTCGAGCACAAGTTGAAGCTTCTGCTCTGCTCCAGAGCCCTCTACACAAGACAGAACCGGATGTGTCCGTGGGTTATGTCTGACAGCATCTGGTCTTGGGGTAAAAGGGAGAGGTCAGGATGACAAGAAATGAGATGTCTATCCTCCAGAGGGGAGGATGGATAAGAGGGCAAAGAAATGAAGCTTATATGTGGTGTATGAAGCTTGGCAGGACCCATTCTGGGTAAGAACATCCCAAAGCACAGGAATGTGTCCAAGTGTATTTGGAAAACCCCACAGAAAGAGACTCCACACCCTCTCTGAGCAGCCTGTGCCAGGGCTCTGTCACTCTCACAGCAAGGAAGTTTCTCCTCTCATTCAAGTGGAACTTACAGAGCAGTTCAGCATTTTCCAGAGCCAGGAATCACATCCTTGCTTTCAGTGAGTAACTGTTGATTGAGCTGTAAACTAATTCTCCTCTACTCTCCTGTTACATAGAGATGTCCCTGAAGCTTCTGTTTGTGATTATTTCTTCATTTTGTTTTTCAGATTTTAGTAATGTAAGAACAAAAGCAGAAATGCTCTAATAAATATTTATCCCATGTTAAAAAAACCCAAATAAATCCACACCAAAACTCCAAATCTAGGAGCAAATAAGACAGTTGTACAGATATAACCGAGAAAGGATCAGGCTGTAGTCAGCTACAGAAAACACAGGTGGTGGGAGAGTCTGGCAAAGTGGAGTCTGGGGGTGGAAGGTGTGATAGAACAGAAGGTCATTTTGTCAAAGCAGTGGAGCTGTGACTATTTACACCAGCTCAGGATCTGTCTGCAAACAGACATGATGGCAAAGCTAAAGGTCACAGAGGACACTCGTGAGGCCTCCTGGTTGGAAACACTTTCCACTGTTCACTGAAGTAGAAAGTGAAAAAGAAAAAAATAAACCTGTTTTTTGCTTGACTCAGTAAGTCTACTGCACACTTCGTCTTCCCTGACTCGTGTGCCTTGACAATCCCCTTGTGAGCTGTGATGTCTCATTTTGCTCATGTTAAATGTATGAAGAGCATGACATGAGCAGCAGTTTGAAATAGATCCTGGGAGGCACTGCCTATGATGCCTTACCTCTCAGATGGAAGATGTAGCATTTGGAAAGTGGAGGTCGAGCTGAACCCTCTCCTTTGCAGCTCTGAGATGGTGCTGAGTGATGGGGAGGAAATGTCTTAGCTGAGAAGATTGGCCGGGTTTGTTAGCTTGTGTTCAAGTGCACTAATGCCAGGTGACTTTCCCTTGCATGAGGCTGATTTCATCTATACATTCCCAAATATGCCATCCAGGCAAGCTCTTTCTTTCATGTAAGAGAGAGGTCCCAGTCAAATGCGAGCACAGTCGAGACACACAGGTGTGAATTTACAAGGAGAGGGGAAAGAAGGAAGCCTTAGGTCCTCATTAGACTCCATCTCATTTCCTTTACTACCAAATCTCTCGTGCTCCCAGCACAAACCCAGCAGTGTGGCTTTTTTCAGCAATGGTGTGAAGAGGAAAGAGATGGTGAGAAGATCAAGCATGGGGATAATCCCAATGCATGATATGACGATAATGTTAGGAAGAGGGATTCAGCCCACTCCACTGACTATGGGGCTTCTTTCCATGTCTGCCCAAAACATCAAGGTCTTTCATTTCCCTGCCCTCCTCATCTCTCATAAATAATACTTTCATTGGCTCTTGCTTAGGATATTGACTTGTTTTTCTGTAGGCTCCCAATCAATTTGTCTCATCACCTCCTGGAGGTACTGCTACTGTCATGTCCCTGGTTCAACATTTCAACTTCTCCCTTGGCTCAATGTGTCTGTTTCCAGAAGCAACCAATGCTATACTACCAGTAGCACCAAAAGGGAATTTCTTCTATTCTCCAGTTGCATGCTCTCATGTTTTACTTCACACCCAAAAATGCCTGTATATTGTCTTCTATGTGCACGAGAAGTTTTGGTTTGTTACCTACCAGTATGGGGGAGAGGAAAAAAAAAAAAAGGAAAAGGGAAAAAAGAGGGGGAAAAAAGCACTATAAAATGCACTGAGTTTCTTTGGCTGGCACTGTCATTGAAAAATGTGCTGTTGCTTTTTAATTTTTTTCAGGTTACAGAGCAATTTCTGTGTTATGATGTAGTCAGTTCACAGTACTAAGCTCCAGATTTGTGGTTAATTAGTAGCCAGTTTAGGAAATTATGTTATCATTACCTCATCCTTTCATAGTTTAGCAGCTTTCCTTCTCTTCCACCTTTCCCCCTGCTCCTTCCCCATCCCCTCCAACCTTTCCTGCCCAAGGATATTATTTTTCTTAATGACATCTATGTCACACATACAAACTCAAATCTCCTAAACACACTTCAGCAATCTTAGGTCTCCAGTAATTTGAAAACCCACATGAATTAACTTATTTTTTGGCATGGAGAGTGACCAAAGAAAACCAAACACCAACAAGAAATATGTTGTTCTTTGCTTTCCCCTCACCACACTGGTTTGACACTGACTCTTGCCCATGCGGCTCTGTACCTGCCATTGAGTCTGATCCTGGGCTGACTTCCACCTGCCCCGTGTTTGTTGATGATGAACATTGCTTCCACTCTTTGCCATCCTTCACTGTGCAGAAAGCAAAGAGGAAAATAAACAGCAGAAAGGAGCAAACAACCAGGTTCTCTTAACAAGTGGTGGCAATGTGCAGAACTGTAAAGAAAAACTAAGGAGTGGGAGATAAAAACCACACTTAAATGGTGATTTTCTAGTGATGTGCTTTGAAATCAGACACTTGCTATTAATGGCAGAGGAAGGGCAACGCGAGTTCAGAGATGGAGACCTTGAGTTTACTGGTCTTCTGTCCAGCTCTGCACTTAGCTAGGCCTTGTCTGGATTCACATAGTGTCTCAGGATGAAAACCTGGGGTAGACACATGGGAGAAGCAATCATCTACCACGTTTTGTCCTGGAATAATTTTAAATTGGTCTTTTGGTCTTTTAAATTTGGTATTTTAAATATGGTCTTTCAAATTTGGTCTTTCCATCCATCCATCCATCCATCCACCCATCCATCAGTGATAGAGTCATTTTAGTTGTTTTTCCTCCTTAATATGGTGGAGGTCTGTGTTGTCACAAATTGAGAGATCCGTTCACCTAGGGAAATGACGGCTGATGTGGAAACCTCTTATTCACAAAGCTGTGAACTGCCAAAGCTTGAGCTGAAGCTCTGAATCGCCTTGTCAATGTGGCCACATGGGTTCACTCACTCCTTGATTGCTTCTGCTGTGCAAAATACAAGTATTTTATCAAATGTTGTTTTTATTCGCCTTTTCTGCCTTAATTTTTTTAATGGCCCATATCTTTGTCTCTCATACCATATAGTGAGCATACTTGGGTAGATTATCTTCATTGTGTCCTCCAAGTGGGGACTAGATCTAGCTTATGACCTCCAAGATATTACCTCACACATTGTCTCTATGGATTTCTTCTGTCCTTTGTCAATTGCCTCTCCTCTGCAGTGTTCACACCTCTCGGGCATTTGCAGACTGGATGAGGCTGGCTCACAAGTTAGTAATTTCTTCACCAAGTTGCTGATGGGTTTTGCAGCTTTTGCCAACCCTAAAAACTTGTGCTGCTTTTCTCTGCACCCTTCCTACTCAACACAGATGTGAGAGGCCTGGAAATGACTGTGATAATCCACAGACGCTGCCCCTGCAGCTTGAGGGAGAAGGACTTTTACTCCCCAACAGTGATCACAATATTGAGACTGGCCAAAATCACCCCAGCTTTTGCCATATCTCATTTCAAGGCAGAACTATCTGTTGCCTCTCAGGCAGTCTTTAGGCTAGGGAAATAGGTTGAGTCTGAAAAGAAATAAACTCCTTACTGAATTTTAAACAGGACTTTGCACTGAGGATAAATCAAGCTTCAAATCATATGAGCTGGCTGTAGTCAGCACCAGCAGTGGGGTGTATGGGGAAGGCTAATATGTGAATTTCTTCCATACACTTGGCATTAATTTCCATTGAAATTGCATGAGTTGAAACAGGTTAAAACTTTTTCTGTGTGCCTCATCAAACATCTTGTCTCCCCAGGTTTATTCTCACTGAACAGTGTATTTCAAAATGTATTTCATCAGTCATTGTGTTTGTTTCTGTCTCTGGAAAGAAGAAGATTCTTCCTTCCTTCTCTGATGCAATGGTAATGCCTCTCCCAGGGCAGCTTTCTTCTGTGGCTCTCTCCTCCTGTGGGTCAGAGTTATGATCGTCTCAGAAGAAGGACATGTGAGACTCGACAGGAAGAAGTGGGAATGACAATGTTTTCCAGGAGGTTCACACTGCTCTTCTTGTCCAGAATGAGGCGAGCACCCATCCAGCTCCTACACTCATCCATCATTTTGTTTTCTATTGGTGTCAGATTTCTGGACTTTCTTGATGGTTGAAGAGCCCAGGACTTCATCCTGATGGTTCTTATGGTGGTTTTCAGCATTTTTCAGCTATCACATAATCGCCATCAGGGTGGGATGATGAGAGCCAAAGGCAAGCACTTAAGCTCTGCGGAGTAATTGACCTTAACCAAAGAGAGGACCTACTCCTTCCCGTGTTTGCTGAGAGGTGACAAACTGTGGGAGCCTCAGCCAGGCAAGAGGCAAAACAAGATGCCTGCTAGGTCCTGGGCTTGAAGCCAGCTCTGAAGTGCAGCTGGAGCTGGATGCAATGTCCAGACATGTGGGCATCTCTTATGCTAACACACCCAACTGTGCCGTGTCCAACAATGCTCCAGGGACACAGCTGAAAGCCATTGTGAATCCCTGGGATAGATGCTCTGTAGCTGGTCTGAGGTTCATTATTTAAAGCCTTAATTTGATGGGCTAGATTGCCTGATAAAATCCAGAAAATGTTTGGCCATGTCTTGATCTGTCTATAAGAAAATAAGACTTTTCCTGGTCATTCAGTGCAGTTAAAATGGCTCAACTTTTCTACTGCAGGCAAATCTCCTTGCCTACCTGCCCTCCTGTCTGACTGTATGCTCTCTCCTACATCTTGCAGCAGCATGGAAAGCTTCAAACACTCCAAACTCTGATATCTTGATGCAAAGAAGAGCAATTTATTTTTTCACTGTTCAACACAGGAATCTCTTCTAGGAGTGACTATCTTTTAAGACTTAGATCCAAGGGATGCTGCACTGTGGTCTCAGCTTATTTCTCTCACAGCTGGATGCATTTCAGGGGTGGTGTGCATCGGTGCTTTGAACAACACTTGACTCCTCGTATAGTCACATTGAAGTCAAAGGGCATCTTTGCTGAGTGAAGTGTTATTTCCAGTGGGATAGACACATCTACACCCTGGCTCAGCCTATTTTGTTTTGAATCCCTTATAAATATTCAGCTGCCTGAATGAGCTTATCATCTGAGAATCTCTTCTATTTTTTTTCCCCCCTCTTGGATGTAAGTTGTTTTTAATCTCTGTGGCTGTGTGGAAACTGGAAAAAAAAAACAAAATCCAAACTGTAGCCACAGAAGTCAAGTTAAAAGATCTGTGAAATTTATATTTTGCCTTAGGACTTCTAGGTAGGTTTGCAATTTTTAACACCTGACAGCTACACCTTGCAGACAAACAGCTGAAAGCACTGATGACCAGTTCCCTGGGTGAGTCTAAGGCCTGGGGTTTGCAATGTACAGCTCTTTTTATGCCCATGCTCTGAGGGCTGATTTTAAATGAGTTTAGTTAAACCAGAGAAAAGTCTCTCAGGCTGGAGACATTCCTAAACTGAAGTAACTGTCTGGACTGACTCTGCCTCATTCCTTTAATTAAACCTCTCGATAAGATGTCCGAGTTAGGCTGACGTGGAGCCAAAAAACAGCCCTTAGGTTGCCTCTGACTGTTTTCCTGATGTCACCGTTGGTCAAATATAAACGTGACATGACTTGCTTGCCTTTATCAGCTAATATTGTGGCAAGAGTGTTAAAAAAAAAGAAAAAGAAAAAGAAGGTGACATTAAACCAGCTAAAAAAATCTCAAGAGACCTGTCAATCAAGAAAGATATTTACTGAAGCTTCTATTGACCCATATATGCTCTTATCTAGAAACCTTTATCTTCTAAGACAATGTTGACTAACAGCTTTTCCTTTACTCTTGTTTCTATCTTAAAAGAATAACAAATAAGCTTAATTCTTTACAAAATCTTTAGCAAATGCCTTTTAAGCCTAACACAATGGTAGTTATTTTAAGAAGGATGGCTAAGCACTGCAACACTTTTCTATTTTTCTGTCTTCGTTTTTCATATTGGAGCACTTAATCACAGTTAATCTTTGCGCACAAGGAAGACACATTAACTTTGTTTGCACAGGACTGATATAAAAGCTTTCAACTCCTCTGTTCCTGTATTCATCTCCCTGGTAAGCCTTACCATTTTAAATAACAGATAAAGGAAATGCTGAAGATTCGATGATATAGTCTATCCTTGCTGAAGTAACTGCGGGGACCAGACTCTCTGAGCAAACTTCTAGCCTAACAGATGAGCCAGCCAAAGCTGAGCATCTGCAAATCTCACTGGAAGCTCTGAGTCGAGGAGGAGGGCAGAATTTATAAGGGTGTACCAAAACCAGTGACCTAGGAAGATGCCAATGCTTAGGACAGGTGAAGGGAGACCACCTCCTTGTACAACCCAGGGGAGTTCAGGTGTTTCTGCTCTCTGTGGATACAAGCAAGCTTCCTCACCAGCTCCTGATGTCTGTCTGAGTGGCCTCTGTCTGTGTTGTGTTTCAAAGAGTACAACAGTGGCTTGCTAAAGAGTCTGGTTTTGATAGGATTATCTTCTCCAAGGCTGTGAAATTGAGGGCTAGATCTCAGCTCTACTAAAGTCAGTGAGTCTGAAATGAATTGAATGGCTTTTAGACTGACTCCGAATTTCACTGTTGAGAGTAATGGCAATTTAAATATCTTTTATGACCTCTTTATTTTGTCAGAGCAATAAAAGGGGGGTTAGTCTTTGGTTACACCCAAAAGTTGCCCTTCTTAATTATCCTGGAATAGTTAAAGTAATAAACCACTTTGTCTCCTCCCTGCCTCCTTCACACCTACTCGAGCAGATCTGCTGGTATAAATGTACCAGTGTGGGACACGAAGGAAATTAGACTACAGTGGCTTGGGGGTGTTGGCTGGAAGGAGACAGCTGTGTGTTCATTCATTAACTGAGATCTTGTTCTTGGGATTTTTTTTGTTTTTCCTTTTCCTGTCTGATTATATAGGTATGAACTTAAACTACCAAACTCAGGAGAAATGGGCTTTTGGGATTGGATGCATGCCATGGCCGCATCATGATCCCAGATCAGGGGAAGCTCAGATGTACATGGAAACCTGTGTGAACACAGGAAAGAAGCCTAGACTCGAGGATCAGAGGAACAATAGTCCCTGATGTTGGCACCAGGGAATCAGGGCTCCAGGGCATGGAATGGTGCACATCCTTGGCTTTCCCTGGGAAAACCAGCAGGTAAAAAGAAACAGGAGCCTGAGAGAAGGGATCCCATGGCAATTTCAGTAGATGTTGAAACTAGAGATTCTCCTTTTGTCTCTTGGCAATTCTGCATCCTATTTCGTGTTTGCTAGGATCCAGCAAAACACAAGCAGTAAGTGTTGCTCCAAACTTTCTCTCCCTCTGTCCTGACATTTCTGGGAGCTATTCACAGTGAACAAACCGAAAAACATTGTGCATACTTTGGCCAGGGCCCATTTTAGTTTGCTGTGAAGTGCTGTAGTATAAATAAATATATATGTGCAAACAAATACGTAAAGAACATTTGTTTGGTGGTCAGAAGAAGCAAAGCTGTCCTTGCTCTTTTATCCCAAGATGAGAGGACATTAGATCCAACTGATAAGCGTGTAGTCTGTCAGTCGCATATTGTTTTCTTTCTGTTATGTTTGGTTGTATTATTTCATCTTAATAACAGTTAGGTACAAGAGAGCTGTGTAACCAGTATACTAATCAGCCATTTGTAGAGTTAGAAGCCTGAGAGTCAAAAGGTTACACTCAAAGGACATTTCTATGACAATAAATAGGCACAAAATTACTCAACCATTGACACTCTTTGTGTTCCTGTTGGTAAATGGTTTTGCCTCCTCTGCACTGTTCACTTTCTACATATTTGTGCTGAGTGTCCTCTGAGTGCTCTAGGGCACATTGTCTTGCCTCCTGGTACTGCTCAGAAGACATATCTGGCAATCTGCTGGGAATGTTATGGACATTCTAGGGTTTTACTCCAGGTACCAGGTGTTAGTTTGGAGCCAATGAGATGAAGCTCCTAGAAAGTATTGCCAGTACCATCAAGAAAACGGATTGGTAGGCCCAGTAAAAGCATCTGCTTTAAGGGGAGCTGAGTAAATTTTTAGAAGCCACTGACAAGATTGCTAGCTCCCCACCAGTCACAGTGGGACTTTACAGACCAACACATAAACACCTGAACTTGGATACCTTAATGTGTGAACTAAATCTCGTTCCAAATTCCTACTTGAATATCTGACATCACTTGAAATGTGTGAGCTCATTCGTGGATATGACCCTGGTTCTCTAAGGCTCTGTATCTTACTTGCTTTGTAACAATGAAAGAGTAAATCTCAGGAAAAAAAAAATCCCTAGAAACAGGCTTCTGAAGCAGCTTCATGTGCAGCATAGATAAGGCAGAGGAACTCCTTTTTGCTATATTCTTTTTTACAGAGTGCCCTGGTCTGCTCCTCTAGGACAGGCAAGTTTCACTCCTGGGGAAGTAAGTAGGTGTAAAGAGATTTTTATTGCAGATATGCTCATTTCTAGCTCCCTGTCCCAATGACTGCAGTGTGTGTGTCAATTGGTTCTCACTAGTTTTGTTTAAAAAAACCTCCAGTCTCCTTGGGTTTCTTCAGGTTCCCAAAGGAAGTTTTAGTTCATTGGTTCTGGGTATCATCCTACAGTGTCTGAATACTGGTGCTACTGGTTGGGTCTTGGAAGGGATTCAAAGGCAGCACTGTACAAGAAAACTTCACAGGTCTTGGCATGTTAGGTAGTGGTGGGTAGTGGGGTTGCTTAATAAAGCAGTTCAGTTCAAAGTGAAGGTAGAGGGAGTGTAGGCTCATAGATCATAGCACACATAACCCAGAAATGCCAGGGTATTTCAGTTGTCATTAAAACATGCAGGTACTTGAATTATTGGTAGAACTAACCATCCTGTGATGCATGAGCATGAAGCCAATAGAGGCAAAACACTTCCAATTCCTAGTAAATTTGAATGCTCTGGCAAATTGTTCAGCTTGGAAGTTACTGAGAGCCATATTAATTTAATTAGCCTTCCAGTGTACTGGCAGAAGGTTGACGAGTTTATCTGCGCTCAGACCCCCCTCATGATAGGTGTTTTTCAGGTCTCACACGTTGAATTTTGGAAGCAATTTCAGGAATTATGAACATGAAGGATGGAGGTGCTTGTCTAAGTCAGACAAGATGTGGGTGGGCTCTTTCTCAGGGAGCTTGCACAGCCAGTTGTTGCCAGTATCTTCCACATCCCACCTGACAGCCCAGGGCTGGGTTTGCAGTTGGGCACAAAGTTTTTGACATAAAGTCTGGATGCCTGAGATTTGGAATATCATTAAAGTTGTCTCAGGTTTTAGGCGATGAGACGCTCAGCAAAGGACAGACAGAGTCTCCGGGTGCCGTATTCAGACCACCTTCTGTATGTGGCTGTATACTTCAGGACAAGAAGCCAACAAGTGATTTGCACTCTGAACCATCAGTACTCTGAAGAGCCTACAGTACTAAAATTAGGTATCCCAGTAGAAATTTTGGAGACTATTAGGACTATATTCAAGTGTTGTAGCACTTGAAAATGGGTACCATGATTAAAAGACTAGATTTGTTTTTCAGAGGGAAGCAGGGAGGACTTGGCCTTTTCCCTGACATTATAATCTCCTTTCTCTGCTTTGGGATGTTCATGAGACAGGAAACCTTTCTCATTTTTTGAACGTGCTAAGAAACTCCTTCCAATGAAAAATAATTAATCTTTCATCATAGCTCATTTACATCTATCTCACTACCAGTCCAGGATTTCTGGTCTAAACAGAGATAATCTCAAAAACTAGACAGGTAGGCAGCAGGAGCAGTGATGTGGACTTCATTTTAAACATCAAAGCGGTTGTTAACTGAGCAGTTCTATTTGTAATGGTAGATTTTCAATGCACTTTCACAGAACAAGATATACAATTAAAGAGAGGAGGTTTTATGTTGACGAGTAGGCAAACATTTTATTTCTAAAACGATTTGTCTTAAATAAGTTGCTTAAGGTTCTGTTTATGGTCTTGGCGTCATGGAGTACTGTCACACCTTGGATGGTAACATCTGCCCTCAGGGGCTCAAGTCAATAGCATCTAGCCATGTGGGGTTTTTTTTCTCCAATAACTTGTTAACACCCTTTGCTTCTCAAAGCAGTTCAGTGGGGTATTTTTTTTTTCCTGAAGTCCACATTACAGAGAGCAGCATGAAGTCCTACATCTTCAGGCTGTTTTGGCCCCACGATAAAATGCTGACTGACAAGATGAAATATTTTCTTTTTAATTTTTCTTTAATGTTTACAGGACTTTTTCTTCACTGAACATTGAGGCTTGGATTTGTGGAGTAACTTAGGGCTGGAGAAACAGAAGACTGGGATTTCACAGTCCAGGTATTGCCAAAGTGGGAAGATGATGGAGGCAAGGCCATGATGGGGAGAGAGAGGAGCTGGTCACAGTAAGGCAGCTGAGTGTAGTTCTGGAGAACAAAGTTTTGCCACAAGGTTTCCTGTGTGGCACCTTTCCCACCTGGGGAAATATAAGTAGCCCTGTCTGGGACTAATTAGTCACCTGATGAAGGAAAACGGGAACTATAAATCGATTTAAGAGTCTTGCCCTCTCTAGCTATAACATTCATCCAGGAATGACTTCAGACCCACTATGGGGAAAGGGGAGAACTACTTGCAAGAAACAATTTTTCCTTTGTTTATCCTTGGTGGCCTCAAGGAATGCATCAGACCAACCTGGGGGAGCATCCAGCTATCTTTTTCCTCCTTTTCCCTGCACAGTGCTCATTTTTGCTTGCCATAGTTTAACTCCAGCTGGCAGCTAAGTCTGGTGGGCTGGGGGAGAGAATCAGAAGAGTAAAAGTGAGAAAACTCATGAGATGAGATAAAGACAGTTTAATAGGTAAAACAACAGCTGCTTATGCAGGCAAAGCAAAACAAGGAATTTACTCACTACATCCCATGAGCAGGCAGGTGTTCAGCCATCTCCAGGAATGCAGGACTTGATGACACATTTCGAGTACTTGGGAAGACAAACACCATCAGTTTGAAAGTCCTCTCCTTCCTTCTTCCTCAGCTTTATATGCTGAGCATGATACTGTATAGTCTGGGATATTCCTTGGTCATTTGGGGTCAGCTGCCCTGGCTGCGTCCCCTCCCAGATTATGATGCACCCTCAGCCTACTTGCTGGTGGGGTGGAGTGAGAAGCAGAAAAGGCCCTGACACTGTGTAAACACTGCTCAGCAGTAGCTGAAACATCTCTGTGTTATCAAAACTGTTTTCAGCACAAATCCAACAAAACCCATGCTAGGTACTATGAAGAAAACTAACTCTATCCAAGCCAAAACCAGCACACTGCCAACACAAGTGACCTGCACCTCTCATGTAATTCAGTCCCTTGAATGCCATAGGAGACATTTCCAGAGCACCAAATTCTACAGTTCCTGAAGAACAGATACTTTTTCTTAAAGAGCCTGTATCCATTTCTCCCAGGGGTGAAGATGAGTTTGGTGTCTTGGTTCCCTAAGTGCACTGGATCAGAAAGCAGGTAAAAGATAATTACTCCTTGGTAAGACCTTACGTTGTCCTTAAGGTAATCTCAGAATCTGCAGACATGGATTCCCTCTATTTGTTTGATGTCACCACCATTATCTTAAAGTCTTTCTCTTCAAGATTGTACCACAGTGTTGACATGTACGATGGTTATTTTAAAGACTAGGTGATCTCTAAATGTCCCTTCCAACCCCTACCATTCCATGATAGAAAGGAGCTCAGGTCAGATGTGTTGAGTCTTATATGTTGATCACAAGACTCACAATATAGCTGGGAACAATCTATACTGAGGGAAAGAGCAGCATGTTATGGTTAACAGCGGCAAACAAAAGATACTTTGGAAAAAAGCTGGTAATAATCATGTAGCGATACTTCCTCAAACACTCTCCCAGGTGTCAGCAATATGCATTTGAACCAGAGGGGCTGCCTCTGTATGCAGCAGCCCTTGGATATTTTTCTTCTGTGAGATTCTCTAGGTCCTCATTGGACAAGAGCAAGCTACCAGCAAAGGTCTGTCACTCGGCTCTGGAGACCAGCACTGCAGTTTCTGTCCTGCTGTGTATTTTCACCTGTCAGGTGCTTCTGATAGGGCTGGACTGATATGCATGAAGCAATAGCCTTAGATAAGAGGGATCACAGTAGTGGGAGAGACTTTGTTGCAGATGGGACACATCATCTTGGCAGTACCTTATACTCAGAAGAGGTTTGATTGAAAGCACTTTCCTGACGACATCTTGGATATGGGGGAACTGGCCCTGTGGAATGTGTCTCTGGGATGTGCCAGCACAGGACAAGCTACAGAGTTTCACATAGAGTTTATTTACCCCTCCTGTTTAGTTGAACAATATGAAGCTTGATAGTAGCATTATTCTTGGGTGAAGTGTCTGCAATAGGTGAGAGTGGATTCTTGTCCTCTTTTTCCTCCTGCTGCTAACCCCAGCTTTGACCATACAGCTTTTAGGGCCTGTGTCATGTGAATCAGACAGCAATTTGGATTCTACTTGAAAAAAGCAGTCTGTCCCACATTTCTCCTCCTTCCAAAAGCAACACCAAAGCAGGAATGAAGAGTGAGGGACCTGGACATAGATAAGGGTGGATGCTGCCCCTAAGAAAACATGTGTGGAAACACAGAGTTGTTTACTTTGTGACTTTATGAACTTGGAAGGCACTCCCAAGACACTTCCTCCACGCAACCCTGCACCACTCTCACCTCCTCATCTTCGTGCATACCTAGCAGGAGGCCGGTGTTGACCCCAGAGATGCACAGACCTACGTGGGTTGATAATACCAAGGAGACATTTTCATCCCTACAAGATCTTTCTTATATGTATGCCTCACCATGCTGCAGCCAAGGCAGCTGAGAAAGTCTGCCCAGATCTGGAGGCATTTCACTTCCTCTCCCACCTACCCACTCACCCAGTGCACCCCTTGTGCACTGACTGGTTAAGGATCTTGCTGAGAAAGGCAGGGGAACAAACTGAGGTGCCACTGGGAAGACTCTGCACCAATCCTTGCAATCCTCTTGCAAACTCAAATTAAAGGCAAGGATGCTTCCTAAAGCAGCCTCTGAGAAAAACGGGTTAACCCAGGAGGTAGTGAAAGCCACATGAGAACTACACAGGTGCAGCAACAGTTTTTATTTGGTAAATATCACCTCCACAGTCCAAGATGAGGCTCGTGAAAGAAGATGCCTCTTCTGCAACTAGGAAGAGTGTGGTTAGGAGCACTTGCAGAGCTAATAAAGGCTGTTGAAGCTTCAGCTTCCGTTGGTGGTTAACCCCGTGACATCGCTCTGCTCCTCTGAAAACAGCACCTGACTGATACACAGCTTAATCGTGTGTGATACAAACACCTTTTTATCACATCAGCCCCGGCGTCGAGTGTGCAGCCAAGAGGCTCTGCCTGATCGAGCAGGGGGTGACTCGTACAGATGGAGACAGGGCTGTGCACTGCTGCACTGTGTAGTGCTTAGGCTGGGGTGGGTGATCAGGGCTGCCCAAGCCCAGTGAGCAGCTGCTGGAGTGGGTGCAGGGCACAGAGCAGCGATGCGATAGGAAAATGATCACCCTTTGTGGTTAAAAACCAAACCCTGACGACCTATTTCCTAGCAATAGTATTGTTTTTTGCTTCGGTGCTTTTCTCTGTCAGAGAGGGACCCTTGTATCTAATGGTGGAGATGTGCAGCTGCTGGGATGGAGACTAGGCCCTTGCCACCTTGGTCTGTGACTCCTATGTTTCTTCCAGGCCAGGGCTCAACAGGGAAACACAAGCTGCAGTGCAGGTCGGAGCCCTGAGCCGATCTTTGCGTTAGGAAGTTTTTTGCATCACCAGCTCAGAGTCCTTTTGCATCAGCAGCTCAGAGTCCTGGACTGGTTTTTGAGCAGACAGAGATATACTAGCAAAAAGCTCTCCAGACCTCGTGTCTCTACTCTAAAGATGCTTCACAAGCTCAAGGGCTAATATTTTTTCCTGCTTTCCTCCAAGAGTAAATAATGTCAAAAGTGCAAGGGGATGTTACCTTGCTCATCCTGCACCATGGTAGCATCCAAAATCACCACCATAGACTTTCCTGAGCTATTCTCCCTCATCCACTGTGTAACCCCATGTATCTACCTAAGCCTGGTTAGCAAGGTTCACTGTCCATAAACAAACCTCTTTCTCCTCCATCCCTAAGCACTCTTAAACTGTATTTCAGATACTGAGGCAGATGAGGGAAATGATTCTGCAATCGCTGTCAAGTTCACACATAAAATCTGTATTTCAGGAGCTTTTCCCTCTGCAAGTGCAGGCCTCTGTGAAAGTATTTTATTTAGAGTAAAATATGTATATTTTTTCTTCAGTTTTTTATTGGTCTGCAAAACATCACACACACACCCATGGCTCTGCAGACACACTACAATTTTAATAATGCTTTGGTTCATGTTTCATTCACTCCACATCAGCAAAGCAGCGTGTACAGAGTTGCAGCCCACTTCCAGGCTGGTAAACAGCTCCCTGGAGGTTCTCCTTTATCTGGGCCAGCTCAGCTCTGCAGACGTCCAACTTGAAATGATGGAGTTTAAGACTGTACCCACGGCAACCCAACAGAATTTTTCTCCTTACTTCACTGAGGCCAGACTGGGCCCAGGCTGTTGTATGCTGCAGTGGATCAAGGCTGATCCTACCTGACTTTCATTCCTCACACCTTCACCACAGTGCCTCCATCCATCGGCTGTGACAAACATCCTTTCCCCACCCCTTCTTCCTCTCTCCCCCCATCCTCCTCTCCCAGCCAACCTCCTTTGCACAGCTGGTCTCGTCATAATGCTGATTTCTTCAAGCATTAATTTATGAATGGTATAGGCAGCACTTTGGAAATTTACCCCTTCGTGCCAACTTCCTGCTATGTGGAACACCTGCATTTAACAGCAGAGAAAGAAAACAACCACCGCAGTAAACCTTGGGTAAAACTGGTTTCAATTAGAAGCCTTAATTGCAATGAAACTGAAAGGAAACAAAGTGGGATCTTTGCTTATATGAGCTGTCCTTCTTTACCCACACTGCCCTTTTCATTCCCTGCAGCCTGAGTGAAGCACCACATCTCTTCAACTCCCATCCAGGCACACAGCATCCCCACAGGTGGTCCCAGTGCCCAAATCTCTGTCATCTTTCTCATTTGTCTTCCTCACAGGATGAGGCAAATCTCAGCTACAAATTCTCATGAATGTAATAGACCTTTGGACACTTTGGCACAAATTTGAGACAACTTTTTCCATACCCCAGCCTGGTGCTTCCCAACCAGTTATGCTCACATGGAGTCCAGTAACTTGTTTTTCACTAAATGAAAGACTCAGAGACCTCAACTTTTCTCCTTTCATCCCCTCACCAGTATTTCCCTGAGTTTAGGAGGTCAGCCATCATATAGGCAGTGTAGCTGACTTCCTAATCAAATGGAGCTCAACAGGAGGCTGTGAACTTTCACATGTTCTTCCCGCCCCCTGTTGCAAATATCCTCCGTGCAAGAAGACTGAAAGGTGTAATTTCCCCATTTTAACCCAGATCCGCTCAGGGTGCAGTTATTTTCATATTTCAATCAACACAGTTTCGTGTCTCTTGGCAGAGGGAGCACATTGCTGTACACGGTATTGCGTCCACAGGTGTTACGGCCACTGCCGCACTAAGGAGGTGAGAGGAGATGGTTCCGACCTGTCACACCTACATTTCATCATAAAAATGTTAATGGATCATTCCAGAAAGCCTCTGCAATCTTTTAAATTGCTTTTACTAGATGTCGTGTTGGACGTTCTTGGCACCAGCGTGGTTCATTTGTGCCTTGATCTTGCCTCTGGAGAAGTGAAGGTGGGTTATGTATGGTGCTTGCTCACAGCTGCAAGGGTTGCAAACTCCACTTTCCCCTGCTGTTAAACTCAGGGGTCAAAAGCATGGAGTTGCTGCCCTGAGCTGGCAGTACAGGATGTCGGGCTTCCCAGTGTACCAGCAGGGGAGCCCAGTGATGGTGGTCACAGTGGTAGGGGTGTCTACAGCTCTTCCTCCTGTGTTTCTGCATAAATAGAGTAAATGACTACTAGACCTACGTGGCAATGTGACCTCCCACACATGGAGATGGTTGAGGTTCAAATTTCAGTGATGCCATCACTGTGGGTCATTCCGAGGTGCCTTTCTTAGCATTGTTTCTGATGTTGTACCATATGCAAAGATAAGTATACAGTAGGCTGATGCAGAAAAACCCTACATGATTGCACTTTCAGGTCTTATTGTAAGGTTATACGGTTTGCTCAACAGAAATGTTGCCTGTATTCTCCTTTTGACAAGAATTGCTTTTTACTTAGTGTCTTGCTGAGTCCTGGTTTCTTCTATTTATCATCATGACTTAATGACAGCAAAAATGAAGATGGATATTTGCCCCAATGAACCTTTCCGTGGAAGAAGCCAAGGTGTTGCTGAAGAGAAACTGCTCTTTGTTAGCTGATGTCAGTGCAAGGCCTTAAAAACAAGTAAAAGAACTCAAGTCTTATCCAGCAGACATGGGTTTCAGCAAAAATTAAATGTGTAAGGAAGGATTGTTGACTTCCAGCAGGGTTGACTCCTCTCTCTCTCTGCTGATTGACTGCCATAGTGGGGATAGCCCTTTTGTCATTCAGATGCTGCAGGTGGGCACTTAGGGCTAAGGAATGGAGCTGTGTTCCCTACCCAGCAAACACACAAGCCATTGGGTGTACTGCAATTCTCAGCTACGTTTCTTCACATCTATAACACCATCAGCTAGAGGAAAGTGCTTTTTCCCTCCCATGCCAACAAACTTTGTTTTCAAGGAGGCAAAGTGAAACTTGTGTGAGGTAACCTGGATGAGAGTGCCACCTTTCTTGCATCAAAGCCACCTGTCAAAACCTTCCTGCTCGTGACATAGCCACGGAGGCAACACAGACCAAGCCTGGCAGAGCACTTGCCTGGGCAGAAGGGCTTATCTGCCGTTCTCCCGCAGTGCTGGGAGCCTGTGGTCAAACCGAAATCTTTCTCAGCGCAGCTGAAGGACGTAGCTGTGGTTGCTGTGCAGTGACAGAAGGAATCAGCGTGTGTTTGATCTGAGGGAGGTCCTAGCGTGCCTCACACCGTCGCTGATGGGCTCGAGAGCTGTGGCTCCCATCCCTGCTGCGGCGGGACGTGCCGAGCGCTGGCAATGTGGCAAACGGTGGTAGGGAGGCATGTACCTTCCTGGCTTCAACCTGCCCTGCCTGACGATGGGGAACTGCAGCTCAGTTCCTGGCGTGGTTAAAGCCGTTACCCCTGTTTGCTCTGGCCACAGCTACCACTTCAGTGCTGTCCTTCTCCTCTAACAGCTGATTTCCTTATTTGCCTTATGAGAGGTGGGACATGTCACATTGTTTTTTGAGCAAAGGCATGCGGAGGAGCTGGAAGCCAGCCTGGCAAAAGACTTGCTTGTGTGATTTGTTGCAAAAGGGATGAGGCAGTTTGGTAGTGGACACAGAAAAGGAAACAAAATAGGATTTTCTCTGATCCCTGTTGCAGATTTTTGTGGTATCTTTGTCCTGTGCTTTCTCCCTACTGTGAGCCTCAGTTTCTCAACCTGCAAAATTAGGAGAGATGCTTGTATTTTGGGGCAGATTGCAGGCAGCTACTGACTATTGTGGCTCAGGTTAAGACTAGACTGTGCATGTCATGGAAATGGAGGAGAAACACAGACTGTTCTTATCACTGAGTGAGTGGGCTTTTAGCACTTGTGTTTTTCATGCATGGAAACCAACCATGTACTTTCAGTGCGCACAGTTTTCCTGCGAGGTCACACAAATGGGACTGAAAAGGGATTTTTGGGTCATCAAATTCTGTTAATCATTGTGCCAGCCAGCCATCTTATTGTAGAATCTTAGAATGGTTGGGCTGGAAGAGACTTTAAAGATCATCCTGTTCCAAACCAATTGCCATGGGCAGGGACACCTTCTACTAGACCAAATTGATCAGAGCTCCATCCAGCCTGCCCTTGAACACTGCCAGGGATGAGGCACCTGCAGCTTCTCTAGGCAACCTGTGCCAGGGCCTCACCACTCTCACAGGGAAGAACTTCTTCCTAATATCTACTCTAAACCTCTCTTCTTTCAGTTTGAAGCCATTACTCCTTGTCCTATCACTACAGGCATGTGCAAAAAGTCCCTCTCCAGCTTTCTTGTCGGAACCTTTACATACAGAAAGCTGTTATAATGTCTCCCCAGAGCCTTCTCTTCTCCAACATGAGCAACCCCAACTCTCTCAGCCTGTCTTCACAGGACCTGTCTCCTTACCCTAGCAAACTTTTCATGATTTTACCAACCTGCCCTTCTCTTACCCCAAGATGTTCAGATCTAGAGTACATTAAAGGTTAGCTACTTTTTTACACAATTACCTGGGAGTGGAATGAAAGAGAAGTAAATCAAGAAAGATTGAAAGTAAAATTTTCATGGGTCTTCTTGTAAGATGTTTAATATCTGGATAGAGGTGGCTGCAACATGAGAAACATAAGAATTCAACACTTAGAAAGCAAAGTCAGAAGAGTCACATCAGCTTCACTGTGGTGCACCAAAGCAATTGCTTTGGACGATTCAAAAAGCCCACCATGGTTTGTTACCTGAGTAAGTGGTTGGGTGTACATTGACACTGGGACATATACAATCATTTGAGAAGAAACTCCTTCCTACATCCAGGTTTGCAACCTGCAAAGCAAACCAGATCCAGGGCTAGCTTCAGCATGGGCCCAGTCCTGATCCCCATATCAGAGGCAACTTAACTACCCCCTTGCATGGCCCTTTGCAGCCAAGTGCTCCCAGGCTATGTGTTTGCAGGGGCCCTCAGGAAGGTGAATGAGCAAAAGTGTGAAGTCAGTGTGCACCAGCTAAAGACATTTAACCCTTGTGGTGATGCTCTCATTTAGGAATAAACTCGCTTTACATTGCTGTAGCTTAATTCCCCTCCGAGGATTAAGCACTGGAGGAGTTTTAATCCTAAATGAGAACATGCACATGTGCCTTAATTTATGGGCACCGACTTCACACCTGCAGTGAGCTGACTTGCTTTCACTTTCCTGCATGTCCCTGTGTAGGAAAGCTCTAATGAGATGCAACTGGAATTTGAGTGATGGTGGGGTTATTAGTTCTCACTTTGAGGTTTCTGTGGTTTGGGTTTCAGTGCATTCCTTGTATTTTGGATTTGTATTTTCTCACCTTTTTGGCCTTTTCACATACCTTTTGAGTTTTGGTATGTTTGATCAGAAGAATCTCAGATGGAAAAATTTTACCCCCAGAGAAGCACATGCATTTTGGCTATTAGAAATGTCCTGAATCCTGTTGGGGTATGAGGCAGTATCCATGTGTGGCTTGAATTAATTCTTTCAGTGAGAGAGAACTCTTCCTTTAAATACACATTTCTCCTTCATAGAAGCTCATAACTAAGTGCTCAGCTAAGCTGTTTAAATTACCTAGTTGGCATCCTAACACTGTCTATAAACACTGCAAAAAGTAGTTTTCCTTGGGCTGGTTCATTTTAGAAACAATTTCTGGAGAAGTCTCTCTCTTTGTTGGCTGGACACTGAATATAGAGGCTAGGTAGGTCAGACAGACACCTAAATTTTGGAAGTGTAACATTTCTACTGTACTGGGCTGCTTTTTGCCTTCCAGAAAGGAAACCAATCATGATATGTGTAAGGGACAACCAAGACAACCTACACTGATTTTTTTCAATCAACTCTAGCTCTTCCACTCTGAAGCAACTAGACAGAATGAAATGTGGGCAGGATTGTGTTATGTTAATGCACTGGGCTGCAAAATTCTGTGTTAGAACATCTAAGAAGTGCTATTACCCTGAAAATTAATGTCAGTGAGGAGAGGGACTTACTGCTGCCAACGGGTACAAGCTGGAACATAAGAGGTTTGAAAGAAACATCAGGAAAAACTTCCCTGTTGAGGTGAGGGAGCACTGGAACAGGCTGTCCAGATAGGTTGTGGAGTCTCCTCTGGAGGCATTAAAAACTCACCTGGACAAGTTCCCATGTGACCTACTCTAGGTGGCCTTTCTCTGGCAGGGGGGTTGGACTGGATGATCTTTCCAGATCCCTTCCAGTCCTTAAGATTCTGTGATTCTGTGATCTGTGTTTTTAGAAGCAGTGGTACCCAACAGAGAGAGTGCTAGTTTAGGACATCAGAACTGGGAAAAAATGCACATCCTCTCATCCTGCTGCGCTTTGGTTTTCACAGCTGTGAAGCAGTATCTATTCCCTTTGCTTTGCCACTGCTCTTGACAGTTGAGGAAGCTAAGGTCCTTCAGGAGAGATGATTTGAAGATGACAGTAAATTCATCTTCCTAGATAAGCCTTTGTCACTTTGTTGACTACATGGTGAATCGAAAGAGGCCAACTTTTCTATTTAAACATGAGACTTGCTTATTTCCAGGTGCCTTCCTGGGATTCTGGGTGAAAAAGTGGATGTTTGATGATGATGATGATGATGATGTGCTTCATGTGATATTCCTGTAGCCAACAGTATTTATTACTTGATGTAAGTAAAAGAAAAAAAAAAAGAAAATAGGCTTAGGTTGCAACTGCCTCTCACTCATGATCACTTTCATCCACTGAAAAGGACAGAAAATAGCCAAGATTCTTTGCTCAAAGGATTGCTTGTTTTGGATTTTGCTGTGCTTGGTAACTCTGTAAGGCAAATATAAAATGCTCTCACCTACAACCACATACCTGGAAATCAGTATAATATGATCAGCTACTGTGAGCTTTCTCAGTAGCTGATGTTTACATTGTATGAGCTGTTGCCACATTGTAAGCATGTGAGTGTTAATGCCAGAAACAGTGGGCTTCATCTGCACTCAAAATGAGATGCATCCTTTCAAGGAGGGTTGGACTTGATCATCCCTAGAGGTCCCTTCCAACCCTACCATTCTATGATTCTGTGAAGAGTATTTTTATTATGGGTTGCTATTTATTTCTAGATAATCAGAAAATTTGAATAATATTGTTCATCTCCAATGCTCAAAAAGCTTTCTAAAAGCAACAGAAATCCTTAATTTCCAGAGAAGCTGAAAATCAAATGATCTTTAAAACCATTACAAGATGTAAACCTACACACTTCTTTTATTAAGGGATGTCAACATACTTATCAAGTGACCCTGAGTCTTTAGACCTGAAAACTTACTAGGCCTTGAAGTATTTATATACAGACTTCCCCTGACTTGAAATGTCTGGCACTTCCATTTTAAAGCACTAGTTACATTAATATTTAAAGAAGATCTTAAAGTATATTTTTTCTGCTCTTCTTTGTGTCAAACTTCCTTCACTCATTTATATGATGGAGCTCAGCAGATAGCAAAATGATTTACAAAGGAATTACAATAAATTAGACATATTCCATTTTCACAAGTGAGGAAACTGAGGCAAATAGAAACAAAGTGACTTGGCAAGTTCATACAGCAGGTCTGTGGTAGAGGCAGGCAGGATTCAGCAGCAGATTCTTCCCTCTGTTATTCCACTAGAAGCTCACACGTTGTTTCAGGGGCAGGGAACGTCACTTTGTTCAGTGCGTGTAAAGGGCTGAGTGCACTGTGGTTCTGGGCCATGATTTGGGGCTCCTAGGCACTGCCACATGCTGCATAATTAAAATTATTAATGAATATAATAATAATAACAACAACAACAATAATGGCTGAATATGAGTGAACCCCATAACCTTGCCCTTGGGTACCTGAGTAGGAAACATAATCTAAGGCAATGCAAGAGAGACGCCAACAACAGAGTTACTTACAGCAGTCCCAGCAGATGGCTTTCCTAATAAGCATTATAAATGTGGCTGGGAGGGGGAGGCAGTGCACAGCAATTTCAGATTGCAAGGCTCCACGTACAGGGTAGTGTACCATCACCGATGGAGTCATTTCAGTCTTGACTGGAAAACCAATGGGAATTACTGCTCTGGAACATTTTTCGCTGAAGGGAGAGCAACCCCAGAAGCAACCTCTGAAAATGGCACTGGGGTGTAAAATGAACTGCAAGCAACTGTTGATTTTATGTTTTCTATACAAATGCTTGAGTGATGAGACTCAAGCTATTATGGAAGGTTGCTTGATGGTGCCAGCCAGTTGGCTATCACTGGAACGATTAGCAGCTCTGCCTGTCACCTCTTTATTAAAACAAAAGGGATCCACTTCAATTCTGGCAGGTTTGTAGTGACTCTTAATTTGTTGAGGCATACATTTTGTAGAGTGCTAATCATCTCTACCTTCCAACGATGACTACAATTCTCTGGAATAAGCATCTCCTTCAGAAATTATAACGAATGTTTGGAGTTTATATTTCTTGCTTTACTGTTACTACAGCTATTCTGCCTTCATACCTAGACTTCTTGTGATTTTAGAAGGCTGATAACTGGAGAGGAGGAACTCAGTCTTCACATCACTCCTTTAGCATAGAATCAGAGAATTATTTTGGTTGGAAAAGACCTTTAAGATAATGTGAGTCCAACCCCTCCCCTCACACTGCCAAGCCCATCACTAACACATGTCCCTCAGCACCTCATCTATGTATCTTTTAAATATCTTGAGGGATGGTGACTCCATCACCTCCATGGGCAGCCTATTCCAGTGTCTAATAACCCTCTTAGTGAAAAAAAATTCCCTGATCTCCTATCTAAATCTCCCCTGGTGCAAATTGAAACCATTTACTCTTGTCCTGTCACTCTTCACTTGAGAGAGGAGACCAACCCCCATCTCATATCATGGTGTTCCTTATGCAGAAAAACCTTTTGATAGCCAGTCTCTCCTTCTAAAGCAAAGCCCAGGACCTAATACCAGCAGCTCAGCATGCATGTAAGTCGTCTGGTAAATAAGAACAGAATGAAGCTTTGCACTTGGGGGAAAAAAAAAAGAAAGAATTTGGACACATTTCCTGATGACAACGTTTCTCACTCTGTTTAGTCTGGTGTTTATTGCCTCTCTCAGGAAGACCTTTGAGCAGCAGCAGCAACATGGTTGCTGGAGTAAGGAAATATTGCAGGGCTTCAGCATGCCAAGCCAAACCCTGCCCAGTTCCAGTCTACTGTAAACTCAAAGTAACTCTATTGACTCTGGTGGTGAATGCAAAGCCCATCTCCACAGGGCCCTTTCCAGTCGTTCCTGCAAGGGTCAGCCTCTGCTCTGAAATCCACCGCACCCCTGCTCGTGCCAGCAACCAGCTCTTAGGTCACAACCATTAACCTACTGCCAGCGCCTTTCAATTAGATTTTTTGCCCCAGCTCCTCCCCCATGGAAGGCTTTTCCTGAACTTCACTGCTCTGATGTTTAGAAATCTTCAAATTTCCAGCCTTATGGCCAGTTTGTTCTTGTGCCAACATTGTCCTTTTGCTTAAATAGCCCATTTCCCTTTGTTGCCCACCTTCCCCTCCCTGTGGTGTATTTATAGAGGAGCAATCATACCCCCCCCGCCCCTCTAGCCAGTGCATGCTCAGCACCTTCCAGGATAGGTCTCTGGCATCTGTCTTACAGACATGGCTTAAAGTGCTTCCTCTGTGTCTGAACGCAAATAGAGTTCCCCACCCTTTTCCAAACATGGTGCTTGCACACGCTGGATCTGCTCCAAACGGCCTCAGGATTGCCTATACACTTCATTTAAATGGCAACAAAAATAAATCTCAACCCAAGCAGCCTCATGGGACAGGCTCTTTGAAAAAAAGAGATGATCTGTGCCCTTCTCCCAGTTCCTTCTGCCTGAGAAAAAAGGGGAACTCTAAGTTGCTGAGATGGAATTCTCTTTGTGCCTGGCTGGTGCTCTCCCCCTGCCCCGCTCCTGGGGTCTCACTGGGGAGTGGAGCCCCTGCAGTGGTGCTGATAGGACTGGAGTTGTCTGGCTGCCAGGGTGAATCAGAACAGCTCTCTCTCTAACAGCCTGCCGCCTGGTAATTAATGCATTAATGAATTGCCTTCTAATTCCTATAATCATCCTCATTTTTGGGGGTGAACAGGCTTTCAAGGTCACATAGCTTGCCCAAGGCCATGCAAGAAGTTAGTGGGAGAGCCAAGAAAGAAACCAAGGTGCTCTGACTCCTGGGCTGGGCTGTGCTCACCAGGCAAAAATGCTTCCTTCGTGGCTGGGCCAAATCGCTCTCCTTTTGGTAAAATGTCCTACGCACCATTTTCTTTGCTGCAGCAAATGTGCTCAGTGCAACGAAGCACCTTCTTTTTTTTTTTTCCTTTTGCCTTACAGCAAGATTGCAGAAAAGCGTGTAACAAACTGAGATTTGAAGCTGCCTTCAGCAGTTCCTAATCTCTGCAAACGTTATACTCTTTGTGGTAAGGAGCTTGGGAAGCTCTCCCTGCCTCCTTTGTGAAGGCAGATACGTGGAACTGGCAGAGCATTGTTTTCACTTCTGAGTTGAGCTTTCTTTCTGTATGCAGATAAAACTTCCTTCAAAGTCAATAAGAGTTTTGCTGAAGTGCATAAGCCCGATTTGTTTTTAACTTGTATGTTACTTCACTGACATAAACAAGTTCAAACTAGTGCTGATGCTATATGTAGCTAGTACAGTTACTGTAGAGGTAACTGGGTTGTGATCTGGTTGGTGCATTCCTGGGAAAACTGTTCTGTTCTGATGATCAAATGTCTGTTTTTCTGTAATTAATAAGAAATGGATGTGCCTTCTTTAATTGTTCACACCAATACATTTTTATCTGCACATCTAAGTTAAAAATAACCTCCCAGGACTGCGTGTGTTAACATGAGAGGGATTCTCTACAGTATGTTTGATATTATCATTATTATTTATTGTTATTTTACTATCACTGTTATTCAGAGTTCATCACAGAGGAAATATTTCAAGACAAATTAGGTAGAATTTCTACTGACCAAATTCATCCTAGAGCTACTTCAGCGTCTTTTGAATTGACTCATCTTGAGATGGTTTCATAGACTTAGAATATAAAGTGACAATTACCTCCTTTTCAATTTCCTGTGTAGCTGTTATTCACCAGCACAGCCTTTCTACTCGCCAAATGAGAATCTAACTAACAAAAATATGCATGTAGTTTATTATAAGGATTCATTCTTACCACGCATTAATGTTTCCTGTGAGAGGTGGAGGACTTTCAATTTACACTGATGGTTATGGATTTTGGGTGGGAAATTTTCATCCCCCCCAAAAAAACCTTTTTGAAAAGAATCTGTATATTTTAGTACTTTCTTTTTTTCCCTTTTATTTTAAAAATCTTAAAAAAAGTAATGTAGAGTAGCACCAGAATTGATGAGGTTCTTGCCCCTTCTCTGCTTATGACTACAATTGAAAGTGATCTCCATATTATGTTAAAGGTTATAAAATGCACCAAATTTTGACCAGGTGGAATTTTGACCATTGCAGAAGTGGGACTATTGGATGTCCTGTGTTTAAGGGTGAAACCAGAACTGTAAAGTTTCACCTCCCCAATGCAGAGATTTTAATTGCTCCAAGATCTGCTCAGCCTGAAGCCTCTTGCCAAGGAAAGCAACGATCTGGGGCAATGGGCTGAAAAGTTTCCTTCCCTCTGTTTGTATGGCTTGCGTGAGAGAAGACATTGGGGCTTTATGGAGAAGAAGCTATGGAAGTCCTAAAGAGAGAGATCAGAGAGGTGGTATGAAGGTTGCTGATTCAGGGCTGCAGCCCTTGCAGGAGTTAGTGTGCTCTGCGGTGCAAAGGGAGCCAAGCCACTTATGCAATATTAATATTAATAACTGCTTTGCACTTCTATAGTGCCTTTCATCCAAAGATTTCAAAGCACTTTACAAACATTAATTAATTAAGGCCCATAACACCCTGTGAGGTAATGCAAGTAGATATTACAGCTCATGCAGAGGCCAGAATTGCCAGCATTACAGGTATAATCCTCTAGCAAGAGTTAACTTATTCTTGAGCAAGCTTTCTTACTTATAGGCATAAACAGGCTTCCCTTTAACACCAAGCGTGTCTTTTCTTATTTTTTTCTTCTTCCCCTTGATCTGTCAGTCCTCACACAAGCTAAACTCCCACTACGAGGCAGCCCAATGAGGTGAACGAGCGCTACTTCCATCTCCCTGCTTGCTGCTTCCTCTTTGATTGTCTGATAAAATTGTAGGATATCGAGAGGCTGCAGAGTTGTGTCACATATTAGTGTCCTGCTTCTGTGGGGTTTCCCTGTTCTAAATATACTTTGCAGCAGGGAGATGAAAAAAGGAAATGAACTAAAATATGTTTTATGGCACCTTCTTATCAGATGACCTCCACGCAACCTGCAGACATTAGCTAACGTAGCCCTTGTTGCAGCCAGTCATAAATGTCATTAGTGCCATTTTAGCCAGGGTTTTTTAAACCATTCCCAGCTCCTGTGTTCCAGAGCTGAGGCGGGATGTGACGGGAAAAAAAAAGCCCTGTTAAATCTGCCTCCCTGTGCAGATTTAACTGCATTTTACTCCACTGCATTTACTCACTCATTTAACTGCTGTCTTGCACTTATTTCAGTTCAGCATTTGTTCTTGTGCTGTGTTCAGCTCCTCTTTTCCTCCACGGGGAGGTACGGGCCATGGAGATCTAGGGGTACTTCATCACTCAGCCCTGTCCACTCTGTGTGGGGCCTGGAGCCAGGGTTGAGCTGAGGTCTGTGACATGCAGCTCTGAGTGTGCCTACAAAAGGGTCCTGTCCTGAAAACCCCAGCTGAGCACACGTTGAGACCTGGGTTGACACCGCTGGCCATGCTGAGTCACGTCGGGCAATTAAATACATTGGCATGTGTCCCTCGGTGTGTCCTGGCAGGAGCAGTCCTGGCCAAGGGGAAGCCGGGTGGTTGGAAAACCACATATTCCAGTGCTGTCACGAACACCGTGCTCTGCAACACGGAGAAAATTGTTGTTTATTGTATGGGCAAGAAGCACTCGTTTCTCTGCCATCGGCCTCTCTCCCACCCATCTGCCCTCTCCCTCATGGGATTAGGTGCTCTGAATAACCTGGGATGGAACAGATCTCTCCTGGTCTGAACTCTGCAGCCACAGAGAGCATTATGTCTATCCTGCATGGCTGTTTTGGTAACCACTTACTGTAGCTGCAAAGTAGCAAAAGGGACCTTGGGGGGAATTAGTTCAGAGTACAACTTCTCCAGGATTTGCCCGATTCAATTGCATTTTGAAACTGCACAGACATTAGCTAATTAATGTGGTGAGTTCATTAAGCCAATTAATTGCATTTCTTTCTGTGAGTGGGCTGGGCCTATCAGTCATCTTCATACAGTGCAGTTTAGGGCGTTAAAAATATTCTCTTCATCAAATTAAACTTTATTAAATAATAACTCTTTCCAAATTCTAGGCTAGGAATGAACAACGTCACTCTTAACCACAAGAGCTGTTTATTGAGCATAAAGTTCTTTTACTGCCCTGCCAGCTGTGATAAAACCAATTCAGATGCATATTCTCAGTACAGTAAGCACTTTCTCCCCTTTCATAGTCTTACATTAACCCAAAGATTCTGTCCTTTTGGGCAGAACTCCCACTGAAATCGATGGGAGTTTTGCATGTGGGACGAATTCAAGGTTGGGATACATTCACAAGTTGGCCAGCATTGTGCTTGCCACAGGGGGCTTTTTGGCAGGCAGCAGAAAGTTTTGAATTTTTCAAAGACAAGTAGAACTGAAGAGACATTTAAAGGTAAACCAAAAAATTAAAGAAAGAAAAAAAAAAAGAGAGAAAAAAAAAGTATTTTGCCCAGTTTTGATTCTGGTTAATTCTAAAATGGATACGAAAATACCTTTTTTATTTTAACAGAACTTTAGGATTTGTATTTTAGAAAAACTTGTTTTTTCTAGGTTAAAAAATATCTTCATTTTGTGGAATGTAACAAAACTCATGGGTTTATCTGTTAGAAAGTGTCTTTGGCAAGACACTTTGCACAGTGAGTTAGATTGTTTGGCTGATTTTTTTTTTCAGCCAAAGATGTTTTCAGCCAAAGGTGAGCTATCATCTCCACAATGAGAGGTAAGTAGCTGTACTCCAAGTTTCGGATTTCTTCATCAGTCTCAAACACCTAACATGCAGGTGTTACAGCACCTAACTTGTATGTATCCAAGTCTTTTCAGTAGGTCTAGCTCTTAGCTTTGCAACACTTTCAAAAACATCAACCTTAGATGGAAATGTTGTGCCTTACTACATCTAGGAAGTTTATGTCAAAACTTGATAACATGAAGATCTTGCTTCTTCAACTCATCATTCCTCTTATTAATTAAATTAGGACAATTTATATCAAGCACGCTTTGAGTCAAGTGGAGACTTTTGGAAGAACTCCAGCCAATTAGAATGATAGTTAAAAGTAATTTCATATCTATAAGAGAAATAAATCTGAAAGACCACAGTAGGCCACAAAACACTGTAAGAATTAGAAACTAAAGCTGCAGGGAAAAAAAATCCATTGCATTGTGGCCAATATTAATCTCCCATCAATAAATACCATATCTTTAACTGCTTATGATAATTGACCCAGTGATTCTCCTTTAAGTGGTTCTTGAGTACTTGAAGGGCCTGTTGATAGCATCTTACCAAGTCTTGAAACAATGGTGTGAAAACAGAAATAGGAATGACAGCCTCGTATGAGAAAAAAAAAATGAAGCCTTTAGAATGTGCTGATTTGACAAAAAGATGTTGTTTTGTCACGGACATTAATTTTTATCTGCTTAGTGGATAATTCTTCCAGGGAAGACTCTTTAATGTCTCTGACACTGCTGCTCAGCCAGACACGAGGCAGATTTTTCTAGTAAAGGGAAATACTGAATTCAAATGGGTCCAGATGCCAATTGCTACTTGAAATGAACTTTTCTGGAATCATGGTCTAGATCCTTCAGGGTAGCATATAACTTTGCATGGGTTCCTGCCTGAGGCCTCCAGCTTTCTTCTGCCTTAAAAATGACAAGAGCTCACGCTTCCCTGAAAGTGTTGTCATGAAAATAGCTGTCACACCAAAGGGAAGTGGGCTTGATGTATTTTTTTGTTCTTGGAAAGTGTTTTGAATCAGAACTAATGTCCATGAAAGCTGGTTGCTGTTTTTAATTGACTCTTGGGAAGCAGGCACAATGTCACATTTGTTGTGGGCAAAATGTCATTCACAATCTACAATTGTTAGCAGGCCCATCAAACTCTCCTGCATGGATTTAAAGAGTTATCTAATTGAATCTCTCTTCATGCTCCCTTTGCGGACAGGACCTGTTT
Source organism: Urocolius indicus (assembly GCA_013401255.1). NCBI lineage: Eukaryota > Metazoa > Chordata > Aves > Coliiformes > Coliidae > Urocolius > Urocolius indicus. Next base: position 88,182 of record WBNH01003519.1, on the reverse strand, counting down.
ATTTAACAAAATGTATAGACCAAACGCTGTAGAAAATGCCTAAGTGGCCATCAGTGTGGAACAAGCTGTTTGGGGCCTAGAAGTTTTGGGTGATTTTCACAACTAAGGAATCATTTTGCATGTACATTTTACCATCTGCTGGATGACATTGCCTATTTTCTCACTGCACTGCTCAAAAGATGTTTAAATTGCCTGTATGATAAGTGGCAGGAGGTATTGGTCAAACTCCAAATGGTTTCTGGGGATCTGTTGGAGTAATGCCATAGAAAGTGAGGCAGCAGAAGAGACGCACACAGGGATTTTCAGACAACATCCTTTGACTACATACATTGAGCATAATCTTGTGACTATTTCTTATATGTATATGTGCTACTCTTCTTGAAGAGTCCACACAGTTTGATGTCCTTGTGTTCTCTCACTAGGCAGTGTTATATTTTGCTTATTATTTAGATTTCCTTAGGCTTAAGTGGCATTTTCTAGATTTTACAGAAATGTTCCAGAATTTATCCCTTCCAAGGTGGCATGTGCTATTTGAAATTAAACTAAAAGACATCTCTTTGATGTTACTTTTCATTCTAAACTTAGCCATTGCATGCCAAAGCCCCAGTTTTGATTGAACACGGCTTTACTCGTTTCTGCAAGTATTTTTTTTTTTTAAAGATCTCATTAAAAATTAAATTTTCATTGCCCTGTAATGTATCAGCAAGATTACACAACTCTGATTTACTGTTAGGATCGGAAATTAACTTCAAAAGACAAGAAATGGAAAATAGTGGCTTATTCTCCTATGGCACGTTACAGCAGTAAGACAGAGTGATATAGTGATATCAGAAATGTGTTTTCCCCTCAAATTAAAAAACAAAAAAACAAAATTGTATGAATTCATTTCACACCATCATATTTACTTGCATTTCAGGATAGTTTCCTACTCTAAGTAAACATCTGGGCCAAGTCACAAGCTGGTATTATTATTGTAAAAAATGCTGACAAATAAGAAATTTCACTTTTCTGGCTACCTCTGATGACAGCCATTATACCATATTATACATTTTTAAGGTAAATTAGACAATGTATAGAGTGTTTTGGCTTGCATTCAGCCATGTATTTAAACCCATTCTCAATTACAAGCAGCAGTGGTCCCGCTGAACCTGGTTGTCCGCTATAAAGGAAGCGTGTGTTGAATTGCCCAACTGGGTCTGTGCCAGGGTGCACAGCATTTTAAGGATCCAGGCCATCCCACAGTCATCTCTATGGTTTCTGAGTATCTGCCTTAAGTCATTAAATTTTTTGAAATGGCACCTCTGTTGTGGTATACTATCCCTTCTTCTTTCATAAAAATGTTTATTGAAGGTTCAACTCTGTCCTTAAGGCCTGATCCAGTCCAGGATAGGAGGCACTACATTCTAACCAGTTGTTGGAACTGTCTGAAGTCATCCACGTGGGTTGAGGTATCTTTCTGGAAGAGGCCCCTCTAATCCCCTTTTGGGTTTTACCTCATGGACTGTTTTGAAGAGGCCACATAGAGAAGGAAGTAGATAGTCCTGAATGATTCACCACCTGAAAAAGTTTTGTCAGTTGAAGAAGGTCCTAAGACAGGAGTTTAAACAGGGCATTTAATGTTTGTTCCAAATGAGACATCTCATTGCAATATCAAACTCTTGGGCACATGTGGCCAGAATGGACCCCAAACTGTGTTAGGACCTCATATGGGGCTTTTAATGCCCCATAGAAGTCACCTCACAACACTGCCCTGAGCAGTAAGTGCTCAAGAAAGAAAATGTGAAGGCAAAGTGTCCAAACCAGTGTTGCAGAAAAATGTAGTTGACTCTAGGCTTCTCCTGAGCAGATCTTCAAAGGACTGAGCAAAGCCACCTTTGTTTTGGTCCCATCAAAAAATGTGGTCACCAAAGGAAAAGGAGGAGCCTTTCACCATTTATGCTGTAGTCCGGTGGTTAAAACCACTTGCCAGAGAAAAGCAAGACAAGTTTTTGGCCTACCTCTGCCTGGGAGGTTCAAACCTATGTTTCCCTATTGCCATAGGAATACTCTGACCACAAGACTGCAGGTGACGCTGGGTGGAGAAAGCCTTTCTGCATTCCTTGGTCAACCTGTGAGACTGTGGAGGAAAGATGAGGAGATTCCCACGACCCTTTGTAAGGCAAAAGGGATAGCCAGGTTCTGGGGCATTTCCCCTTTTCAGTCTGATTTCTGTTTATTTACACAAAATGTGAGATTTGGAATGGGAGTGGGGAGTGGCAATTGTAGGAGTGAGTCAGGTAGGCATTTAATGAGTAAAAGGTCTTCTCCTACAGATTTATAGTCTCTCTATCCTTCAAATGCCAGTCCATAGCTCCAGCATGCAAAATATACAGCAAAAAAGCGGAAACCAAAGTTAAGACAATCCTCTTTTTATCCACTAGTGCATGGACTCATGCAAGTCACTCTTGCAAGTCACCTTGGGGTACGGTGGCTCTTTCATTTATTTCTCTCTGCTCATCAGTATAGTTTGAATGAGGAAATAAATGCTTTCTCCTTTCCTCCCTGTGCCCCGCATCTCATTCTCACATGATAACTCAGGGTTTCGGATTGTTTCATGGGAAATGGAAACTCTTGAACCCCTGGGGCTGAGGAGGGCCCAGAGCCCACTGTCCCATTTCCTGGGTGAGTGCTTTAATCCTGAGATTATTACAGGAGTGGAGGGCACTGGCACTGCTGTCTCCTCCTCTGCCAGCTGCACTTAAAAGAAGAAAGCAACTATGACTGCATTCTTGAAGGGTGTGATCCTGTGAGCGAGAGGTAGGTGTGTTCCCAGCATACCTCCAGGATTGGGCCCCTCAGGGGACTCCGGTGCCACTGTGCCTCGTCGCACCGGATTGCAGCGGGGCTGCTCAAACCAAGCCAGGAGGCACCCGATGAGTGAGGCTGCTCCGGGGTTAGATGGTGGAAGGAGGGGCTTGGGGATTGTAATTATTTTGGATGTTGAGATTTCCCCAAGTCTTTTCTGTCAGATGTCATCAGTGAGCACTGAGGCCCTTCAAGAAGGGCAGCTTCTTGATGGAGAGGTGGGCACCACCAGAAATTTTTTAGTCCTACCTAATACCAGAATTCCCCTCTGGGATAGAGAAGAAGTCACAAATGTGCCTTAATGGGCCCTGATCACGTGGAACAAATATTGACCTGATCTTATGCTTATTCACGTAAAATGACACATGGGTTTCAGTGATATGCTTGGACTTAAGTATATAGGCTTAAGCATAGGGCTTAAGTACATGATTAAGTGATTTGAGACCTAAGACAAGACTTAGCTTTGAGACCAACAGCAAGCCTCTCAGCTCTCATTGCCAGCTCATTCCCTTTATACTTTAATTGCTGGTTGAGATCCACCTAATGAAGGGGCTGCTGCAGTACATCAGGCAGGCTAAAAGCAGTTTTCTGGGAATTATTTCTCAATGAACTGATCATTACTTTTGTTTCTTTCCTTCCGTTGCTCCCTAGGAAACAAAAATGTTTTTTGTAAGAATAGTTCCCCATGTGTGCTAAAGCAACATGAGACATCAACCTGGAAAACAGGATCTCTGTACTGAGATCATGTGGGATCCTTTTTGTCGCACCTACTGTGATTTCTGAGTTTACAAGATGGAAATACCTTTCCTGTGACTGAAGGCGTTTTTCGCACACTGTTTCTTTAAATTATCATTTGCAATCCCTCAAAGAGAAAGAAGCAAAGGAAACTGGGTGGGAATTAGTTGCTCCTTCATGTACATTGCACTAGTTACTGTGTGGGAGGATCATTATTTCTAATGATGATGGATGGTTCCTATATGAAAGGGTTTTTTGCCTCTGTTGTTCCCCAAGTTGGAGCAAGAAAGGGTTACTATTTTAATGAGGGAAGTTGAAATACAATTTATTGAGAGGGATGAAAAAAGAAGAGCCATAAAAGCTGAATCAAAACAAATGGAATGCTTTACCTGATCATTTTTATGGTGTTGCTTCTTTCATAATACACACAGATACACACATATGCACGCACACATTGCCACCGAGCTTTGACTTCAACTATTTTATGCAATCTATTTTTTCCCTTTGTATCTTCAAAAGTCAGTTTTCTTCTAATAAATATTTCCAATTTGTATTTGTACCCAAAAACAAAAATAAGGGAAAATGCGACTACAAAAGCTCATGTGCTGACAATTTGTTCTTTTTTAATAGCTCGCTGACAGAGACAGTCTCTATTGCACAATGACAGGAACCCCAAACCTTATCGTACCTATATACTACTGTTATTTAGAGCACTGTAGGTGCTATCCAAAACAATGGCAAAGAACGTGCTAAACAGGGACACTCATATAAATGCATAACAGCCAGAAAAATAAGCATCAGTTTATTCCAGTCCACACTCAGCTGATTAAACTGAGTTGTCATGAAGATAGATAGATAAATAGATTGATCATATCATTTTTTTAAATAATTGCAGCCTTCAAACTTAACATATTTTGACAGGAGAGTATATTAAAAGCCATTAAAACAGCTGTTTTGCTTTAGGGAATATTACTTGTGGGTTGAATGCAGAGATATGTGTAGGTATTTATTCAGTAATCAATCATAGAGAGAAAAGACCTCGAATTTCAGTTGGAAGTTTTTATTTTTATCCTTTTCCTTACTACTGGTCTTTAAACCTGCTCTGAGGAAAGCTATACATGCCCGGCTGGTGCTCATCAAAAGCAAGCAATCACAGCTAAATCAGCATGCAAAATGCCACTCAACCTTGGGCCTTTATTAAAATTTGCTGGGACTCAATTTGAGATAGCGATCGTTCTTATTAAAAAGCAAAATGTAAGATAGTTTTTTTATATAAATCTCTGGATGGAATGGAATTGTTAATCAGCATAGGCTGATGTGATTTCTCTGTTGCAAATCCTGCCGAGGGCTCAGAAGTGGCACATTACCATAATTCCTAGGCTAGAGCTGGCAGCTTGAAAAAGACCTGCAAGAATCTTTAAAATGCTTAAGCAAAGCTGTAAGTCACAGCAAACAACACACACTGGGGATGGTTACCACAGGTTCTTCGTGTTATATAACAAAGTTTCTTCCTTCGGTCTATTTGCTTTTACCACAATTTGCTGTTTTGTTGGGTAATTGTTTATGTTTTCTCCAGAAAAACAGTAATAACAACAAAATCCCAAATCTAACCAAAGCTCTGTTATTTCTTCTGAAACTCCAACCTGTTTTAATACAAACCCCTCTGCAGTATTGTGAATATTATATTGCATACTTACATGCATATATATTTTTTACTTAAATATAGCACCAATTATTTCAGGATCAGTTTAGTACCTTTGATTTTCTCTTGTCCTATGCTGCTTTTATGCTCATATATTTCAGCCTCCAAGTATCCTTGGGTCAGTAGTAAAAAGACCCCCATGAATATTTTGTATTTTGATTTTAAATGATTGATGACCTATTTGTTCTCCTTAATAAATTTAAACTATTATTATTACTGATAATGAACACTAAGTAATGCAAATTACAATTATTCTGTATGGTGGAAAGTAAAATTGATCATTACAGATAGAAAACACCTCAGCTGAACTATATATTACCAGAACAATCATGATTTATCTTTACTATTACTATTGCATTCAAGGTCTGCTGTTGTGGCTCCATTGGATGCTGCACAAATTTATAGCAAAGAACAGTTTTTCTGTACATGTTTTGTTCCATCTGTAAATATATACAGCTAGGGTTAACGATGAGTAAAGTGCAGTCCACACAACTGTCATACTACCTCACTGACAAGATATTTTGGAGGCTATAGCATTGATAGGAAGTGTTTTCACTGACTCGGACTCTTTTGGATCAGGATCCAAGGCAGAGGGTTGGCTGTTTTCTTCTTCTCTTTCATCAGGAATGCACAAGAGGCAAAGGAAACAAAGAGCTCTTTAATGAGGTACTTCTACATTGATATTGCTGGTCCAAATCTAGCCTAGGCCAGTAAAAAACAAAAGGATTTTTATTGTTGTTGTTTTTGTTAGGGGTCTAGGAAATAAAGATGTTATTTATGGTCCAGTTCTCAGGGGAGATTTGTCCACCTAAGAGCCATTTCTCAACCAGGGGTTTGTTGAGGTGTTCGGCATTGAGACGCCAAAAACTCATCGCAGAAAGAGTGAGTTACCTGTTGACCTACAGAGCAGCCTTTGCAAACTGATGCATATGGAAAGGGAAACTTGTTCTGAAGTTGATTTTTCTGTACCTGCCTTGAAGATTGTGAGAACAAATCGGTCATAGATTGCTGCCTGATAGTCACGAGCAAATTTTAATTCCAGCATGCAGGCACTCCCTTTGGAAGGGAAAGATAGACTCAACTGCACATGGAGAGACAGAACTGCAACCTTGCAAAAATCAGACACTTTGTTTCAAGAGCCAAACAAAATTGAATGTGTTCCCCCCCCCACACACACATACATACACTATCATCAAATATTATCAATTTAATTGCTCAGCTTCTGCAGCTGTGAGCGCAATATATCAGCTTGGCTGGAATGGAATTCGTAATTCTGTGAAACACGTTCGAAAATAGAATACTGAGCTAAATTCTGAGCTAATGAGAATCAGCATAGTTCCACTAACCTCAGATAAGCTACTGAGCAAGTAGGAATTGTTCAAGTTCCTCTGACTTAGTTGGAATGCCTTCACTCGATTCAGCAGAGGAATATAAATTTACTCCAAGAATTTCTGTTTCTGTGCCTTTTTGGGATCTGATATATAACCAGTGCTTGGAATGAACGAGCTCGATGTGATATACCAGAACACATCTCCAAATATCAGTAGCTCTGCTATGTAGCTGTGCTGGTGAACTCACTGTCACGGGATGCTGTGAATGCTTAAAATCGACAAAGTTTAGGGCGGGTCACCGGAGAAGTTGGTGGAAGAGAAATCTATTTAAAGTTGTTAAATACAAGGACATGATCTCTGGCTCAGAAATTCTTGATCTGCACATTGCTGGCATATTTGGGAAATACCGTCATGTGCCTGCACTTTTCTTACACTCTTCTCTGCATGTTTGTTTTCAGCCTTTCTTAAAACAGGATCCTAAGCTGGGAGGACCTCTGCTCTGGTCAAGAGTTGCGGCTTTTAAGTTCCCAAAAGTGGGTAATGAATTCTTCTTCCTTGTCAGAGATTTTGTCTCCTCTTCTTGCTCTCTAACACACACCTCCCTTTCTAATTTGAGCATATAAATGGAAAAAGACAGTTAAGACAGTAAACAGAAGACCATAAATGCCACATACCCCATTTCAGCCAGTCTAGGAACAAGGGGAGAATGGGAATTTTTACCATGGGTAAATTTCTCACTTCGTGTAATACTTTTCATTAACAGACTCCTACTAATAGTAATTTCATTAATCAAGTAGAATAGTTCTGTCTTCTGTGTTTTAGTCAAAGTATTGTCACAAAAAATGAAGTTGAAATTGTCTATACCTGTGATACAGATATGAACACATCTATACCTATACATATGTGTTTATGTGTAGATATATTACTAGAAAAATTGATTCTTTATCTCAGAGTTAGATATTCATGCCTGCACAAAGGAGATGAAAATAATAACACCTTTCACTTGTTTTGCTGTGTTATTATTAATTTCCTTGGGTACAAAGGCACAGAGAATTGAGCCATTTGCATTTAATTCTGTGCTTCCCAGCTATGTCATGTGGCCTATTTGAGCAAAAGTTTGGCATTCTTGAAGTGTTATGTGAATGTATACATTAGCGAATAAACAGATGGTATTTAATGAAAAACATCTCCTTTTCATGAACTATGTCACACTGATTTGATTCTTCATTTGTCGTATCAGATCTTTGATGTAATGGAAAGAATAGAGCTGAGTTTATAGTCAAAATTTGAGTGGACATCCCTTAGAAAGGCAGGAGAATTTACACTGCAGCAACTAGTGGTAAGTGAGCTAATGCATTCAATTTTTCATTGTTAGTGCTTGAGAGCAAAAAGATGCGGATTTTGATCTAAGGATATTTTGCTGACCAGTAGATCTGTTTTCTGGTCATCAGAAGTGCCCAGACAGATCTAGGAAAACAGCCTCGTTTTTCAGTTTAGAACAGCAATTAAATTGGAAGAGATAGATAAAAAAAATCTCTCAGGGAAAAGAAAAAAAAGGAAAGAAAGAAAACAAAAACAAAGCTAAAGGAAAAACCTGAACAAGCTACAGCCGAAAAACTTAAAGAGATGCTTTGTTTATTTCCATCCGTGTCGAGTGAAAATGGAACAGGAGTTTAGATGCCTGTGCTGCATTTATTTATTTTTTTTGAATGACTAGATTTTCTAGAATCAGGTTACGCAGCTGGACTTCACATTGCATTTGCTGCGGCTGCTTCATCAGAAATGCTGGTAGTATTTGTCAGCCTGGAAGTGTCTTGAGGCTGCTTCTGAGAGATACAAGGAGGCAACTGATAAGGAGAGCATCAGAAGGGCAGTTAATTGCCTCCAGTCTCTCGGTGCCGGGGAATATTTAAAATCTATGGGATTAAAGGCAGATTAAAAACTGTGGAAGCAGGAGCCCAATAGCGCTGAAAGATCATAATCAGCAAGGGTAATGGCAGAGCAAAAATGAATGTGGCAAATAAAATGACAGATAGGAAATTCAGATCCGCTTCTAATGCTCGAAGTTCCATCTTGTAAGCACAATTCATCTACGTGTAAATCATTTTTTGGCTTCAAGCTTATCAGCCAATCGGTGAATTAAAAATGCTCTTTCCTTGGAGGATTAAAGAGGTTGATTGAAGTCAGTGTGAAAACTGGCTAATAAGTCTGGAAATGTCAGGAGGGTGCTTCATAGGAACTCAGTGTACTTTTTCTATCAGTGCTATGAAACAGGAAGTTTGAAAAGCTCTGTAGTTCTGTTACTTTGAGAAACACTTTTGTGTTTGATTTTTTTCCCCTTTCTCTCCTATGTGCCAGAGTGTCATGCAGAAATATTTTAATTTGCAAGATGAATGGTGATAGATGCAAATGTTGAAAAATGAGATTGGGAGAATTTGATAAAACATGCAGACAAGATTAATTTCATTTCAGAAAGCACAGTGAATGCATATCATAGCCATGAGAAGTTCTAGGTTCCAGGCCGTGAACTGCTTAGACATGTTCCACCTTGGAAGGGATGTTTAAACTTTACTGCTTTTCTGTGCCTAAAAATCTAGCCTAGGCAGTCAGGCCAGAGATTGTGTTAAGGCAGACTCTCTGCTAAACCTGGTAGCTACCAGGTTACCTCCAGTTAGGGTGCATGTACAAAACCATACCTTCCCATACGTCATGAGGGATTTCTATCAGTGCTATTTAAAACTGAACAAGTATGTCAGAGCTTTAAATACAAAACCTGTGCTTGTAAATGTTTCCATAGTCAATATTTCCGTCTGCAATGCCCTCACTGGCCAGTGTAAATATACTTACATGAATATACTTAAAAGAATTTGATCACAGTTGTCAGAAACTATTCCCCATATTGGCTGGACTGGGAACTAATATTGTCTCTTTGTTTCAGTCCAAAATAACAAAGGAGTTAAAAAAATACCCATAAACAAGAGCATTTCCTGAAAGGAAGTTGTTCTTTGGGAATGATAATTTCTCTACTCCTGGGCTCTAGTGGGAAGTTGAGGGATATGTTTGAGGGAGAGCCCATGGCACTAATTCTATTTTTCATTAGTATAGGGAGTATTTGCCTTTGTGCTTGTTAGAGCCATGAAAAGCAGTGAATGGATGACGATGCAAATGGAGCAAGGAAGGAATAGATCAACTGAGTCTCAAGGACTGAGCCTAAGAATTCCCTTAGCTCACTCTGACCTCTTGTTCCTGTACAGATAAGCTGGTGTCCTACATGCTAGCAATGTATCAATGTCCTTTCCCACCTACACCACGAGCCAGATATGACTGGTTGTCCCAGTGGAGGATTACTGAGAGCCCCATGCTTTGATAGCAGCTTTGGGCTGGAGTCCTACCTTTTGCTTCAGGTACGTGATCCGTTACATGGTCTGAGTGGGACAAGATGTCCCCAGCACATCCTCTCTCTTGTGTGATTTTGGGGAATATAGTCTCACACAGATAACTCACTGTGATATCACAATGATATCACAATGGAATTAAATCTTGCTAAGGGTTAGGTTGCAGGGCCCATAAAATGTCAAAAACAACGTGCATGAACTTTTACCTGCTTCTAATTGGTAATTTTATTTACTGTGCTGCATTCTTGGGCTCAGAACACCAAGCTGAGGAGCTGACGCACGTTTTCACTTCGTGATTCTTTAATAACCACAACCAAAGCAGCAACAAAGACATTCGCAGATTCATATGACCCTGTCAAAAATGATATCCCTAACTCTCTGCAGCTCCCTGATTCCCAAGTCTTTGATACAGGCACCTCTGGGGAGGTGGGCTGATGAGAGATACTGGATTCTTCTCCCTGCTGTGAGATATGTTTCTGTTCTTTTTTTTGGTTTGATTTTTTTTTTTCTCTGTGATTGCTTTTCATATAAAAGGCACTAACTAGCAGAACTCTAACCCAGAGCTCATGTCGGCCAGCTGAGAGCCTAACCACTAGACTGTGAGCAGTGGTCTATGTGTGTCTGGGTTAACGGGAGGTTTCTTTCATCTCCTTATGCCCCCCGGAATGCATTTCTGTGCAGATTCAAGAAGAGGCGGCTGCACATTCTATCTCCCCAATCTCAACCTCACTTTACCCCCATTGGTTCGGGCCCTCTCTTTGGGAGGTGGGAAATGTGGTTTGGATCCCTCTAGGCTGAAGAAAGCGCTGAAGCCAGATTTCTCACTTCATGGGCCAGCATTTTCTCTAGCTCATCTTTTGATAAAAAAAAAAAAGAGGAAGGTGTGTGCACCTCTGTCTTGGTCCATGTTTAAAAGAGTGAGCAAAGCTCTGTTCTGAGTGCTTCCAGATGTCTCCCCTCAGGAGTGGGCTCGGCCCTCTGGAACCTAAGTGGAGGGAGATATTTTGCTTTGCAGACCTGATTCGCGTACCTTAGGACTGAGCTGGAGTTTGGGCACACCCTGTGCGCTCAGCATTTCCAAATTGGCTTGCTTTCAGTGGCTTCCGATGCACCCGCATGGAGTCTCGCCCCAGGGCTGCTCCCTGTTGTGCCAGACTTCCTGGTTATAAGCCTCCAGGCTTGAGGCTGTAGCAGGACCAGAGAAGAGATGTATGGAAGTGTTCCACTCGCTGAGATAACTTACACTCTGTACGAATTAGGTAGAGAGAGCCCAGAGGCCTAACATGGTGCTTTGGGTTTCTGTTTTGGGGCCAGGTACCAAAAGAAATATGAACATTTAAGTCTTTTTCTTGGATATCGTGTTTAGGTTTCAATTTGGGAGAACCTCTCTGCACCATCTATTTTTTTTTTTTTCTGACTACTAGGTTTAGATTACTGTAAATATTTAGGCTTCTTAAAATGGAGATGACAGCTTGGGAAGCTTCAAAGATCTCATGGATGTAGGTACTCCTTCCTAGGTCTTTTACGGCACTAAAATCAGCAGGACTTTAGATACCTTTCTCTAGTCATTTCTGAAAACCCTATTGGGTGCCTGTGTACAGCTGAAGGCACACAAGGACCCTCAGTGTTCGTGGGTACATCTCCTTGGTGCATTTTGTGCGAAGCCTCAAATTTATATATGCCTCAGACAAGTTGTGCTTTGTGTCCAGGCCTATGCTAGATTTTGAGTGTGAACCCTACAAGTTCTCACCTTCAAAATGCCTGACAAGACTATACAGGTGTCTCCTATAGCCTTGTGGTGGTATCTGTCATCTTGATTTCTCTCTTGAACAGTCCTGGATCTGTCATCCATAAGAGCAGATAGGTTTTGCTGATACTGTCCTTCTTGGCACAGTGTGGTGTAGATGTTCATGGCTGAACTGTGGGCTTCCTAAGGGCAGCAGAACCTTGAAAAGAGGTAAGACATGATTTCTTCAAATATTACAGGAATTTCAGTTTGAAGTTAGCCTGTAACTATATCATAGCTACGCAGACAAGTAGGTAAGACACTGTTTCTGTGCATAGTACCTTGGCCAAACAGCTGCTAGACCAATGCTAACATTTGGCTGACGTGGGTGTGCTTCTGCATCTGCAAAAACAGAGATATCCACCAAGGCATCAAAGTTTTCATTGTTTTGTTTTGTTTTTTTTCCCCAGCCCTGGCATCACTGTGTTGTGTCATGTCACTGATGTTCATAAGTGACTCCAGACATATAGATGGCACTTGACTGTGGAAGAAACAGTTGAGGGTTGCTGGGCAGGATGAAGCTTGCAGAAATGGTTAAAAGCTGTGAGGAAAGAGTGATGATGCTAGTGCAATTACTTAATTAGCACAAGGTCAAACTGTCTCTTTAGAGGCAGTACTCTCCCTTAAAAAAATAGTTTGCCTAGCAACATCAGAGACAGTGAAATGATCGGATTCCTTCCCTAAATCTACATGTGGAAAAGAAAACATGGTGTTTCTGATACCACTCTTCTCCAGCTGGACACCTGCTGAGTTTTTAATGATGTATCCTATGAAGGAGACCAAATCACGAATACTGAGGACTGCTAAGGTGAAGATAAGTAGCTTATGTGTGATGTGACAGAGACAGAGAAAAGATGCAGAGAGAAGGGCTATGTGGCCCAAGCAACACACAAAGGAAAGGGTCTTTGCAGCTGCATTCATGGTTGGGGACTGGGATAGAAATGCATGGCTGGGAGAGCCTTTTCCTTTCTTTGTTTGCCTGTTAGATCTCAGTTTATGAGTTATGATCAAGTGACTGAGGCCTACTTCACTGCACAAAAAGTGGTCCATAACAGCAAAGTCTCTTAGAGAGAGTGAAATTAAAACTCTTTAATTATGGATGATGCTAGGGCTAACGATCCTAACTCAATGCTGTCTGCAAGTGTACACAAGAATCCACCATAGCTCATCAAACATCTATAGCTTAAGCTAGAGGTAACTTGATTTGTACCATGAGAAGTACCTTAAGGTACCTCAAGGTTACCTTGGGGTACCTGTGACCTTAAAATAAGCTGAGTTCCAAAAGGTGTAAATAATAATAATAATAATAATTGCAGCTCCCTGGATTCAGCTGGACTTACGTGTCAGGAATCATCCTTAATAATAGTGTGTATTAATGAAATTATTATCTGATACCAGTGATTTTTCCATACACCTATTATAGTAGGTAAACACAAAACCCAGAAAGCTGAGGTTTTTAAGCCCACCTGACAAACAGGAACATCTCACTCTTTATCTTTCTAATTACAGCTCCACAACCAGCTCTCCGTGGCTGGCTTTTGAAAGAGGAGGACCAGCCTCTGGAAAACTAGGAGAACTTTGTCAGATTGATAGGTTGATGTTATCCCAACTCGAGTATGCTCACAAGGCTGAAATCCACCCACAGGTGTCATAAGAGTGTATTGAGGGTAGAATTTGGAAAATAACTTACTGTTTCTCTCCTGCTGCCTGAGAAGGAGATAAGCTACATTAGCTTTCAATGATCTGTACATGTCTCTGAGTTTCCTGTGTTTTGGTGGGCAGGTTGTCCAAGTATTTCACAGGTTGCTTAGTGAATGTGATTGGTAAATCTTTCTGTAGCAAATGCCCAGTGCCACAGCCCTCACATTCATTTGATTAGCTATTGCTGCTTTTCTGTAAACGTGGGGCTGCTACTGTATTTATCTGTTATATTTTTCTTACAAGCCATGCAATGTGGCATGAATGTGGTACTCTGGCACAAGATGGAAATGAACTATTGAGGAACATGGTGTGGCAGGTAAATTCTCCACAGCTCTCTTGATATTTAGCTTTGTACCCCTTTCCTTCCCTCCTCTTGCTTTTTTTGTATTTCTCCTCACAGTGAGGAGAGGCTCTTCTGAGCTCTGGGTCCATGTCTCATCCTTCATTCATCTCTCTGAAGTGACTTTGAACTGCTGCGGTGCTGTTTGCAGCACAAAACCCATAAAGCGATTCCCCTTCTTCTCCTCTTGTGAGGGCTTTCCTCACTCAATCTCTCCCAGGGGGTTTGAACGCCTTCTGCTTCCTCACTCTTGAGACATTAAGACCTTGAAATTTGAAAGAGGAGTGGCGTAGTCTGGAGAAAAATGGACCTGTGTTCTAACCCATGCAGCTTGTGATACGCACATTGTCGGGTGATAACAAAGGATTTACATAGGATTTACATTTTTCTTAGGGGACATTTAGTGGAAAGGGAGCAATCAGTAGCAATGACAGATGAATCCATTTGGCGGCAAAAGCTGCTTTTTTCACACAAATAACAGGCTTTTTCTTAATCTACAATTTGTCACTGTTTATTCGGCAGTGCAAGCCTTTTAATTGCCCTGCAGCATCCTGGGTTTGTGCTCCCTGGGAAGCGAGGGAGTAGTCTGGGGGAGTTAGAGGGCATTTGTGCTTCTTGCATAAACCTAGAAATCTGAACAAGGCATTCCAGAGTTCAGTCAGCTTTTCTGGGTGAGAATATGGGTGGAACGTGACTTGATCTGTCGTAACTTGTTTGCGGGCACAGTGTGGGAGGAAACAGTCTGGCTCCCATCAGCAGTAGGCAGGTTGGCATTGATGCCCTTGCTGCTCAGCACTTGTTTTCCTGGTACTAATGCTGATGTGGACTCACAGCTTTTTCTTCTCTGCTCCTGTTTAGCTCCTGACATGAGAACCATGAAAATCTGTACTTGCCTCTGCTGCTCCAGGAAGGCAGAGAGTACACAAGAAGAACTTAAAGCAGACACCTCCCCATCAAATTTTATACAATCCTGCTTGATCTAGCACCATGTTTGCTCCCATTTTGCTCCTTGGTGGTTGGAATGATTTAATCCTGGCTTATGTTCCCTGTTCCAAATGTTATCTCTGCTCCAGTCATTTGTAGTCCCTATTGTTACAGCATACCATTTGAAGTCATATCTGTAGTGAATGTTTGGAGATAGCCTTGGTGTTATGGATAAACTATGTGAAATCTTCATGGTCTTGGCATAGCAGTGGGTTCCTGCTGAACACAGCCAGTGAATCTAGAGTTGTATAGGTCTGGATGTCTATGTCTTTTACCTTAGTGCCAAATCTAAAGCACTCATCTTCCAAAAAAAATCTCAATTCCAGTCATGAAATCAGTATAAGAACTATGACTCTTTTATTTTAATGACCACTGCTTGGTTTAGGCCATTGCCTGCTCTCCTGTTAGCTTCATTATATAATTCTGTGTTGGAATGTCTCTGGAAGGTGACAAATATTCAGGAGAAGGTGCCTAATAAATAAACTCAATTGTGCATCTCCATAGAAGCTGATATTAATTCTAAGTGACAAGCTTCAGTGTGGTTCAGGCTGGGTGGCCAAGCACACAGAAAGCAAGAAATGCAATATTAAGGTTGGGAAGTCATACATTGGACAATCCATCTGGATGTTTGACCTGCTGCATATATATATATGCCTGAAATCCTCTTATTATTTGACTACAGATTCTTTGCCCCAGAATACAATACTGACAACAACATAAATGGAAGTATATTGTTATATACAAACATGTTTTCACATTTAGTTGGGTTCTTGAGTTTCAATCACATTTATGTATCACGTTTGGACAGATGCACTTTAAAAAAAAAATCCTCTATATGAGTCTGTACAGAATTATCAGAATTGACTGTACAGAATGAAGATCATTCTTAATTAGAAGAATTTCAGGGAATGCAGTCTATTTCAGAGAAATGTGAACTGGATATTCCTTTTGGAGCAGAACCTAATTCTACAATAAAAATCACACTCAATATATATGCAGAAACTATCCCCAGTAGCTGTCAATATCTGCGATGGGCTTCGGATACTGCTCCTACCCAATATCTTGGTGAGAAACTACATCGGTCACTATAGTGGATATAGTTATCCACTACAGTGGATAACTATAGTTAATGTAGTATCCCCAGTATCCCCAGTATATTATCATTAACTTAGCTGAAAGTTGTATGTGACTGAAAATTATTCATAAAATTGGTAGTAATGACCTAATATATTTAATTACCAACAATAAGCATGACCAAGGCCTCTTGCTTTTCCCACTTAAAAAAAATAAGTGCATTTTTTAGAAACAGAAAGGAAAGCTTATAGTCAAAGAAATGGAATACTCACCTGGCGAGAGGAACTCTGTCCCAGTTGGTATTGCTGAGGTCCTTGAAGAGATTAATGAATTCCAGAAGTCCTTTTCTTTTAATCTCCTAGTAGCCCTATCCAGGATTTAGAATCATAGAATCATGGAATTGTTTTGGCTGGAAGAGACCTTAGAGATCATCAAGTCCAGCCTTTGTCCCAGCCCTATCATCTGCTAGACCATTTCCTTAAGTGTAACATCCACCAGTCTCCAAAACTCCTCCAGGGATGGTGACTCCAGCAACTCCCTGGGAAGCCCGTTCCACTGCCTGACAACCCTTTCAGGAAAGAAATTCCTCCTCATACCCAGCCTGAACCTTCTCTGGCACAATTTGAGGCCATTTCCTCTTGTTCTATTGCATGTTAGTAGGGAGAACAGACAGACCCCCTTCTTGCTACAGCTTCCTTTGAGGTAGTTGTAGACAGCAATAAGGTCTGCCCTTGAGCCTTCTTTTCTCCAAGCTAAACAGCTCCATATCCCGCAGCCGTTCCTCATCTGAGATATGCTCCAAATCCTTTCCTAGCTTGGTAGCTCACCTCTGGATCCTCTCCAGCAACATAATGTCCTTCTTGTAGAGAGGGGCCCAAAACTGGACACAGTATTTGAGGTGCGGCCTCACCAAAGCCGACTTTGCTTTGCAAATGTGCAGAGTCATTACTGTGGCAGTCAGAGTTGATGAGATCTGTATCTGGAATATAGAAAACTTTCTATAATGCCGAAGTCTTAGATAAGTCATGCCCTGGAGATCTGAAGTCACAGAATCACAGAATGGTAGGGGTTGGAGTGTGAAGTATCCAAGGAAGTACCTAAAATCAGCAGGCCTGCTTGACAGTCTACTTGGGCTTCAATCTGCTGTTTTCAAGCACACAGGGAATTTCAACCTGGTCAGTTAAAATGAGAAGTCTCAAGTTATCTTGCCTGAGCGTACAACATCTACCACAATTTGACTGTAACTTTTTCTGCTATCTCTAGATAGTATCAGAATGCAGATCTTAATTTTAATATGATCCTTATTGATTAATACCACCACTATTACTATGAAAAACAGTGTTTGTGGCTTTGCAGGCCAGCTTGGGTAGGTTATTCTATACACAATCATTGCTGATGGTCTCAGATGAGAAGTAAGGACAGGGGCACATGATCTTTCCTTCAAGATAGTGTGGGTACTCTTTTGGTCACAATTAAGGTCCAGCTGACAGAGTACTGTGAGCAATATTTGTTCTCTCTATTTCAATTATTCTTGTTTTTCTTCTCCTCTATTTCCTGCCATATTCAAATAATGAAAATAAAGAGAACCCCTAGAAGTGGATGAAGACTGGTGTTACACAAGTGCCTTTGCCACAAAGATGATGAATTGTATTCTGGGCTGCCTTAGATAAATTATTGCTACCAAGATGAGGGATGTGATCTTTCTTCTCAGTACTGGTGAGGCCACACTTGGAGTATGGTATCCAGTTCTGGGCTCACCAGTATAAGAGAGACATGAACATATTGGAGAGAGTCCAGTGAAGAGCCATTAAGATGAAGAAGTAACTGGGACATATCACATACGAGGAAAATCTAAGAAAGCTGAGACCCTTCAGCCTGGAGAAGAGAGTGCTGACTGGAATCTCATCATTGTATCATAGAATCATAGAATGGTAGGGATTGGAAGGGACCTTTAGTGATCATCTAGTCCAACTCGCCTGCCAAAGCAGGTCCAGCTAGAGCAGGTCACACAGGAACGTGTCTGGGTGGGTTTTGAAGACCTATAGAGAATGTATGTAAATGTCTGAACTAAGGGTGGAAAGAAGACAGAGCCAGGCTCTTTCCAGTCATACCTAGTTACAGGACAAGAGGCAATGGACACAAATTGAAATGCAGGAGGTTCCCTCTGAACATCACAAAACACTTTTTTATTGTGAAGGTGACCAAGCACTAGCACAGGCTGTCCTGAGCAGCTGTGGAGTCTCCTTCCTTGGAAATGTTCAAAAGCCATGTGGACATCGTTGTGGGCATCTGGCTCTAGGTGGTCCTGCTTAAGCAGAGGGTAGGACTAGATGACTTCCAGAGTTCCCTTTCATCCTCGACTGTTCTGTGACTCTGATTTTGTGACTCTCTTCAAATACAGGATTAAAGCCTTGCTCCCTCTGCCTGATCACCATAGCAAGGACCCTTATCTTTTTTTGTTGGTGTTCCAAAGAGATTTGAGACCAGTCTAGGATGTCACATGTGCATATGGAAAGCAGCTTTGCAGCTGCTCTTCTTCGGGCATTTGGGTTCTAAAAAGCAGCTGGGGCTCTGGACAGGGCAGCTGCTGGGCCTTTGTGAATCACTGAGTGCCTAGGGGCAGAGGAGGGACCTAACGGTGGCACCTGAAGCTTCCTCAGTCTTGTTAAAGCTCCACTTGGATAAAACAGATCTGGAAATGATGGAGTATTAAAAAAAAGAAATTAGTTTTTGGTCATTGGTTAAATTTGCTGTGAAATGCAGTTTCAGCTGTCATGAAATTGCTTGTACTTTTCAGGTCAAATCTCCCGGTAACTTCATCAGGGAGAGTCACTTGTGGACTAGCATTACAAAAACCCAAAGGTGCAATATGAATGGGATACATCTCTTTCATCAGTGATTGCACATTTTCACGCAGGAAGTGAGAAACTCAGCTTCAATTTTCCTTTCTTGGAGAGTGTCTATGCTGTTGGGTGAATGTGCTCAACCTCTTCTGTCTAAAATGTCTTATTTTGCATCAATATACAGCCTCAGAGAACCCACAGACAATGTGCTAACCATCGCCCTCAGGAATGAGTCCATTTACTTTCTGCATCGACTAGTATTTAAATATTTCTTCAAGACTGGAACAGATCCAAGGGGAGGAATTAAGAGCAGCATGCTCCCATAGCACTCCTCAGGGAGGTGGGTAGGTTATTCAGTGAGGAGGCAGCTGAATCAGGAAGAAAGTTGGATTTGAGCAGATCTTTCCCAAGCAGCTGCTGAGTGGTCTGGCCTCTGGGCTGGAGGGTATCTGAGGGCAGCATGATCCGGACTGCTCTGGAGCCCTTCCACTTGGCAGGCAATAATTCAGAGCTCACACAAAGAGCCAGGGTGAGTCACCAGTCTGCTGATTAGGCTACTCTCCTGGGAGGGAGGCACCTGGATCCCAGATCCAGGTTAGGGCTGCAAAGTGAAACAGCATCAACTGGGAGGGATTGGAAAGACTTAGTGCTGCCTGGTTAGAAAGTTCTTCTTGTGTGGGTGGCAGGAGTTTGAACCCACTTGGAGAGGAGAAGAAGTTTAATGTAGGTCTCTTAAAACTTAAAGGAAGTTTTTTTTATCAGTACTTTGAAATTATCGGGATGGGATGGCTCTTCTTCAGGCATGGAGTGCAGAGGTAGATATTTGACCTTGTTTTCTTAAAAGCACTAGAAAATCAATATTTGTTTTTTTTATGCACTGAGACATACCACAGAGAACAGGACAAAACAATGAATTCTACTCCTTCTTTCTGTGGGACTAGTTTTTGGTGTTTTTTGTTGTTGTTGTTTTTTTTTTTTTTTTTTTAAATTTAAACTGCATTAGGACTTTTCATCTGCAGAACAGACAATTCTATTCACACTCCCCTGACTGGCAATGCCATACCATGCCCTGAATAGTGTTGAAATCCTGCTTGTATGTGCAGCTGGGCACATTATCTCTGGGAATGGTCTGGTGCACTGGGAGTCAGGGATGGCCGTAGAAAAGTTTGATGAGCATGAAAGGTCTTGTAACCGTGAAAAGAGAATGATAATTTCTATCATCTTGAGAAAGCCTCCCTAATTTTCTCTTAGATGGATATGGTAACGATAAGTGGAAGAAATGTGGAATCTTAGGGAATGTGGAGTCATCTTCTTTTGTGCTAGCTTAAAGCTGAGGATGTTTCAGTTCAAACCCAGAGAGTTATTTTGAATAGACTCTTATGTGAAAGTAATAAGTGGCCAAAATCATTTATTTGTGTCAATCCTATAAAATGTGTAAAGAGGAGTCTCCTTGCCGTTAACAGAAGTGATCTGAAAGATCCTATCAAGTCTACCTCTGTCAGCTTGGCATCTTTGCAGTAGTCAGTGGTTGCACAAAACTGGCCAATTTTTCCATATATAGCGTTGCTAAATTACCCTTTCTGGTTTGGTTTTATTACCCCCTCAGAGCAATGATCTCACCGATCAGTGTTGTGTTGCTCTGCGGGAGTGGCAGGGGTGGAGTGGGGTGGGACGAGCAAAGCCCTGAGCTTTTTCCAGAGTTCCTTGCATATGCAGAACATTTCATTGTCTTCTCTAACACGCCCTCACCTTTCACACAGACTGGAATTTGACACACCAGGTTAGAAAAAGAAAGGGATGAAAAAAATGAAGGGGGGGAAAAAAAAAAGCAAAACACAAGAAAAAAACCCAGCAAACAAGATCTTATCGTGGAAAATATCCAGCCACCCTCCTGATAATAAAAAAGGCCTCAGGTTAGGAAAATAAAAAAATAGCTCTAATGAACACTCAAAATTAACATGCAAATATATCTATGGTTCCTGACACAGAGGGAAAGACTAAACATAGCCCTCTTCCAAAATGGCAGTTTTTATGTGTCTTGCTAAAGGGAAATTTTATCCCAATTATTGCTATGTTTGCATTGTCTCGAGATGACTTTCTTCTCTGTTGAGGAAAGCTCTGGATACTCCTTCTCCATCACCCCACCCCATACCCCACATTCATTTCACCAGGTGGCATGACGAAACCCTCCAGATCAAGGCAGGTTTCATCAACAAGGCTTCATGCCATGCCACCCATAATTCATCCCAGCCTGCTGTGGCTTTCTCTCAGCAAGCAGCATCTCTTGCAAAACCAGCCCCTGTCTCATACTCCTTCCAAACCGTAGTTCCTAAGCACCAGCAATAGAAGAGCATGAATCACTAACAGAGCGTACAGACCTTCGCTCCACTCTGGCCAGTTTGTGTCATTGCCTTAATGTTAATTACACACCATAATGTGTGCATTTAATTTCCGTGGTGTTTCAATTAAATTAATCAGGCAATTAAAATTAATTAAAATTACAGAAATCACCTGCAGAAGTGCTTGAAATGTGGGGGAGGGGAAGGGAGGGGTTGGGAGGGAGCTGGGAACATAGATGGCTGTGTTTTCACAGACCTTCCTTCTCTTGATTAATTTTGGGGATAGACTCTTTCAGAGCAGGTTATTTAAGGTTTTAAAAACTGTTCCAAGGTCCATTGAAGCCAATGGAAATCTTTCTATTGTCACTTATGGGCTTGGGACTAGGACACTAGCCCTAAGTGCTCAGGGTAGAGATTTAAGGGGAAAGTGATTGAAGATATGATGGTGAGCAAAAATCTCTCAACCCCTCTGAGGAGTAAGGCTAAGAAGCATGAAGTAATAAACTAGATGAGCTATAGATGAGGGTTATCACCATGAGGAGTTGGGTGCATCATTACTTCCAATGTTCTGGGGAGGACAGGTATTCTAAAAAGCTTAAGTGTCAAAGGACTTTTAAAACACAACCAACTGCATCCCATCCTGAACTCTCATTGACTTCTATAGTCAGAGAGAGGGGGTCCTACCTTCATGCCTCCTGAAGTCTTGGGCAAATTGCTTAGACTATCTTTAGGCAAGTTACTTGGCCTCTCTTTAGCAGCTCCCTTCCATTAGGCAGGGATTGGTGCATTCAGTTGCTTCACAGAGGGATTATACTCTGTTCTGTTAAAGAGTTTGGAGATGTCACACTGATCTGGACAGTTTTCTTGCTGCTTATGCCTGTCTTACTGGGCAAGCACAGTCACATACTTGTCTTTTTACCATGTTGTAAGTTTTTCCCCAGCATAGACGGGTCGGCACTTTTAGCTTTTGAACAGCTACTTCCCCCACAATATCCTACTAGCCAACCCTAGCCCAACTAGTTCCCATGTCTGGGAGACAGGTTAGTTCCTTCCGTGCTTTCCTGGAAAGACTTTGCCTGGCACACTTCTGTCTTAGTGAGTGAGTCACCCATTCTTTGCTTCCATCCTTCGCCCCACACTTGGGGATGTTTATACCGCAGTCACTGAAGCTCATATGAGTATCCCCGAGCTGCCTTTAAATTAATTTGCCATAGTACCATTGTTAGGATAGCTGTACTTTCAGGGAATACTGTGTGGGCTGGAAAACCAGGGTATGAAAAAAAGAGAAATGATCATAATTAGTCTGAGCTGCTCTGTGTTGCACTGGCTATTGGAACCTGAGCTCTCTCTTTTAAAGACATAACTGAGTTTTCACACATTAGAATTTCCCTCACACTACCAGATAATCCCTCACAGTTCCATAGGCAATTAGTCAAGCTTTTTGGTGTCCAAGAGGGAGTAGAAACTTATCACCTCTGCCATGATGGTACCCGCTTCTGCTCCATACTTGTGAGCCACCTTTTTCGCTGCAGTTGTTTAGATGATTAATGTAATTGTGCACACAGCAAACATTTAAGGCTTCCAGTTAGACTGAAGTTTACTGGAAGTTTCAGATCTGAAAGATTTAAGTCTGCCAGAACTTCAGTTGTTTTTTCCCAACCATATCAGTTGATATTTTCTCTTTCAGTAAACCTCGTGTCGTTTACACTCTCAGACAATCGGCCCACAATATTCCCATTATTATTAGCCCCTTTAGCAGAGTTTTCTGCTGCCTTTTCTCTTTCTTAAGTCACAGCATAACTTTGCTGATACAGAATATTTTCCCACCTTTTCAGATTTTGGATCTGTATCTTTATCTTATATCTTTCTCCACTCCCTTTTTTAAAAAAAGATAGAAAATAAAAAGCTGCTGAAATGGGAAAGAGAAGACAGAAAGAGAAGGGGAAAACCCACCCAAGAACAGAAAAACTTGATTTTCAAAATTAGAAGTTTTAAGAGCATGATAGTATTTTTCTTCTGAACAGCCAAGAATTTTAATTACAAATCTGATGAACACTTTCTTTTCTCCAAAATTCTCTAAGTGATGAAACAACCTTCTCTCACTTTGCTAATCCTCCTCCATCTGAATCCTTTGACACGACTTCTTGTGTGGCCTTTGGCACGTCACTTCACCTCAGTTTCCTCATCTATAAAATGTCTGTTAATCCCTATATAGTATCACCCACGCAAATTGCCAAGGCTTATGACTGAACAGTGCTTTGAAGATAACTGAGTAAAGTTTCAAAAGGACCTGAGAGATTTAGGAGTGAAAGTTTCATTAGCTTTCCATCAAATTTGTACTCTTATATCTCTGAGAGCCTTTTGAAAGTCTGCAGAATTGCAAGACTTTACTCATCACAGCCATAGTCCTTGTTCTCCTCAAGGAAAGGGATTGCTTCAGGCTAGTTTTGGCAGAAGAGCTTGTTCCTCAAAAGAAGCAAGGTGAGACTTGGGGCTCTCCAGTTTCTTTCCCCTTTCTTGATATAAATTATGAAACCTTGAAAGAATGCTCCAACCATATCAGGCAAAGTGATACCTCTCAGGAACTCAGTATTTATGTCAATAGACCTACTTGTCTTATTTCAACTGAAAGAAAAGAGGGAAAAAGACAAACTACTTTTGTCTCTAGGTTTGAGATCGTAAACATCTGAGAGGCAGCAATGAGCTCGTTTGCATGGTGTGGAGGTAGTTATCTCTTCACTCAGCCCAACTGTTTCTTGAGAAGAGAATAATGCTCTCTTTTCTGTAATTGCAACTTGCAGAGGGTCTGCAAAGATACCTTGTCAAGAAGATAACTTTATGGTTTCATTTGTCCAGAGTCTTAGGTTTTTGCTAAAAGAAAAAAAGCCTTAAGAAGAAAAAAAAAAAGGTGAAAATTAATACATAGTGAAGAAAAATCCAAATATTTGGATTCTTGGTTTCCCTTTTAAAAAAAAAAATGGGTTTGCCACTTGAGCTCCACTTTCTAGTCTTTCTCTAACATGGAAAAAAACCAAAAGAGCTGTGTAGATAACATTGGCTTGGTGGCTTTGGTTTGTTCAGCTTTCAGTGACTAAACAACTGTTCTGAAATTATCTGGGAATAATGTTGCTTTTCTTTATGGGACTCTCTTTATCAAAATAAAAATAAATTTGAGAGGAAGGAAACATTTTCTTTGACCATAGATGAAATATTTAATTTTGTTTTTTATTTTATTGATGTACTTAAAGCAGCTGAATTTGAAAATGAAACATGATTTGAAAAACAGGAATCTGGACGGTTTTGTTAACACAATTTTAAGGCAAGTCAACTTAAAATATATTTTTTCCTCTCAAAGAGCTATATTTGGCAAAAATTTGCTGATGATTTTGATGAAGTAGACTCTACCTTTTGCCAAAAATGAGCTTTTTTAAAAAAAAATGGTAAAAGATATTGTCCTGAATTTGGAAAGCCTGTTCTTAAAAAAAAAAGTAAATATTGGTAAAAAAGAGACTGTTTTCAGAGACTGACAGCGCAAGGCTTTGAATAGTCTAATGCAAGTTTGAAACTAGTAGTATTTTTGGAGGGGGGTGATAGGGTGAACTAGCTATTCAAAACAAGCTCTTCCAGTCTGAATTATTCCATGATTCTGAGGTTATCGAAGTATCGATCTTTAGTACTTTGTCCTTATTACCCTAAACCTGAATATCTTCCAGTTTAGTAAATTCATATTTTTCTTCAATCTATACGAGACGAAAGAAACACAGAAGCAGGTCATGGTGAAATTTCCATGTAGGCAAATGGGTCTACAAGACTCAGTTCTTGAGACATCATCAACCTGTAGGTTTGCTGGTTTCTTTTCAGTTGTACAAAATTTAAAATCTCAAGAAGTATCTCTAAAATACATGTTTGGGAAAGTTTGAATAAAAAATGGTCTCTTGGAAGATCTTTATTTTGAATTTCTAAATTTCTTCAACTACAGTGCAGTGCAACTGGCCTAAAAGCTGTTTCTACAAAGACGTTGATAGTGTCTGTGCCTAATGCCAACCACAATGAAGAAACATGAGACTGAGAAAACCCCAGGAGAATTTATCTTGTGATGGAAGGTTCTTGGTATGCAGCAGAGTTTCTTTTCACTTCTAGAATAGCTGTCTACATTCTAATTAGAGCTGTTAATGAAATAAATTTTGTTAAAACATGTTGCATCAAAACTGAAGCATTTTGTAGAAAAGTGTCTATTTTGTTGATTCTTTTCTTGTAGAGATTTTTGAGGTTCAGGTCTCTGGTCAGGGAGAGCATTCAAGGAGTCTCAGGTTTCTAGTAAAAGGATAGTATACAAGTGTCATTAAAATTCCAGTGTCATTTAATTTGACAAAATATTTTAAAAGCTTTTTTTATTTTCCTCTTTTGCTTCTCTCCAATGTGGAAGGAAAGCAAATTTCAAACCTCAAAAATTGTGGTAAAATGTAATTGCTGTCCTGTGGCAATTCTTGTAATAAAGCCAACAAACTTGCCATGCTACATCCAGTTCCTCACTGCTGAAACACAGCAATTCATTTATGCAGCCTTACCAAGTGTCCAAAGTGTTTCATGCATTTCTAGTAATTATATGGGCACATCTTGGTGGTCATATTGAATTCAATGGCAATTTTCCCACAGATTTTATCACAAAGAAAATTTATCCCTATATGCTTTAATTGTATAACTCAGTTTCTGTTCTTGCTTAATACTCCCCAGTTTGTGCCAGCATGTGAAATTCCAATGAAGTTTTATGTTAGCAGCTGCCGCTAACTGTTCTTAATTATTTGATAGTCATCTGAGGCCTGAATTTCATAGCTGTGCAGCATCTCTTATGCTAATTCTAATCAGTGGTAATTTGGATACTTTGTCCATCTGTAAGTCAGACCTTTAGAGGGCATTCCTGATCTCATTGTCTCTAATGGATGCAAGTCTGTGCTTCCAAGGCTAAATCTTTACTCTTAGTTAACAAATGAGGTCTAGCTAGTTAAAAAACATCCATATAGTCTTTTTTGGGGAAATTATGAGATTTATGCTTTTTTAGGGGGAGGAGGGGCAATATAAAATGTAGGAAAAAATCACAAAGTTTTTCACAAAGCTAAATTTTCTAATAGAGCAGCATTGAGCACAGCCTTGAGACTATTATGATGAGGAATTTGGTGCACAGAAGTCCTTGATGTTCCCACTGCCAGGAGACATACACCTTGAAATTTTCTCAGAAGCTCAAGACCATGCTGATATAAGTACTTGTTACAGCTCCAACTTTATCATTCTCCTTTTAGGGAGGCTATAGGGAAGCCTGTGCTCCAAACACTTGATTTAAATTAGGATTCAACCTAAGACACCTGAAAATGTATTTTTTAAGGTATTTCTGTGTTTTATCTCCATTTCCTAAGTACCAGCTTTCCAGATCCTCTATTTCCTTCTTTTCTTTTGGGGAAAGGAAATTTTCCACTAGCACTGCAAGTACTATCAATTAATGCACATAGTTTTGCCAGTACACAGTGAATCTTCAAGGCGGAAATACTGTCTGCTGGCGTGTTATGAGAGATTTCAGCATCTCCCCTCCCTGCTGCCTTTTGGGAGGTGTGAATTAAGCAGTACTGCACATCTGGGGTTACCTATAGCAGTGGGTTCACAGAAGGCTAGTCCTCCCAGGGCTGTAGATTCATGGTCAAGTGAATGGCTGGATGAGACAGTTTGTCACCATAGGTTTTGTCAGCTGCTTCTCAGCTTTGCAAGTTCAAATAACAGGATTTTCTCTCAATAGGAGCGGAGAGTAACCTTGGTTCTAGCTGCCCTACTGAAGAGGAAGAGTGGCTGATCTAAGAAATTGGAAGAGAGGGTTTTAGTCTCTTCCCACTCAGGAATCACTCATGTAATCGTATCTCACATCTAGACTAACACCCTGCCTCGCCTTAGTTGTAATTGAAAAGGGAAAAAAAAGGAGTCTAAATGCTAGAGGCACAATGGTATCAAAAGTCTAGAGTGAAATACAAGCATTTTTGCCTTTGGGCAAAAAAAAATTAGGGCACCAAAAATGCCCAGTATCCAGTCAGTCGATACTCAGAAGTTTTAGAAAATTAGCCCTTAGAAATACCAGATAAAAGCTCTCTACTGAATAATCCTTCTGTCAAAAATCAGTCCTTACTAGATAATTTTGGAACAACTTACACATCCTCCCCACCCCCATATACATTTAGGAGGTTTGAATGACTTTGAATATCCTTTACATTTGGGGTCAAACACAAAGTCCCAAGTTGACACCTTACCTACCACGTTCCCAGCTTGGTGGGCTTTGAAATGGAAAGGTTTATGTCTGAAATGTTGACACAACTCTAAACTGGAGTGATATGGGCATCAGGGAGAAGCATGAGGTGGGAGGTCTTTGAATTGGTCTTTCTCTTAATCCTTGGACGGGGTCACGGAAAAGATTCATTTTCTATATCAAGTTTCATTCTTTGAAAGGTTTCTGAAGATAAAACTCATAAACCATGCAAGCACAAGCCAATGTGGGTGAAAGGGTTAAAGGACTGAAGAAGACTCAGTAATTCTTACAAATAGGGACCAGATGTTGACATTTTAAAAACATACAGTCTCCTCCACCTCTACTTACCTTTCTGATACTGTGAATTGTTTCATTTAGATCAATGAGACGTTTCTGAAGAGGTAGTTTCTTTTCCATGGTTTCTTCTGTTTGTATCATAAAATCCATGAGCAAAAGAATAAGGATGAATTAATAATAGCAAGAGCAGTTCTCACCTGGCATAAATTGGCATAGCTCCACCAAAGTCAATAGAGGAGCTCTGGTTTACATCAGATGTGCTTTTGTCCAACAGTGTCATTGCTTATGCCCAGTGATATCACAAGAGTCTTCACAGACTATGTCCTGTTGCTCAATATTATCTCTATGCAAAGTGCCAGGTCAAATGCTGTGGTGAAAGGTATGCCAATACAGAATCAAGCCTGCTGTACCCATGGGAGTTTTGAAATCCCAGGAGGAAAGAGCTGCACATCTAAGAATGAGAAGAGAGGCGGTAATAGCATCGGTCAGTAACTGCGATGCAAGCAAATGTAAGTAGGTGAGTACAGCCATAAAGTGCATTAGTAAAGATTTTCAGCTATGAGGAAAAATAGAAAATTATGTGGAAATGAATGACACCTAGACAGAAGAAAAATTTATCTTATGTTGTTTCATCTCACAATATAACGAGATAAAAATGAAGGATGAAGAGGAAACAGCAGCTGTGTTACAGCTTTGCTACAACAGATAGGTCACATCATGCCTGTTCGGTCCAGTTTGATTCCTTCCCTACCATTACTTATTTGTGCATACTCAAGAAGAGATGCTGAATTTGGCAGGCAAAACACTGAGACAGTCATCTCACGTTTTGCAAATCGTGTTGGCTCAGTTTAATCTGCATTCAAAAATATTGCCTGTGTGATGAATGGGCTGAGCAGTGGAGATACATTTCAGTGCCCAAAGTGACTGCTCACATCACCATTATCTTGACCATCTCAATTCATCCTTATTGTCCACTACATACCATGGACTGATCATCTCTTTTCCTAGGGGCATGGAAATTATAAAAGCAGCAGAGACAGCCACACTGAGAGAAGTTATGCTGCTTCTACTTAGGCACTGAGCAATCTAGGAGCAGAGTGGCATTGAAGATCTGGGGAAACTGGATGAGCTAAACCCCTAAATTGCATGGTTTGAAACCGGGCCCTCTGGCTAAAAGCTGATAAATCTGTTTTAAACACCATGAGCTAGTCCCAAAGTAATGACGTAGAGGTGGAAGAGTGCAGAGGAAAGTAGCATGATAGCAAATCAGGAGCTTTATTCTGGTCTAGGATGAGGTTTAGCTTGAGATGCTGTAACTCAGTCCTATGATACATAGTTTTTTCTATGGGACAGCTTTTTCAGAGAATGACTAAAACTTCTTGCTTTGAGAGTAATAGCAAGATGACTTTAGAAAGAGGGGATTTAAGCTAGTAGCTTCTGGAAATAATTATAGCTTTATGTTTTACTTAAATACATATTATACTCACTTTTAAATGATAATATTTTTATAATTTACTGTCTATGTGATTGACTTGATATCTGAGTCTCATTGCTCTTCATTTAATTTTGCCTTGATCATACAAGTCTTTTTATTTCATTGTGTTATTCCTTAGAAAGATAAATCACAGATGATGCCCCACCAATGAACATATCTTTAACTAATGTATATTTAATATCCTTTTTTAAACTCTTTTGATTTACTGTCTCCTTTTATCCCCTATGACAATAACTGGTCAATGCATTACCTTGAGATTTTTCTTCCAAAGTTTTCTCTTTCCCTTTTCAAGAACCTAAATATACGTTGGCCAATGTCCAAGTAATTTTCCATATCAGCAACCTCTCTGCTTGCATGCAGTCAGGAGAGATGTGCCTCTTATAAAGTCTGCTTTTCTCTAAAATGCAGAGTTGTAGTACTCTGAAAAATCCCCAGACTTTCTGTTTAAAATTAGCTGGTCAACCACATGCTGGTTTCCTGCTTTTGATTTCATTATTTTCATGCACCTTTGTTTTGATTTCCCTACCACTGCTTAATACCACTTAATATCAACTTGATACTTTAAAATTACTCTCAGTGAACTCAATGATAAATTCATTATGTCAAGTATCACGAAGATGAAGGGTGGTAAAATTTTATTCCAATTCCTCTCTACAAGGACATTGAGATACTAGAGAGGATACAGAGGTGGACTACCAGGCTAGGAAAGGATCTGGAACACGTTTCATGTGAGGAGTAGCTGAGGTATCTGGACCTCAAGAAAAGAAGGCTCAGGGGAGACCTTATTGCTCTCTACAATTACCTGAAAGGAAGCTGTAGCGAGGTAGGGGTCTGTCTGTTCTCCTTAGTAACAAGCAATAGAACAAGAGGAAACAGCCTCAAGTTGCCCCAGGGGAGGTTGAAGGTGGATGTGAGGAGGAATTTCTTTGCAGACAGGGTTGTCAGGCATTGGAACGGGCTTCCCAGGTAGTTGCTGGAGTCATCGTCCCTGGAGCAGTTTCAGAGACGGGTGGATGTTGCACTTAGAGAAATGGGCTGGTGATTGATAGGGCTGGGACAAAGACAGGTTCTGATCATCTTAAAGGTCTCTTCCAGCTGAAATGATTCTATGTTTCTATAATTCTGTGCTTTAGGTTAAATTATTGATGTACATCAATGCAGAAAAGAATGCTGAAATTGGCTCTGTGTGGTAGATATTTTTTTTAAAACCTAAACCTCTACTAGTACTGTAAACAGAGCAAAGCAAAGGATTGAGCACTGTTCACATTGTTTCATAGTAGTTTTTGGCAGCAATGCCCTGCAAGGGAGTATTCCCAATACATAGTATACAAGGAAACCTTCATTTTGTTTTGGGAGAGAAAGAAATTCAGACTTATGGGAATGCAGCCTTATGGACATGTCCTGCATCAGTTGCTTTCAGGATCAGAGGAATGGATTGTGGTATAGATGCAGCTGATATTGATAGTAAGCAGTATTACTGTGCAATACATCCTCTGTGAGCCTGGTAAAGCTGATAGTGAATCAAATCCAGACATGTGAGTTTTCAGCACTGAGCTAAAGACTAATTTACAGAAGCTGTACTTACAACAGACATAACTCCGTTGTGATTCAAGTACTAAAAAAAAAAAAATCTTGAAATGAGCAGTAATTACCTGTGTCACCTTATTTCATTCTTTACAAATTACATGAATCCCTCTCCTCCCCAAAGATGTGAGCAAAGTTTGGTGTAGAGCCAAGAAAGTATGAAAAAAGGGTTAAAGAAAACCTATTAGGGTGACATGATTTGAAATGGTCCTGTGGTGTCTGTTGTGGGTAATTCTTGAGCATGCACAGCAATAAAAGGAGACAGAAGGCAGCAGGGGAAATCTAGTTGAAAACATGTGAAGTGGGAAGGGACTTTTGGCACATAATAGCACAAAAAGGTCACACAAGCTTGTGTGGGTGGTGGAAGACACTACAGAGAACAGCACCCTCACAGAGGTATAAGATGATATTTATCACTAGACTCTGTAAGAATCAAAACAAAGACACAGAAGGAGACAAAGGGGATTGATTGCTTCAGAAGATAAAATCAAGAGCAGAACAGAGAGAGAAGAAGGGACTAGGCACTGAGGTGGGAGTTGCAAGGTGCCTTTAAAATGAACTGAGAACCCTCTTCAGTGAAGGGACATCAAGGACCTCTGGTGGCATGGCCACAATGACAGATGAAAATCTGGCCCTTTGTCCCTTGTAGTGAAGAAAAAAAAATCTCTTTCCTCTGGGATATATGATTGGACCTCACTGGATTTTAAATGCGTCATGTGAAAATACCTGTAAGTTATGATGTAATGTTCCTTGGCCTCTCCCTTCACTTTTAGTTAAACTACTATGAACGGAC
This sequence comes from Urocolius indicus, assembly GCA_013401255.1. Classification (NCBI taxonomy): domain Eukaryota; kingdom Metazoa; phylum Chordata; class Aves; order Coliiformes; family Coliidae; genus Urocolius; species Urocolius indicus. The sequence goes on along the minus strand of WBNH01003519.1, from coordinate 56,656 downwards.
AGATACATTTTGATCACTGCTGACTGAGTGATGGAGACAATATTACTCTAAAATGCAAATCCAAATAGAAACAGAACTCAGGTCTAGTTTTGTTTTCAATTATTTTTGACGAGGTTAAACGGAAATCAGAATGAATCCAGTCCAAACTGTGCTCAAAGCCTCCACTCTTGTGTTGAGTGACAAGTCTCTCATGTGAATCTAGAAATATCACAACATAGCACAGAATCTCTTTGTCTGGTTCAGTTTCAATCTTGAAGTGTCCTGTGGACAAGGCACAATCTGTGGCATGGAGACCAAGCTCGTAGCCTGCAAAATGTTCTTCTACCAGTGTCATGGCCAGCCTAGACAGCACACTGAAGCCTGAGAGTGAAAACAACATGGACTCCTGGTTAAGTCTGAAATCTCATATTGTTACATTAGACAACTAGATTCTTGATTCCTCTCTTGTAATCTTGCAGAAATTCTCTTTGAAGTTGGGGCAAGTCTCCAAGGAACCCTAGAGAAGAAGAGCTCTCCAGTCATCTGGGTAGCACATCACATCAGGGAGTGTTGAGCTGTGGGCAGATACCCCTTAGTGAGACACTAGCCTTGAAAATTTAGAAAGAAATGTTTAGACTCATGGTACTGAGTACTTTATTTGTGCTTACTACCCCTTTGAATCAGTAGTATGCTTATGGGTCACAGATTGATGACAAGCTCTCTGCTTCACTGAATCATAGAATCACAGAATGGCAGGGGTTGTAAGGGACTTTTAGAGATAATCTAGTCCAACCCCCCTGCTTAAAATAGGTCCAACCTAGATCAGGTTTCATAGGAACATGTCCAGATGGGTCTTGAAGACTTCCAAGGAAGGAGCCTCCACACCCTCCCTGGGCAGCCTGTGCCAGGGCTCCCTCAACTGAAACACTGAAATAGTTTTTTCTTATGTGTAAGTGGAACTTTTTGTGTTCCAGCTTCATCACATTACCCTTTGTTCTGTTGCTAGATACCATAGAAAAAAGGGATCTCCTGACATTCACCACTCAGATATTTGTAAATATTAACAAGATCCCTCCTCAGTATTCTCTTCTCCAGACTAAACAGCCTCGCAGCCTTTCCTCATAAGGAAGACGTTCCAGTGCCCTGATCATCTTGATGCCCCTGCACTGGCCTCTCTCCAGCACTTCTCTGTCTCTCTTGAGCTGTGAGAGCCCAGAACTGGACACAGGACTCCAGATGAGGTCTCAGCAGGGCAGAGGAGAGGGGGAGCAGAACCTCCCTTGACCTGCTGCCCACACTCTTCTTGATGCATTCCAGGATGCCATTGGCTTCTTGGCCACGAGGACGCATTGCTGGTTAATGTTTATTATCAACCAGACCTCCCAGGTCTCTCTCTGCAGAGCTGCTCTCCAGCAGGTCAATCCCTAGCCTTTCACAGCCTTTGTAACATTTTCATAATACAACAAATTGTTGGTTTTATCTTTTTTATTGTTTTTTTTTTTTTTCATTTGGTTAGTTTTCTTGGGTTTTGTTGTTATTGTTGTTTGGTTTGGTGGTGGGAGGTTTTTTGGTTGTTATTTTGTTGGGCTTTTAAAAATAGTTTTTGGAGTTTTTTTCCCATTCTAACCAATCCATGTGTTTTCTTTGGATCTTTTAATTTTAAAGAATGAATGTCTTCCTCAATGTATCGTCAAAGGACATTTCCAGCAAAGATCAAGTTCCTTAATTAACACATACTGGGGAAACTCTAATGTCTTCTATGGAGCTACCAGACATGTAGCCCAGCAGGGACTAGCATTAGAGGTTTCTGAGCCTGAAGTGTTAATGGAGAAGCAAGTCCTGTGGCTATTGCAGAGGAAATGATATTAATAAAAGTATTTCAGAAAATTCTGGGTTCCTTCCAGGCAGATGGATGTTTTTATTATGTTTAAATACTCATGTCAGGGTCTCATTTACTGCAGAAATTTAGGAAAGCAAGGGGTATTCCTAAATGTCACGTTCCATATTTTTCCATTCTGTCTCAGGCACATTTGATTTCATTTCATCAAGGGAGACACTATTCTCCCCAAAAGTATGTCTGCTGTCACATTTTTTAGTGCTGTTTTCCCTTTTTTTTGCTTTCTAAATAACAATAAAAGTATATACCTCCTCTGTAGAGAATTCTGTGAGGCAATCTGAAGACTACCTGTAGGACCAAGATGGTAACTACATTTGACAGATGGGGCATTGAGGCAGGCTGAAGTGATTTACTCAGAGTCATGCAACAGTTAACCCCTAAAGCAGAGCTGGTGTCAGGATTCAAATCTCTGATATCTCAGGGAAATGAGTGAGCATATATGTCTCACCTGATCTCAAAGCCGAAGAGAGTCTAGTTTTGCATGGATTTTAACTTGAACACTGTGTTTTGGGCAAAAGCTGCTTCTTCAGGTTGTTAGTTCTCTCTGATAGAAGAAGAAACTGTTGGACTCTAGACAAGCCTACAGGTAAAAAGCCCTGCATATGAAAGATAAATATTTGAACTGTGTGGATTCCAGTACTCTTAAGCATTATCTATTCCAATTTCAGGAGCATATCCCTCTTATGTAGCAGAATCAGACAGAAGAAATTACTCCCATTGTGTGGGGAATTCCAGTATTTCAAGGTTTGTTTTGGTAATTAGAAGTTGCAATATCTTGTGGAATGGAAAGTCTAAGCTGTTTTAAGAGAAACACAGAAACACACTTATCAAGAGAGAGGTCATTAGCCTGAGCTACTTGGCACAGGTGGGGACTCAGCTGGCCTGAGGTATGTAGCCCTGACCACTGCACTTAAAAAAAAGTAATAAACCATTTGGAAAGCATCCAGAGGAGAGTAACACGAAGAAGAAGAGGTTTAAGAAAACATGACCTATAACAAAAAGTTGGAGGAATTGGATTTGTTTAGTCTAGAAAAGCAGTGAAGGAAGGGAGGCATGATAAGAGTCTTCAAACATATAATAGGTTTTCTAAAAGAGGACAGTGATCAATTGTTCTTTGTGACCCTGCCTGATAGGACAAGAAATGGGCTTAATTTACAATGGGAAGAGTTTTAGGCTAGTTATCACAAAATCCTGCTAACTGTGGACAGGAACAACACGACCTTAATGGACTGCAGAGTCATTCCCACTGAAGGTTTCTTAAAGCAGGTTAGACATATATCTGTCCAGGACACTTTAGAAATATTTGATATTATATCAGAGCAAAGGGGCAGATTGGAAGACCTCTTGCAGTCTTTGCAACTTTAGTTTCCCCTACCGCTGTAAAGTGCTTTATCTGGGTAGTGCTTGCATGTTGTCATAGAAATCAGAATACACAAACCATCTTGTACTATTGTGTACTGTCATTCTAATTAATGAAGAATACTTGCAAACTTTTTAACATTAAATGTCAAAACTAGGAACACAAAATAAAGAAAAAAATCCAAACAAAACAAAGAAAGAAGTTAAAACTAAATATTTCATTTAATCATGGAGTGTTTTTGAAACATTGCCAACAAGAACATTATCAGAGTTGACTGGATCCCCAGAAACATCTTGATCTTGATAAATCAACTTTTTTCTTATAGAAAGCTGTATAAGTGAAAGAATATTAACCAAGGATGTTGCATCAGGAGAGCTGATGAACCTTTACAATTCTGATGGGTTTTACTCTAGCTATGTATAGAAAATATATTTTTAGCAAAACTTCACTTCCTGCATGGTGGATTTGGGACGAGAAATTGCATTTATAGTACTGTCCTTTCAGAGCTCACAAAGGGCCATTCTTTTGCAGGAGCATAACTGTGGACAGATGAGGAGAGCTCTCCTCACTCTTGTTGGTGTTTCAAAGCTTGGCAGCAGCTGAAGGGAACTGAAGCAGCTGAGGGGAACTAGAGAAGTTATCATCTCTCTCAATAGGGCTTAATGGATGAGGGATGAGTCAGACTCTGATAATTTCTGTATGTTTGGAAGTGGGAAAAATAAAAGACAAAAAAGGTTGCAAAGAATACAGACTAAATTATCTTTGTCTTCTAAGCCTTGCTGCAAGTTGTATGGAAATTCCTTTTGGGTCAGAGGACTGCAATTACTCAGTAAACTGTGGAGAGATATCCTATAATCACCTGATATTTGTTTACTGGCAATTCTCATTAAATTCCTCTTAATTAAGAATCAATTACCTTGTATTTAGGGCCCTGTGCTTGTCAATGATGCTTTCTGAGAGTGAAAGCCTCTCTAGCTTGTGTAAGTGTTGTGCCCTTGTTAAAACCACATATGTTGGCCTGGAGGTGAAAGATGGGCATGATGGACCATGACTTTGAATTCTCAGACTTTTGATAGCACGAGGCTTTATTTTACTGTCACTACAATAATTTTCTGGAAATGACATTTCCCCAGTCCAGAGGACAGATTTAGATTAGATATAGGAAATAAATCCTTTACTATGAGGCTTGTGAGTCTCTGGCACAGGTTGTCAAGAGAGACCTTGAATGCCTCATCCCTGGAAGTGTTCAAGGTCCTTCTGTTTGGGCCTTTGAGCAACTTGTTCTAGCAGAAGGTATCCCTCCCCATGTCAGGGGAGTTGGAACTAGATAGACTCATAGAATGGTCTTTAAACTCTCTTCCAACCCAAACCATGCTATGATGTTTGAATTTCAGAGTCTCTGTGATTTGACAACATACTTTGAGGGGTTATTTTTTTTGAGTTAGGTGAGACCACACTGGTGCTTGGAAATGGGTAATATAGGGATATTACAGCCCAGCACTCTGGTGCTGATCCTTGCATGTGGAGAGGTTTTTACAAATATCCATGGAGAAGCCCTGAGTGATGCATGGGCAGCTAGATCAATTCCTTGAGGAAGGGGTCCCAGACCTGTGCTGCACTATCCTTGCTACCAGTGGCACCATTGAAGGTAGTTGGGCTGTTGCTATTGCAAGACCCAAACACCACACATAGCTAATGGGAAGAGAAATTGCAAGAGAAGTTGGTGAGAAAGAACTGATCAGAAGAGTATATAGTGCAAAATTAATTTTTTGGTCAAAACCTTCAAGAAAACTTTATTAGAACTTCAGGCTCCTGTCATATTCTTTCCAAGAACTGTAGCAAGAGCAACTGAGATGGACACAAACGACCTACACAGAGACCCTTCCTGAGAAATTATTTTAACTGCAGTAAAAACACCCCAAGTGTGGATAAATGTTGGTTGTATAACCCCCAAAGCAAATAATTCATGATGAATGCCCTATCCCATTTTCATTCATTCTGTGTTGTCTCTGTATGGCAGGATGTCTAGAGGCTGAATACTGCTCTCCATAATGTTGGTGCAATCCCATTGATACATTGATTTCAGTAGGTCACACCAGATTATCATAATGGCTCCTTCAGGCTGTAAAAATCTATGAATACGAAAGCATGTGAGAGCAAGTGGAGAAGAATGCAGAAAACTTAACTTTGTATTTTTGTGTGGAGGAGTCAGGGAAGTATGAGGGACTGTAATGTAATAGACATGGAGCTTTCTGATGATGAATGTGAACACTTTTCACATTGATACCTGTTGAAAGCTGCTACTATTTGATGGCTCCAGAATAGTTTATGTGAAACCAGTTGGCAGTCTCTGCACAGTTCTTTGGAGCTAGAGGTCTAGTGAAGTCAATTAAAAGGCTTCATTGACTTAAACAGGTTTCAAATCCATCCTTCAGTGGATAAATCTTCGCAACATCAAATTGTCCACTATGTCTCCTGCATTCAATTTAACCCTCACCTCTTCTTCTCTCCTACACAACTCAGCTTTATCTGAATATCTGCTTTGAAACACAGGAAGAAACAATGATGTCCCTTTAAAAATTGGCTTTCAAATGAGTGCTGCTGCAATAACAGATTGACACTCTCTAAAAACAAATGTTACTGTGAGAACCGATTGAATTTCCTCCATAAAAGTCTCTTAAATACCCACATTACTTCCTCAGTGACAAGTTTTCCATAAAAAGGCAACATTCTTGTGTTGTTGTTGTATTTTTAACAGTCTTGTACAGTATCTTGTCAAGATGTCATCAATACAATTGCTTTGACATTTTTAGTGCAGCATTTGGAAAGTAGATTGGGTTTTTCAGTCTGGCAAGCCAATATAAGTCAGCCTCCAATACTCCATTTCTCTATGAGATCCTTCACTTCTATTATAAACAGATCCAGCAGTTGAGAGATAAATTTCTTGGTAACAGTTTGGACTTTTTTATGAACCACCTGCAAGTTTTCTGCAAACAACATGTTTTATGGGAGCTCAAGGCAATGTTCACCCATCAAGACCTGACAGTAAGAAGTGGATGAATGAGGCCTTATCTCAGCCACACATGTAACCTTCTGTGTCCCCTGGCTTGACCTCCCTCTGCACTCATTTATGAAAATGATTCATCTTTAAAGAGCTTCCTCGCTCTGCCTGGAGGCTGTAGATCTTTCTGCACTGGACTTGTGTAGGCTAAGGTTATAAACTTCAGCATGGAAGGCATAGAGAGGGGCTTAATTTTGAACATTAGGGAAAAAAAAAAAGAATGTGTACTCTGTGTACACACTTAAAGAGGCAGGTTAAAATACTGACAGCCAAAAAAACCTCTTTTTGCACATACTGAGAATTTTTTAAAGGAGGTGGCTGAAAAGGACAGCTTTTATTGATGTCAGGTTAGAGATTTGTTTCTAATCAAAATAGTTTTTTGAAATATATTTGCTCTCATTTTTGATGCTTCTTGCTTTATGTGTGGTTATTTATTCTTTCGTTTTCTGGAGAGTAATGAATTTAAAGTAACCCATTCCCGATCGGTACATTCACAGTAGGATGTGCCTCAGATTCAACAATTAAGAAGTGGAAAAAAAACCCCACAGTCTTTCAGGACAAAATAATCTCTTGTAGTAGTGTAAATAATAATTGAAAAGGTGGATTTTTAGCAACATTTCGATTTCTGCAACATTGAACTGCATTCTATAAATGAAAAAGTGCACTGTATCTCAAACTTATTTCTGCCCTTTCATTGCTACAGGAAGTAAACTTCTATCTTCTCAGCAAACCTGAACATCTCAGGCTTAACAGTAAAAATAACCTTTGGAAAATAAAAGCTTACATCAGCTTCTAAGTTACGTGTTCGAGTTTCTTCAGGTAGAATACTTTTGGTATTAGTTTAGAATTTGCCTCCTTTATATAAACAAGTTACCCAAACTGTAATCTGAAATGCTTGATCATACATGCAAGAAAAAACCAAAACTCCTCACCTGTGTTGGGAGATCATTTAAGCCTAAGCACATTTATTCAGCTGGGCAGAAACTGAGTTAGAATCTGATTCTACTTTGCTTGGAGGTGAAACCTGTTCTTCATGGCATTTGTGAGCAAAGAGTTCCTCCAATATAGGTAGTCTTTGCATAATGTCCTTTTAACAGTTTCTTTCCTGAGATCCAGGCAAATCTTACCACTGGTATCACAGCAAAGAGACACAGAATCCACGAGATTCTAGACATGAAAGCCCTTGAGTTGTGTCCTCAGAAAGATGTAGGCCAGGACAGACTCAAATTGGTCATGTTCATATGGATGGAGCTGTTCTGTGGGAATACTTATCTTCAGATTAGTCAGACCCAGCAGCCATTAAGTAGGATATTGCTGAGTAAACTGAATTAATGCAGAGTTTCTTGTGAGCTACTAGATGTGGGCCTGAAAGCAAAATGGAAAGAGGCTGCTGTCATTGACTTTGCATTTGCAGTTCTCATTGTCCTCTCCACAAATATGTACTCGACGAAACAAGAAAATTTTGGTTAGTCTCACACCTAGTATCAAGGAATTTTCTGAGAAGAAATAAAAAGATTACAAGAATATTACAGTTAGCTCCTAATCAGGTAACACAAATACTAGAAATTCTTAGTTTTATGTATAAAAAAATATTCCTGACAACCTTTAGTGTGGAAAAGAAGTCTCCCCATATAACCTCTGATCTGAAGTTATGCAGTGAACTAAACACACCATTCTGATGGAGTGTTTACTCTTTTAGAGTGAATAAGACACACAACACATTTCTTTTGCAGTACTTTGTAGCTCACAAAGTCACAGGTAGTTGTAACACTAATACCTTCCATGAGCTGACCATCTCAAAAGTTGTGCTGTGTTTTTTGTTCCACCTACATGAGTAAAGTTTTATAGATCTTGATTTGATTGTAATCACATCCATTAAATTCCATTGGTTCAGATGAGAACATCGGCCATTAGCTCAGAGAGCTTCTCTTACTCTCCCTTGGTTATCTCTCAATGCATTTATACAGTGCACTTCTAACCCCTACAGTCTTTTGTTACTGAGCATTTTTAAGCCAACAAGCTATGTTCAGACATGTTAAATTGACATAGCACTAAAACCACATTAAAAATAACTGATGTGCCTGTGTAGGATAGCGTGCTGGACTGCAGCGATATGATCTGGATTCCTGCAAATGCCATGACCACATTTATGTCAGCTCTATTCTGGTCCTCAGCGGAGATGGGTCAATGGGATGTAGACACTTTCTCATTTGACTCTTTTATTCTTGTGTCTTGAAATAGACTTTCTGTATCTCTGACTGTTCAAGTAGCCCTTTTCTATACGCCACTTAATCTGTAGTCCTATTTTTAAACATAAGGTGATCGTGGTTATACAGATCTCGAATGTCCAAGTGAATCTGTCTTCAAATATACAATGCAAGAGATTTTTCCCACCCCCATAAATCACAGAGGAGCTTTAACAGATTTTGGTGAAATCTGGTAGGGTTTGTTGCTGGGTTCTTCATTTGGATTGGTTTTGCAAAATCATTACTGAGCATAAATCACAGCTGCTTCTTGATGAGTCTGTGAACACCACACCATGGATTGACCAGGGAAAACCTGATTATTTACAGAACATCTGCCATTGGCATGTAGCTTTGAGGGTTAGTAGTTGAACACATAAGTCTTATGACTGTGTTTATGGTATTTGATTGGGCATATTTAATACATTAAGAGGAGGGAAGATTGAAAGCCTTTGATTCAACTAGTTCCTGGGAAGAGCTGAAGGGGGTAGGGAGGGACAAAGACAGACAGCTGGCAGAGCTCTCATCTGTAAAAGGTAATAAACAGCATACCTGAAGAACAAGAAGGATGCCAGCTCTAGCAGATCATATGTATCTGAGTTGTGTTAAATAATGCCTACTGATTTGTAAAAGCTGCAGATATTAAAGATCCTGGGTACCAATGAATTGGGATTAAAGCTCCTATTCTGTTCTACTCTTTTCTATTCTAATCTATTCTAGCACTTCTATCAATGGTGTGGTATCAAAGATGCACATCTACCAAAAGACTTACACATCACAGCACTGAATTTAGTAACTTCTAATTCTTAGGAGCTTTGTTGGTATTGAATTGCCCAATTTAGGCAAGTAAGCTTCTTATAAAATATATGGGGCATCGATCACTTCAAAAGGAGTCTAGAATGTGGAAACACAAGGTAGAAGCCCAGTTAGATGGCAGATTAGCTGAGGATAGATGTGAGGCTTTGTGCTCTTCTGAAGAAGTCAGATTCCCAACTCCAGATTGGAGGTAAATACTATCATTCAGATTTTATGGCCTATTTGTCAGTTGACGAACTGTGTCTCCAACATTAAAACACTCACTTGGTATCTTGGAGACTCTTTCTGATCTTCCCAGCCTTACTGGGAGAGATCTGTGTCTTTCTGTCATTCTGTCTTGTTTGAACATTTTATCCTAAGGTGGAGCACAGAAGATACTGATGACTGGGATTATCTCTGCATTTTTAACTTTACTGTTTTCTCAAGGGGTGAAAAACCTAGAATCTTCTCCATCACTTCTTATTAGGAATACTGGAGCTTTGAACTTGAGTCATTTCTACACATTTAGTCAGCCAGGCATTGAGATTACTTGCCTATACAAGCTTTGCTGAGAAGATAACTGAATGATTTCTATATCTTCCTTTAGATGTCCATTTCCTCACAGACATTGAGATCCAGGTTTGTGCCCATGCAAGGATAAAATCTGGAGCACTAGAGTACTGCTGAGTTTGTCAGTGTAACACTGTAAGAGGCAACCTTCTGTTCCAAAATTGGGATAGTGCTGCTCAGTGGCTAATTTCAGCACTTGCAAACCTAGATGTAAAGAGCTTGTCTTCCAAACACCTCTCGTTTCATGTTTCCCATTAACAAAGACAACAGCAACAGGGTTTTTGGGTTTTTTTTGGGGGCACAGTGATATTTTCTGTCTCTTTCACATTTCACACAATACCAGAGCTTAACCATGGGAAGAAGCTAGATGGCTACTGAATGAGTTTCCTATGTTTGATTGCCACGCAGGCTGGGAGTTTTCACCCTGTTTTGTTTAGATAGTTTTAAATTTATTGGCATGCTGACAGCATGCCAGTGGCAAGACAACTCCCTCCAGGAGTTCCCATCATTAGGAGCACAGCTTCCTCCCTCTCCACCTACTGCAGCTATTAGGCACATTCAATATACACCCAGGCATGCATGCATGAAAATACCTAGGTGAACCCAAGGAGCAGCCAACTCTGAATACAAAACAGATCTCCAAACAATCATACCTGTGGAGCCTGAAGAGTTACCTTCCTTGCCCAAAAGGCTTTGTAGGGGTGCTATGAAGGGAAGGGAATAGCTTTTGAAACCCCAGGTTAAATCCTGCAGTGGAGATTTTAATTTTTGAGTTCCTCCACACTTTTGAGGCGACTGATTTGGCATACCTGTCATGGGCCTGAAGCTAAGCTTCCTCTTCAGCTGTTAGATCCCGTGGGAGTGGGCTGTACATCACCCAGTTAGAGTTAATTTCACAGTAGCTTTCTGACTCCACACCACCAAAGTGTTAATTTAGCCCACAAAAACGGGTAAGCCTGCGGGATCAAGGGGTTGGCTAACAAGACTTTTAGCCTGTGCAGATGTAGTAGTACTCTGGTGCAGGACAGGACTTGTTCCCTGCATTAACTCTCCTCTAGCCCAGGTGCTAGGAATTGGTAGAAGTGAGGGGGGAATATTTTTCCCTCCAAGACTTGTACTAAAGGAGGGGCTATCAAGTAGTTCTTTGCAGGGTGGAGACACTTTTTCTCATTTTTCTTCACTTTCTCTCATTATCAGTTTAGTCAGGAAGGTATTGGTAGACTTCCTAAGTGCCAGGAGTAGCAAGAATAAAAACGTTGGGGGATTTCCCAGCCAATTTTTACATAGCCAAGTATCTCAAACGATCTATATTTCTAGTTCTGAATCATTAAATGGACTGGTGTGGTTGTTTGGGCAGCTTCTTTGCCCAGAGAGGCAAAGAGCTGAGACAAGCATGATATTTCTTTACAGAAGCTCACCCATAACACCAGCTGGAGCACAAGGAGAGATGCTTCTGAAGAAGCCACTGCAGTCTCTTCTCTCAGAGGCAGCAAGCAAACTTCAATTTCCTGTACCTTCCAGGCAGAAAATTGTCAAGCTAGTGTCTCAAAATCAAATTATCTAGCAATACACCCATTTTCAGATTACTGCTGTAAGTTAGAGGAAGAGCATTAAGAAATGAATAGCATGTCAATCAGTGGCCATCACATCATCTTCTCCTTGAATAAAACAGCTGTATGAAATAAGGACATAAAAACAGTTGTACCAGCTATATAAGGATCCATCTAACGCATCTACCTCTTCTTGACAGGGACCAACAATGAATACATGCTTGAGGAAAAGTAACATAGCAGAGAGAGACTTCCTCAGAGCACTCTCCCAACATCTTGAGATTTGCATTGCAACGTCTTCCGCAGCCAGAGGTAATGTCTTTGTATTTAATAGCTCTTGAAGAATTTTTCTTTCATGAACTTGTCCAGTCCTTTTTGAACCCATGTAAATTTACAGCATCCACAACATCCTGTGGCAAGGAGTTCCACAGCTTAATTATACATTGTATGAAAAACCATTTCCCTTTGTTTGTTTTGAACTTGTCTCCTCCATGTTTTATTTGATGTCTCTTTGCTCTTATTTTGGAAGAGATATAAAACAATTGCTCTCAATTTCCATGACTGTTTCATTTCATAGACCTCTGTCATCTATCCCTCATTCAAAATCTGGTCCTTAATGAGCAATCCAGGGTTATCACACTGACTCTTGATTGCTTAAAATTGCTCTTCCCAATTTTAAAGGAATTCTCTTCTTCTAAGAGAATCCACATTGGTCAGAGAGAAGTGAAAGGGTTTTTAGAATGAGGAAGAATAATATGTCTGGGTGGATATGTAATATCAGTAACCATCACCACTTACAGGGAACAATCTTTGATCTGCGGGTACTTGGGAAATTCCTCTCAACCATCTGTCTGAGGAATTATGAAGGAGTTCCCTGTCTTGCAAGTACGCTGCAAAAGCAATCAGAGGATAACACCACATCTAAATCTGCTTATCAAAACCACTATCAGGAAGAGATGACAAAAATACACTATATGTTTACCGAAAGATCATTTCTCTTTGTTAACTTTTGGTTCAAATTATATAGCCAGTAGACACTTAACATGTTATCTCATTGATATATCAGTGATACTGTATTACAACATTACAGAGAGCTTTATAGACTAGTGACAAGAAGCTGAGAGTTTCTCAACTGACATATAATTATCTAATGTGCTTGATGTGCCAAAAATTGCTAGTCTACAGGGATGAACTGAAAGCACAGAAAGAGAAACAGAAAATACCTAAAGTATTTGGTAGGAAGGAGGAAAAGGTAACCCTTATGGTAGAGGTTGTTTCTTAGAAAAAACACCTCTGGAAAACAATAAATTACTATCAGAATCTTGTTTTAATAATTAACCTGAATTTAACCATAAAAGTACTCATCAGCTTATACCAGACATGTACTTAATTGCCTTACTTTATAAAGGTCTGACTGGTTCACTTTCAGAAAACCAGCCTATCCATTCATTCTAATGTTCACAATCCATAAAGAATTTCTGAAACTAAAAGTTGAACTTATGTCCAAACAATTTCAGGCTTTGAGGTCTATGGAGGAGCTCTAGATACAGAAGGGGAGATCTAAAATATTCAGCTTTGGGGCTAGTCATCTAAGCGGTTTAGCTAATTGCTGGTCTGTGTGTCTGTGCAGTTGCGTTTGCAACATCAAGTGATTGCGTATTCCTGCCTGGCTTATGAGATTTGGTCACAGGCTACCTCCATCTGGTAACTGCTGTCCTGAAAATTAATCAGGATTCCAAGAAATAGTTGGAGAAAATAAGGGGAAAGAAAGGAGGGGAAGAATACCCTTCTTAAAGATCTAAACTTGTCTTTACTTAGCTAAATAAAGAATAGGTATTCAAGAAAAGCAAAGTTGGGTAGGTAATTCTCTCTCCTGCAACTGACTGTCATTTTTTCCTGACATGTTTGATTCTATTCACTGATAGAGATGAAATCATATTCTACATGAACAAGAAGGCTCATTCAAGAGTTCAGTGTTTACAGCTCTACAGGAGACTGACATATTTTCTTAGTGATCATCAATTTAGAGTGAATGGGAGATCCAGATTCTCAAAGGTGTTCAGACACCTATCCTTGTTTAATTTGCACATGTAAATACATTCTGAGGTCTTTTCTCAAATATCATGAATTATTTTAAAGCAAAGATAACACTGCTGATTTTTGTTTTTTAAGCTGAACCCAAATGATCTAAAATTAAAATCAAAACTTGTCACATCATGGCAACTCATTGCAGAGATGCACATTATTTTGAATGCCTGGAAACAACATGTTTACAGACACCTCGTTGTAATTCTTTCACTATCAAACACATTTTTCTCTCCAATTTTGATACAACATACTATCTGTACTCTTTATTTAACAAAACTCATTCCTGTAGTGAAGACATATACCAGAACGTGACATGGCTTATGTTCTGTTCTCATGAGACAGCTGTCCATTATCCTGGATTGCCCTGTTCTTTCCTCATCCTGCCCTTTCTGTCTGTATTCAGGAGGAACAACTTCTCATCACTTCTTGTCTTCTGCTTTGGTTCTAAGCTTTCTGAGGCAGATATTTCCTTTTTGTTCTGTTTCTCTGTTCTTTTGTGCAGCACACAGCTTTGGTTTTTGACATACTTCAGTTTGATATGACTCCTAGACTCCCAAATTTACAACTACTTAAGCATTAAACACATAAAATTGTAAATAGTAACACCAATAAAAATATCTGGATCCATGGAAATTGCTCATCCTTCCATGATGTTGGAAAAAGAGCTTTAACTGCCTAACTTCTCAAGATGTAATCCTGTTTGTACGTGGCTGACAATGATGCTTCAGTGGGAAAGTCCCATTTTTTCTTTTTTCTTTCTCTTTTTTTTTTTTTTTCCCTTCAAACATTCAAGATTCCAGAAAATTTAACTTTGTGGTTTTTTTTTTTTCTCAGGTTTCCCCAGCTGTTTATCTTTCTTTTACTCATTTGAGTAAAATTTTTGTGCTCAAATCAAGTGTGGGTAAAATGATATAGTTTTACCTTGCAGATAGAAATGAATCAACTTCTTGCTCTGCTTATTAGGCAAGGAAAAAAAGGAAGGAAAAACAGATTGTGTTTTAAACTTCAACTTTTCATTTAATTATGACTTAAGAACAAAAATAAATTCAGCTGCTAGGCAAACAATTATCTTTCTGTGAAACTCTTTATCTTCATTGGTGTTAATGTAGTTTCTGTGCATCAGACCACCTGCTTTTCAGAAGTGCCATAGAAGTATTTCTTAAGGGCCCAGAGCTACCCAGCCTGTAGCTATGTGAGCTGGAGAGAGTAAGGTAGACCTACTACTTACATGATGCAATTACTAGGCAGAACTGCAGTTCTTATCCTTCAGGGCCAACATACCTCATAGGAATCACAGAAAAAGTAAGTAGAAGCCTTATTGCGTAGTAGGCTGGAAGAGAAAGAATCTGAGACAGCTCTGCTTTCTATTTTGGCAGAGGATCACCAAGAATTTGGGGTCGTCTATGGCTTACAGATACCTATTTCCCACTGCCTTTAATGTGTGATTTGCAGTGCCTCCAGGGATTTAAGGTGACTGCTGAAAATCAGTTCTATCAGTCCTGCACATAATTTTGGGTAAAAGATGCAGGGAGAGGAGAACTATTTTTTTAACTCATGAATGTCTTTTTCTGGACACCTAACCAGATTTTCTGTGATAAAAGTGACAACACAGATGTAGGGAAAATGTCTTGTGCTAGGGCCCCTTTCCTGCCCAGGAAACTTTGATTTGCATGATGACCTGGGGAGAAGGGAGTTGTGGCTGCAACAACCCAGTCTGGTGGAGTCCCTCAGAGCTTCTCTGAAGCACTCTGCAAACCCGTTCCTTCTTGTTTACTTGGTAATTGCTCCTGCCCTTACTTTCCAACAGGGAGGAAGGTAAAAAGAAAGGTAATGTGACCTTTGGTGTTTTGAAATAACATGATAACTATGCGCATCTTCAAAGGACGTGACAGTTGAAGAACAGCTGGGGATGGTGGTGGGAACAGCCTCCCCCTAACATTCAGGCCTGGTAGAGGAACCAGAAGAACCTGCAGAGCTTGTGAGAAGCAGTGGGGAAAACTAGGAGTGGCCACAGCAAACTCATTGTCCCCTTTCATTATATCTGAGATTGACCTTTATTGGTTGCCTGTGGGTATGAAATGGGCTGAGCTGAAACTCTTCAGAGGAGGCAGAACACAAGCACCTATGCAAAGCACAGGAAAGGTGGAGATAGGGAGAGGGGGGAAGCCAAAGGGAGATTGCACTGGGTGCTGATGGTTCTCCCCTTAGGGCCCTGACTAACCACTGTAGAGGTAGAGCACAGTTTTAAAAGAGCTCAGCTTTACAACATCTGGATAAACCAGGGAAAGATTATTGCTCCTGCTTGTGTGAAACAGGAATGGTGAAGCTGAAGGCATCTGAATGCCTCTGAGGATGCTGGTCAAAGAAATAAAATTCAAATTAGCAAATAGAATCATTGCTTAATGGAAATTGAAAAAAAAAATGGAAATAGCTTTTCTGGAGAGGGAAAAAAAGAGAGATGTTCCATCTGAAAATCAGACAATCCAAAAGAAATATTTTGATTAATGAACAAAATAAAAGCGTATTATCTCTCATTACACACAAAATTATTTTTGGGCAAGCTACTCAGAGAAAACAAATATTTAGGAGAGACAAAAGAAACCAAAAACTGCTTATTTGACTTCAGGCTTCTACATTAACTTGGAAAGCACTTGACTGAAAAGAACCATGAAGGAAAAAAGAAAAAAAAAGAAAAGAAGAAAAGGAAAAAATCTGAAACTATCATGTGAAACACCACCACTGGCATTGATTAGTTTCCTCACCAATGTGACCTTATAACATGTCTGATTATCAAAAATAAGCTGATTCTTATGAGAAAGTGACTTGTGAGGGCTTTCATTAAAGAGAAAGTTCCTATATGGGTCTCTTTTGTTATGGGGTAAGAAAAGATTGTGTTTAGCACTCAGGGACAATTCCTTATTACAGTCTAGGGAAATTCTTCATATGATCCTTATACTGACATCTGATCTCAAAGACAGTGTTCCATGAACAAAACCTGAGACTAAGGGCAAGATAACACCTCTCATGCTAGGTTTATGGTTAATTCTGAGTGCTTCAGATTCAGAGGTGATATAAACTAGATTTTACATTGCTAAGAAAGGCTGCAGGTTTATGGAGTGAGTCCATAATTTCTTATACAAGCATGGAAAATGAGGTGGTGGAAGAAGAAAGGAGCCTTGACTCCTTCCAACAAGCTCTCCTGCTTCTTTTTGACTCCATACACTGATACGCTTTGCTAAGTTGACTGCCAATGTGTGCTGCTAAAAATCACCCAGCAACAAAAGGGTACTACTTTTCAGCACCTATAGAGCTATGGTGTAGCTCTATAGTCATCAGGAGGGAGCAGTGTCTGGAAACAACACTGTTTGGACACAACAGTCTTCCACTCCCTCTTTTGAGGCAGATATAAGCATGGTCGGTCTACTGTGATCGAGGTGTCAAGGATGACCTGGAAATTGAGTGTAAATATATATATTTTAAAAACATTACCCAAACAAGTGATGTTTATGCCTTAAAACAATGCATTAAATATATAAAGAGAAGAAAAAGGCTTTTAAATAAACACTTCACTGTAAATAATAATTTGCTGTTAATGGGATGGATTTTCAATGTACAAAGAATTTTGTAACTCAGAGTCCCATTTGCACTGGGGTTGCAGACATAATATGCTTGCAACTCCCTTCAGAGCAGCTGCCGTGGCCTCCAGGCATATTCAAGTCCTCAGAGATTAGAGTTGGCCACTTTGAAGATGTTGTTCTTGCTAAAGCCTCCAGCTCTGCTGTCCTTCCCTGAGGGCACATAGCGATACCTGTGGTAAGAGCTGGACATCTTGCATGGCTGTAATTATTTGCTAATAGATATCATAAAAAAAAGAGAGGGTGCACCACTCTCTCCTTGCACTTTCATGTTGGCCTCTTGACATGTTTTACGAACAAGAAGGAATGAAGTTTCACAAGAGCCCTGGGAGGTAGAGAACAGACCCCTACAAAGGAGCCCTCATGCTCCAAGACGCCAGCTAGGAAAGGTGTCAGGATGGAGGTTTGTTTCTGGGGAAAGGTAATGATTGTTTTGGGAAACCTGACAACTGTGCCGGAGGAAAGAGGCTGATGGTGCACAGACATGTGTGGGCAAGCTCCCCGCTGACAGAGGAGAGCTTCCAAGTGTCGGCACCCAAATCCAACCATCAATCATATGGAGGCCATGTGTACACACAGCAAGCACTCCGCGACCAGACAGAGGCGGCACATGATGCAATGGGCACAGGTGTGCAGCAGGCACTGGGGAAAGGCAGCAGGGCTTTGCATACATAAAGCTTCTTTCCTCTGAAGTTCTCAAGGCGATTTGCAAACATTAATTAATTCTCACAACGCCCAGGGATGGTAGGCAAGGCAGTGTCACTGGCAAATTAATTTCATAGGTAGTGTCTTTGATATCACACGCTCATATGCTCGCTGCATAGGATTTGATGTAATATATTATTTCCCCCACGCACCTGCTGCCCTTCAGCTTTTCTATGCAGCATCCTGGATCAATTTATTGCTATTTCTATAACATTATTGCTGTTGTTACTATTATTATTAACATTATTACAGCAAGACCTGTACTATGAAGTGGATACATACATCCGAAGAGAAAGTCATTGCCCCAGAGAGCTCATAATCTAAACAGGCAAGATCCATATTGGTACAAGTCCATGCTTGCACTCCAAGAATGCCTGCTGTAAAATACCTCAGTAAAGTTTGTGCTGGGACTGACAAAGAATGGTCTGTCTGCAGGTTTTTGTGCACGGGTCTGTATTTAATATATCTGTGTTAAGGAGTTAACTGGATATGAAGGTGTTCTCACCTAAAGATCTCCTGAGCTGGGAGATTATGACGCAGCCATTTGAGGGCCCTGTGCATTACTATTTTTTAGGTTTTTTTTACTTTCAGAATAATCTTAAATGGAAAAAGATTGGAAAATTGTGTGGGTAAATTTTTCTTAATAATTGAAACTAGGAGGAAATGGAAATTTATCAGTCACATCTATTTGAAGTTTACTGGGCTTGGGAACAGGTATATAACTGATTGCATTTTTCCCAATGGTATGCTTCAAAACTTCTTCTTTCCTTCCTCATCTCTTTTATTCCTGTTGTTTTGAGGTTTTTTTTCCCCCCTTTCCTTTTATCATCCATTTCCCAGTCAGGTGATCCCAGTTGGGAGATATAGATTTTTTCTCTCAGCTAGCCTAAGGCATGTATGAAAAAAAATAGCTACTTTCATTCAATAGGCTATCTAACTTCTTATAGGTACTGTTATATGGGTGCTCTCTTATGTGCGGCATAAATATTTACCTACTGGATAACAGAACACAAGTACCATGGTTTACAGCTTTTCAGACCAGACCTTCAGCTTGGAATTCACATATTTCTTCAGTAATTTATACTATAGGCTAATGTTACACATTGTCATTTCTGTGTCCTGAGGAAAAACAAATATCCCGATATCAGTTCTAAGCAACATGACTTCTCAGTCACATATATTTTGAGATTACTCTATTCTGTTTATTGGGCCTTGAACTTTAGAGAGGAAAGTGTCATAAGGATATTTCACTAATTCTTCATATGATGCTCTGACGTGCTGATGCTGATGTTGGTGGCTTTCATTTGGGCCAGGCCCTTGAATTGGAGAGTTGAGTTTTGACAGCCTTGGGTTTTTTTTTTTTTCCCTGTCATTACAAATGGGTAGATCTCATGTGTAGATCACAAATAATACAGGTGTGAGTATGCTCCCTTGTGGTAAGCCATTTTGTTGTCGCATCATTCACTCCATTTCTTTCAAAGTTCATCATGAAATAATTTGTTTTCTAATAAAGATTGTATCAGTCACACTCTGTGATGATCCTTCAGTATGATAAGCATTTTGGCAGGGAGTTCCATTAGCTCAGGAAAGAAAAGGAAGCAGAGCTGCTACTATTTTCTCACCAATAACATTGTGTTGAGTATACCCACCAAGCTTTGGAAGATCCAGGTTCAGTTCCCTCTTCTGCTTAAGGGGATTTGAACTTGTCTCTCCACTTCCCTGACTGCCCTAACCACTAGGATAAAGAATATTCTAGGGCGGGGCTTTCTCAGTTCTTCATATTGAAACCATTTCACTTTGCATAGGTTAATTAAATATTCATGGGAACAGGAAGATGGCAAGCCTATGTAAATGGCTATATATCTTCATAGTATAGTCTTTCATTTGTGAGCAGAGGCCTGGCTCCCATTATCCACATCAATGAATACTTAAATGAAAATACTGAAACATTAATAGAAGCAGGCACAGGAACTGAGGACTTCCCCTTCCAGGTGAATACACTAACCACTAAACTAGAAAGTCATTCTCCTCGTGACACGGGAAGTAGTGAAATATGGTATACAAATAAAACTGCTCCAACAAGAGAATTTCAGACAGGTCTGTCTTGAAACCTTGCACTGTGAATATTCATCCATAAATTGAGACTTGGGTTCAAGTTCCTTGAGAAGGAAGCTATGAGTTTTAATTACCAAGGTGTGTACTGTCCATCCCTGGTAAAAAGAAGTGCATTGCTACCATTTCTTGCTCTTGCTTGCCTGCTTAATTTTTTTATGCCTCTTTAGGTGATCAAAGGGTTGTTGTGTTGGTAAATGCTGTATTTGTTCTGTACAATGTTTGTTCTGTATGATACTTGAACGTTGCATTTTTTTTGCTAAGTCAGATGGATGGTTTGTTGCCTTCTGCACTTGCTTCATAATAGTAACTTTCCCATCACTGGTAGATTTTGCTACTCAAGGGGAAATTCCATTGTTGTTACACATTGCTGTATGAAAGTTTTGACAGGGAGGAAGAGGCAGATAAGATGTATTCTTGAAGTTACAACTTTCTGGTCACTAACCATAATGAATCTGTGTCTCGCCAGGGAAGATCAGGTACATAACGATGTTATCTCACTGTATGAGCACTGAAGACCAGCACACAGACTCACCTCTAGCCTTCTTATCCAATCACCCTCCTACCAATTTTCAAGAAAATCTCCTCGTTATCAGTCCTATTGAGACTGATTGGGATGATGAGCTTAGGAAAAATCTAGTAGCAGGACCTTGCAGCTGGATTAGGGAGGGGAACATTCAGGGTGGCTTTATTGGGTTCACATGGGTATCTTCTGTGAACAGCACCAGCAGCTGCCTCCATGTTGGACAAAACCAATTACAGCTGGCTCCAAGATAAACCCACCACTAGTTAAGGCTGACTCAATCAGTAACATTGGTTACATCTCTGTGATAACATATTTAAGAAAAGGTAAAAAATGCTGCACTGCTGGAAGAAAAAAAGTGAAAAAATGTGACATACAACCTTACATCAAACTCGATGAAGAGGAGGGGAGGAGGTGCTTTGGGTGCCAGGGCAGAGATTCCTCTACAGCCTGTGGTGGAGACTATGGTAATACAAGTTATCCCCTTGCAGTTTATGGAGGACCACAGTCAAGCAGATGTCCACTTGCAGTACATGGAGGACCTCACACAGGTGGATGTGGCTTAAATGAAGCTGCAGCCTGTGGAGAACTGATGGTGGAGCTGATCTGCTCAGGAGCTGCAGTCCCTGGGGAGGAGCTCATGCAGAAGAAGGTTTTTTGGCAGAGTCTGAACCTTTTGGGGAGCCATACTGGAGCAACCCATTCCTGAAAGACTGTACTCTGTGAAAGGGACCCACGCTGCAGCCCATGGATAGGACCCTTATTGGAGAACCTCATGAAGGACAATATATCATGGGAAGGACCCCATGCTGGAGCAGGAGAAGAGGATGAGGAGGCAGGAGCATCAGGGATGAAGATCTATGAACTGATCATTCCTCCATTCCCCATTCACTTGAGCCACTTTTGGGGGGAGGAGGTGGAAGAACTTAGGGAATGAAGTTGAGCTGGGGGAAAAAAATGGGGAAGATGTTTTAATTTTTGTCCTTGTTTGTCTGATTATCCTTCTCTGACTAATTGCAAATGCATTAAAATTATTTTACTAAATTAAGTCTATTTAGTCCATGACATAACTGGTAACTGATGTCCCTGCACTTATCTTCTGGTAGTAACCTAGAAGCTTTTCATCATATTTTCACTCTCTGTCTTGTTGAGAAGGGAGAGTGATAGAGGGGCTTGGTGGGCACTTGGAAATCAGCCAAGGTCACAACATCACAATGGGTTTTGTCACTTTAAACATCTACAACAGAATTGAGTTAATTATCTAGGCTTCTCTGATAGTCAATGGAGAGAAAGACTTTCCAGGATGCAGCTCATCTCATTATCGTGTAGACATAAATACAAAGCAGATTAAACTTCCTTTTTAAGTGTTTCCAGTTCCTTTGGCAGTTAAGGAAGCCTTTGTCTATCTCAGATGTAGGTGTCTGCACCATAGCTGTCAAGAGTTAAATACCATGGCACCTTCTCCTGCATTTTACTATTTCATCAAGATTTATTTGTGGTCTGTGGTTCTGATTACCCTGAAGACTTGACATGGTTCTGCATATACCCAGTGGCAGAAAACCTTTGCAAATGGAAAACACTGGTTGCCATAGGACATAACTGAAAGCAACTCTGAGAGTCTTAACCTGATAGCAGAGGACTACACGGTGATACTATCCCAGGTGCAGAGACAGCACTGACACATCAGCCACGTGCTGGACTCATCAGGAACCCTCAGGAAAGCTAACTACCTCAAGTGCAGGATGGCAGTGATACAACTGTATTCCAGAGTGAGTCTGTTCACATTCAGCTGAGGTCTCTCTTCTCCCCTGCCTTTATCTACTGCGTAGGTACCAGAGACATTAAGACCCCTGCACTTCATTGACAGTTGGATCTCAAAGGCATCCAGCACATGAACCTCACTTCAAAAAGTAGCATCCCTGCACAGCTTTAGGGCTGAGATTTTACAGAAACATATCAGTGTCCAAGAAGAGACAAATTTAAAAGAAACAAGTGTTTTTTTCTCATTCTTTGAATCTTTAGATAATTCTTCTGTAATACTGATCTATTTAATGAAAATAAAATACACTTGAATCTGTCTCTACTCTCATTTTTTTAAAGTTATTAGATCATTATGCATTTTTATAAAGATATAAAGAATCAGGATGTACACCATCCTGCACATTGATAATGCTGTTTCATCCAGCAACTTGAAGGTGCTTCCCAAAGACGTGATGTATTATTTCAGATGTTGCAAAGCTGAGTCACTGACACTCTGGTGTGACTAATCTTAACAATGTGCTTTGATTCTGCAATATGTCACTGTAAAGTCTGACATGTTTGATACATTCATTTCAACATTCCAGGATACTTTCTGTTCCCACAGTGAATCTACTCATTGGGAAGACAAATTGACTGTGGAAAAAAACCCAACCCAACACTTGGAAAAAAAACCTAGCTAATTTGCCTTTAAATTTGTCTATGGACCAAATTTTGCCCTCATCAATGAGATGCAACTCCCATTGACTTTACTATTCATATATCCAAAGGCAAAATTTGTTCCTATCTATCAATCTACCTACTATTTTATCTACTATCTGTCTGCTTAACTCTATTAATTAGTTAATGTTTGTAAAACACTCAAAAGATGTAAAGCCCTATAGAAATGCTAAGTATTATAATTATTGTTATCTGACTGCTGTATCTCTTTACCTATCTAGCTATCTACCTTCTCTATCTATTATAATAACAATAATACTTAACACTTATATAGTGTTCTTAATCTTCAAAGTACTTTACAAACATTAACTAATTAATCTAATCTAGTCATCTTACAAATAACTCCTTTAACAAACCAGTGGTTGTTTCTGTAAAACAAAATTCTTTGCAAACTAGAAAAATCGTACTTTGAGGAGGTTATTTTGTTCAAGTTTGACTATGATAAGGTAAAAAATATGTATAAAAGCAAAGAAACAGGAAGATAGATGAGAAAAGCACCATCAGCAAACAACACAGAGCTTACAACAGACAATAACGTGTCATAAGCAACTGCACACCAAGAGATCTCCTTGCTGACTTATTCCTGAATTATGTGCTGTCTTAGTTTTAATATAGAGAATTCCTACTCCAGAAATATGATTTTTTTGGTTATTTTTAAAGAGCAGTGAAATATTTCTGCCAATTTCTTTACTAAAAATTATTCTCTAACCAGAAGCAAGTCCAAGGCTGCCAAATGGAAGACCTCAAGTTAGGCTCTTACATTGCAGAGTCCAGATCTACAAAAGTATCAGGCATCATTTTTTCCCTTACAGAGCAGTGGTGACAGTGACCAAGAATTACCAGTGTTCAGAAGGTGCAACGAGCCCAAAAATATTAAGAAAAAAAGATCAGTTTCCCTTGAAAATGAAGGAATCCCTAAATATCTCTAATCACATTGTTGTTGGTTAAAGAAAATGGTCACTGTGTATTTTCACAAGTGTAGGCCTTTTGGGGGGGGGGGGGGCAGACATACAGGTTACCTTGTGCTTCTAAGCAAATGAATGAAGTTCACATACTCAGATCAAGCATTGCTAGATGATTGTCCTCACTGCTGAACTGCTACCTAATTGCCTGACTTGGTTTTAGACTCTGCTCTTCAAGAAAAATCTTCTACAGAGACGAGTAAGAGAGAGAGCCTGTGCCACTTGGCATTGGTACTATGAATCTGTCCCAGCTTTGTTACACTTGAGACATGAGGCACAGCCATAATGAAAGACTGTGCAGGAGTTATGTGACTTACAATAACACCATAGAGAAGAAAATAAACATTTTAAAGAAACTACTTTCATCTACTTGATGAAAGAATAAGATTTTTCTTTCTTTTTCTTTTTCTTTTTCTTTTTCTTTTTCTTTTTCTTTTTCTTTTTCTTTTTCTTTTTCTTTTCTTTTTCTTGTGCTATTTTTCTATGTGTCATCTGTATCTGTCTATGTAGATAAAATGTACTGGGACATTTCTGGTAAGAGCTAACCTAAAGATGAGTTAGGATTATCCACTGAGCTTCTCCAAGGCAGCCTGATAAACAGCACAACTGTGATCGCTATTGGACAGAGACTTTTGTCTGTATTGGTTCTATCAAAAAAAACCTGTCCAGCAATCTCCCAACGTCTCTTCCTCCAACAGCTTGGATGACACAAAACATACTTCCTTCAAGTAGAAAAATCAACAAACTTCTCTATTCCTTTCTCAGGCTCTCTTGCAGCCATGGAAGCATTTTGGCTGGTAGCTTGAAGCACTGATCTGTCCTCTTTACCTCTGCAAGAGATAAGTACAGCTGCCTTTTTGTGGAACAGCCTAAATATACCTGTCAAACTGTAACAGGTATGTTTATAAATGAAAAATAAAACAAAGCAAGTATCATTAAAGGAAAAGCTGATGGGTACAAACTGGAACATAAGAGGTTCCAAAAAAACACAAGGAAAAACTTCTTCCCTGTTCAAATGAGGGAGCACTGGAAGAGGCTGCCCAGATGGGCTGTGGAGTCTCCTTCTCTGGAGACATTCAAATCCAACTGGACAAGGTCCTGTGTGACCTACTCTAGGTGGTCCTGCTCTGGCAGAGGGGTGGGACTGGATCTTTCAAGGTTCCTTCCAGCCCTTAACATTCCATGACTCCATGACTGTATGCATTCAGATTGCACATCATCCATTTTGTCATCCAGAAAAGAATGTCATATTGAGTTGGAGCAATCACACACAAACCAGGCTTCCAGTGTAATCAATGCAATAAGCATTATTTCTGTTTCAAATTCACAGAAGATGATCTAAATATGGTTATTGTCAGTCAGACATGAGAGCCAGCTAGGCTGAAATTCAGGTGATATGGGCTCAGCCACACTCTATGAGTAACCTTGTACACAACATCTAATCTACCCCCTGCCTTCATATCTTATTTTTTCCCCAGTGGTGCACTATATAAATTGCTGGTCTTAAATATTATAACCAGTAAGGCTCAAATAATGGAAGTGCTTAGTTAAAGCTATGGTTTCCAATGAGAAATGTGCATGCAGTTAGCATCTGCTAATGAGAGATACATTGAGATACAAGGTATATAGAAGCCTAAAATTAAACGTCAAGGCTGGAAAAAATCTAGGCTGAGAGTCTGGGAGTTTGCCTAGAAAGGGTGAAGATACCACTGAGTGTTTGCAAAAGCTTAAACACATGCAGGACTGACACATCTCAAAGTTTGGTATGTGAAGCTGACGCAGGAGGACTTCAGGTGCTGTTTAGACCAACAGTCATTGAATCATAAATTCGTTGATTTTGGGTTGATTAGAAAAGGCTCTCCCTTCTCACCTTGACCTCTGTGCTCACTGCTGAGTGTCTAAACAGAAGGCCCTGTACAAATACAACTACAGCCCTCTTCCTCCCACCTCCTCCTCCTCACTCTTCCCCAGAAAGGTTCCTGAAATACTTCTTCAAGAAGGGAAAAATGACCCCCATTTCTCTGACTAAACAAAATCCCAACACGTGCAGAAACTCAAACCTCGCAGTTTGTTTCGGTTTGTTTGTATTTAAGGCACTTTGTGAAGCAACTGTTACTTATATGCTCTCCTTGGTGATACAGAGGAAGACAGAACATGTTTTTAATTGCAAAGCCAAATGGTTATGCATGGGTCCTGTCATGCTTGTGAGAACTTGTTCTTCCCAACCCTCCCTCTCCTCCCCACTGAGACAGCCTTGCCAAAACTCTGAGAGTGGTCACAGGGAAAACATGAAGCCTCACAGGGATTTGGGGAGCAGACGTCAATCTGTCAGAGGTGTCACCAGAATTGGATAAATCTGCTGATCTGTTACCACTTGCTAATTATGGATTCGGCAGCTAATTGTCATAAATCTTGGTAAGAGAAGTGGAATGAGACAAATTTTTTGAAACGGCATAGCCTGGATAGGTTTGCACTTGGTGAGTCATGAAGCAGAGGCAATCATCCTTGTGCCAGGGCTCTGCTGCTGTATGATACCCCAGTGAATATCTGTATTGTTACAAGCACCAGTTTGCTCCAAGCAGCATTTCTGACATTCCTTTGCAGGAATGGTGAGTGTCCAGGACTGGAATAAATTGAATTGTTGAAGAGTTTTGTTTAATAAACCCAGAGATGCTGGTAGTTACAGCCAAGCAGATGTTTTACAAGATGAAGACTTGCACCCATTGTCAGGCTGACCTTCTGGTCTACCCTATTGCCTAATTGCTGTAGAAGTAACAGTTGATCTGCAAAGCAAAACTGCCAAGCAGCCATAAGATCTCATGTCCTGACTGTGCAAACCCACAAATTGGGTACTATCTCAGTGGAGATCCAGATTGCTGCTAAAGCTGGCCTGAAAGGTTAACACTCTTCAGATGTGAATCAGATAGTCAAGAGTTTGGAGTTGGAAAGAAAGACCTTTAGTAAGTTTCATGCAGCTTTATGTATCCTTTCCAACATTTCAGTCTATCTGGTTACTCACCATCTTCCACTAGCTGGTTTAAAACTTTCCATGCATCTTGAAAGCTGGATGAAAATGGTAAAGCCAAGTCTTCAACATCTCAAAGACATAAAATTTTCTTTTAAGGAAATCATGTCCCTTCAGGGTATCTGCTGTTGAACAACCAAAACTTTGAAAAGTGTTTGTGTCTCTAAGGATCAGAGGCTCTGTATTCATGAGAACCAGTTTTCAGGTGATCAGCAGCTTCTGCAAAAGATCAGCACTACATTTGTGTTCTTGTTTGACTGGCTTGTCATTTGGTGAGTGCAGAGTTAAGGTTGCACAGAGATAAAAAGTCTCTCTTTGCAAGTAACTTTTGATTTTCAGAAATTTTGTTCTACTTTATATTTCCTAGTCCTTTCCTGTTTTCATCCAGTTTTTGTAATGCTTTCATTTAGTCCAAGTTTTTATCTAGACCAAGATTACTAACTACTTTTGGAAATATAAACTAATATCTGTCACATATTCCCCTAAAATCTGCCAAGTTTTCCAGGTAGAAAGACACAACAATCTATTTTAAGGTTGGTTTTCACTAAAGCTGGCTGAAAACTCCACAGTGGAATGTTTGTTTATTTTCTTAGTTGAAAAAGCCTATTCATAGTAATTCAAACATTTCACTGTGATGGATCGATTTTGATTCAGGTGTGACAAACGAGTACAACCAACTTCTAATGACTAGGTCTCCGCTGGAAACTAGACTTGCAAGACACTGTGAGCTGGTAGGAGCTAGCTCCTCTGTGGCCCATCAGGATTATTGCTGACTGGGAAACAAGAACCTGAAAATGTTAAAACATTTTGGTCAAAAGTTTTGATATTTCCTGCTGGGTGGGAAAGGAGACAGGAAGAGGCCAGAACACCATTACTCACTTCCTCCCTGAACTTCCATGTGTGTCCATCGAGCTGTCCAAGAAATCAGGATCAGTGTCTTTGTCAGGATAAAGTAAAAATGAGAGGTTCATTCTAGATCAAAAAAAGAAATTTAGCATTAAAATATCTAAACCTTCTCTATAGAGAATGATTGTCTTTCACAAAATTCTAGTGCTCAGAACAAACTGTGCCCAGTAGTGTCCATTAACTGTCTACTTAAAAAAAAACAACAACAAAATTAATCTCTCTATGAGAAATGTAAAATTATTCCTTAGAATTATAGAATGGTAGAGGTAGGAAGGGATCTTTAGAGATCATCTAGTCCAAACCCCCAGGAGTTGAGGAGGGAGAATTTGCTTTGTATATTACTTCACATAGGTGAAGTTCTTTCTGACAAAATTCTGCAACTCACATTTTTATTTCTGAGGGCAGAAGTTTTGTGCACTAAACCCAACCATTTTTCCTGCAGAAGACGGAGATGCACAGCAACAGAAACAAAAAAAACAGGTAAATGAACCAACACAATAATTATCCCCCCACAAATTCAAACTTAAAAAAGATAACTGAATACAAAAACTTGGTTCCAAAAAACTAATTTTTAAATTTCTACCACTATGATTATTGGAAAAAAAACCCCAAACCTAACCAAACTTTAAGAAGTGCTGGAAATATTTTCTTTGCTTTAGAGTGTGATAAGTTTTAGTTCTAATTTTGCCAAAAAACCTCATAGGAAATGTTTTGGGTTGACTTTAGGCATGTCAGTTATCCTCAGCCATGCTTGCTCTTGGTTTTTGGTAGGGATTGCAATCTGTGCCATACTTGGAATATTACCTTCTACAACAGACTTGATGAAAATTTTCTAATGGACGGGATCAACAGTATTTTTCCACAATGGGATGACTCTTGAGTAAAAGGGTTATAAATAGTCTTAGAATCTGGACCAAACTATGAGAAAAATGACATTTATGGGTGTGTTAATCCTCCATTTAATGTGCAACATCTTCCTGAGCTAGGAAAAGACCAGAAAACACAATGTGGCCCAAAGACCTGAAATCTATTGCTTTTTTTCTTCCTGTTGCTCTGAGCAGGCCAAATAAATAGCATCAAACCATTACCTGATGCAGGTGGTTTCCTTACAACATGGGCATGTTCCGTCTCCTGCTGGAGAGACACTTCCTAGAGGTGTGTGTGTGTGTATGTGTGTGTGTGTGTGTGTGTGTGTGTTTTGTGTGAGAGCACGTGCAGGTGACTGCATGCTCCTGTAAATCACATCATATACTTGCTGACATGTTCTGGTCCCACTGAATTTGGCTGAGTTCCAGCTCTTCTCCAACAAAACACTCATCCTAAAGATCAGGGTTTGTTCTTGCAGTTTCCATATCTGGCAATCCTTTCCCTTCTTCTACCTGGATCCAAACTCAGCCTTCATCACTGATGACAAATGCAGCAGCCAGGATGAGACAAGTGTTTGACTTAATGTTGTTTTAACACTTTGCAGACTGCTGTCCTGAGTGATTATATAGTTTTCTGCATTTGTTTGGCTGGAAATATGGAAAATTAATTAGTAGCAGAAGGGTATAACTTTGTCAGACATTAACTGAATTATTAGTAAGTATTTTCTTTGTCTGGCAATATCTACCTTGTCCTTGTGCCAAAAATATCTCATAACTTGGTATTATATTCTCTGAAGACAACCTTTTCAATGACTTTATGTGCAAAATAATGTAATACCAGTAGGAAAGGTTTTTTTTTCTTTTTTTTTTCTTTTAGTGTTGATAAAAGGGGACATAGCTACATTTCTGTAGGTCAAGTAGTTGGAACCAAAAGCTGTTTGCTGATCCAACTTTTTTTAAATCTTTCTTTTAAATTGTCAGCAAAAAATGAAAAGTAATGATGAAAAAAAAAGGAAAAAGAAGAAAGGAAGAACTTTTTCTGTGTCTAAATGCTTTTGCATACTCATTTTCTGATGCAAAGAAGAACACTGAACCAGGTTTGGCATCTGCCTCCAGTCTTTTTATATTTTATATTGAGCAGTATTACATCTGAGATGTCTTCCATTTGCATATTTGCTCTAGTACAAAAGTTGATGTAGCTTGATATGTGTTGCAGGAAAAAAAGAGGAAAAAAAAAAAGGAAAAAAGGAAAAAAAGAGAAGAAAATGAAAGGAAAAGAAAAAGAACTCATCTGTTGCTCTGGGCATGGTTTTAGAAGACAGTTATAAAACAGACAACTATTAATTTGTCCAATGCCCATTAATCAATGCAGCTGCAATCAGGGGTAAAACACATTATTGTTCCTCTACTTGGGCCTTCATGCTTCATCAGAGCTTCTCCCTTCCATTATTGCTAGAGATTTATAAACCTGGTCTGCCTTCTCTGGTGGGTGAGAGCTGAGGATGCTTCTTATTGACCAGTCTTTTCTTCCAGACCAGTTACTATCTGGCTGCTGGATATTTAGCTGCTCATTCTTCTGGCCATAGGTATAAAATGGAACTCATGGGAGCGGGAGGTAGATTTTTGACATGGGAAATGTGGACCAAGCAATGCATTTGGTGCATAAAGGGATGACTTATCTATTGGCTGATATAACTACGGAATGGTCTGAAAGGATGGCCTGAACATTTCTAACTCCTCTTGCGTGCAGAGGCACACACCATTCAACAGCCTTTTTGCTGCAAAGCGCCCACGAGTACCTGCCTGTTTTCAAAATTAATCAGTGTTGACTTGGAAGGACTTTCATCTGTATAAACTTTCTTTCCCCACCCCCTTTCTCTTCCTCATGCTGAGACAAGCTACCATGTATGCTACAAGCACAGTGGAGGTGCTGTCTAGACACCAAGAGCATCTCAGACGCTGCTGTAAGCATGAGACTTGCCATGCAAAAAAGGCATAAGGATGTTGGCAGGCTCGTCTCCTACTCTCTTGGCCAAGTCTCCAGCCACAAAAGCCACGTCTAGTCAGCTAGATGTGCTTTCAAATGTCAATGGTTGGACCGATTAGCAAATACAAGAAATGATCCTGATTGTGGTAAAACCCAAAAATCAACTAAGAGAGTATTTGCAATGGGCTTAAACAGGTTGATCTGTGTAGAGTTTGCCTAATTTTCTTGTCTAGCAACAAAAAATGATCTGAATTTCTCATTGTTAATGTGATTTTATGGCCTCTAATGGGGCTTTATGGAAGTACTGGTTGGAGAGGATATCTGGAGGTCTGCAGTCCAACTTCTAATCTGGAGAAAGCCCATTTCCAACACGAAAGGAGGCCAGCCATGGACTTATCTAGATTAATCTTTGAAACCCCCAAAGATGGAGATTTCCAAGCCTCTCTGTGTGACCTTGTTTAGTGTGAGGCTGTCTTCTTAGACAAGAAACTCTTCCTGATAATCAGCCTGGACCTTCCAAGTCACGACTTATGTCCATGGCTCTCTGATTTAACACGCCACTAGCAAAAAGAGATTGGTTCTTTGCAATGCTCCATCATTTATTTGTAGGCTGACCAATAAATAGATCAATTCTTCCTTCAACGTCTTCCTGCAGGTTACGTGATATGCACTCCTAAACATTTCGCTAGCTTTCAGATAAGCCTTATTCAGTTTTTCAACATCTTTTTTGAAATGTGGAACCCAAAACTGGACACAGTATTTCAAGTGTAGCCTCTGTACTGCTGCATAGAAGGGGGTAGTAATTTCCTGCTGGTGACATCCCTCCCGATGTAACCCAACAGAAAGTCAGTTATATTCATTGTTGTTGCACATTTAGTTTAGTATCCACTTTGAAGCTTTATTGTTATTCGGGCAGTCCCCTGTCTGTACTGGTCTATGGAGTTATTACACCACAGGTGGAGAAATTTATCCTATCTTGTCTGTAATTCATGTGGTCTCTGCTGCCTCAGTCTTTCCATTTCTAAAATCCTGCTTGACTTGAGGCTCTACTGTGCAGGTTATCAGTTAGTTGTAATATGCTTGATACCAGTTGCTAAATGGACTTTGAGCTACTTACAACAACCATTTGAGTCGAGCTTCCTAATGATAATTCTGTGTGACAAAATCCCTATTGTATTAAAGGTACATAACATCTACTGCTCTTTCCTTGTCCTTGAAGCCAGTCATATAATTACAGAAGGTAATCAAAGTGGTTAACTGTGATTTGCCCTAGACAAATCTACATGGACTGTTCCTGATTGTTTCTTGTCTTTCAGTAGATTGGAAGTGGACAAGAGGATGTTCTCTCAGGCTTTTCCAGGGCCTGAGGTGAGACTGACCAACCTATACTTCTCTGGTCTTAAAGACAAGTATAATATCCTTTTCCATTTTCAAAGATTTGCTGTTCCTAATTACCATGATAGACAGCAACCTTGCATTCATATCAGCCAGCATTTGCTCCTTCAGGTGAATCCTATCTGACTCTAATGCTTGAACACAGCCAGTCGATCTGAATTTCCCCACAATCCCTGCTCTCTCACTATCCCTCTCCTTCCCAAACCATGCTGATGGGAGTCAGAGGTCTGGAATCAGGCTCAGATGGTCAAGATTGAGGCCAAACATTTCTGAAGTAATTCATCCCTTTCTATAGCATACATACCACTAGACATATCACTATGTCTCCCATACTGATCAATAAATGCACATTTCCTTGGAATTTCATTTCATACTTGTGTAATCAATTCTTGCTGCCTTTCATGCTCTTAGATGGTTTTAACTCCAGCTGAGCTTTGGCCTTCCTGATATTGTCCAGGCTCTGAAGCATTAACCCCATTCTGGTTCAAGGATGGAGAGAAACATGTTCAAGAAAGCACAAAGAAAGAATTTCTGAGACTTTTTCACATAGACCAGTGTTTGTGCTCATGCTGCTCATCCTGAAGACGCAGGAAGACCCGCTGGGTCCCATGCACCTTCAAGCTTTACACAGAAGTTTTTCAAGAGGCTTGATTTATGGTTGATGTGTGAAGCCATACAGTTCCTTCCCCTCTTTGTGTTCTATGTGTTGGAAAGCCACCTCCCCTTGATATGGTACTTGCAGTTTGTCAGATTGGGGGGGAAGTGGGCTTGCAAACCCTCTTTTGTGCAAGGCATAAAGGAAAAGGGGTGGCTTGTAGTCAGCAGCAAAATAAGAGTAGGCTCTCTCCTCTCTTCAAAGGGCTTCCTCTTCCCCTTCTCTCTCTATTGTGAATTCTTTAAAAAGACCACCCTTCCCTTCTTCAGAGTGAAAACATCAAAGGGAATGATGTGGTGGGGTATTTCCTTGTGAACATTGACTTACCTTACAAAGGTGAGGAGTTCAGAGGAGGTTCTGTCTTGTGAAGCATGTTCTGGCTGCCTGGCTTTGAATGTTGAGCTCACTGGGAAAGTGTTCTTACATCTTCAGGCAAGGAGTTTTGCTGCAAAGCCAGATCTCTTCTTCTCCCTCCCACCTTCCACTTATCCAGTTATACATTTTGGTTTATTTTACATTTTATTTTATTATAAAAAATGATTTTATTTCATTTTATTTTATTTTATTTTATTTTATTTTATTTTATTTTATTTTATTTTATTTATTTTATTTTATTCAGAGCTATTATATTATAATATTTTAGGCCTGAGGGTTCTGTGAGGGTGGTTTTTATTTTTTATATGGGGGAGTAGTTAGGAAAAATGTAATGCAGCAAAAAAATAAAACTTCCTACAAAAAGTTGATTATAAAAGATTCAATCTTCTATTTATTAAGGTAAATTTACACAGGATAATGTGAATCTATCCCATCCCAGGATATGGGAAAGAGATAAGTTTGTTCATGCTTGTTGCAGCATAAGCATTTGATTGTTTTATTGGCTGATAAGCTCAGAAAGAACAATCAGCAGTCAACCAACTGTATGAAATTCTTCTGCAGTGAGATTGTGTTTAAGTTTAATGTCATTAGAATAGCCTCAAACCCTTCAATTCCTCTTGGTTTATGGCAAACTTGGTGGCAATTAAAGCAAAACTAAGCTGTAGGCCAAGACTCTTTAGACTCTGTTTTTCCCCTTGCGTGTTTTTATGCTGAAGGGTAGAGCTGGTGTCCACAAAATCATTGGCTAAGACTTCTATCTGTAGTCAATGACAATGCAGGAAGATACTCTTCAGCCTATCATTCCACAACATCTTTTAATTCATGCTCTATGATACGAAAAACAGATATATGTAAAATTGTAATTTTTTAATTTACTGTAGAGACAGATAATGAATAAAAATTCCTATTAACCATAAAACCCTTGAGGATGAGTGTCCATGGCTTACCTTGGTGCAAATAAACCAGTTCTAATGCCCCATTATCTGCCTCATGGTTTTTTTTTGGAGGGTGTCAGCCTCATTGTGAGGATCACTTACCTGCTCATGAAGTCACTGTTCAGACACTGCAGGATGCTGGAAGGCAAACTCAGACTGAGTTTGACAGAGGCAAAGTTTTGAGGAAGGGAAGATGAGGTTGGAAACTGATGGGAAATGCTAATCAGAACTGCAGAGCACATGTAAATGTGCTGGTGATGCTGGAAGTCAGTTTTGTAATGGTGGGGAGAGGGGAAAACTACAAACAAAACTCTATTCCAGTGACGCGGATGAGTCCTACTGGCCCACTGATGAAAAGAGCAGAAGAAATAGTTAACCAGGTGCTAAGTGCAGAGGATCTGATTTTTGACCCACTTAGTGGAGGCTGGCCAGAGTTTGTGTGCATTTCTGGAAGTCAGAGGTGCTGAATGGAGGAGCAGGTTTTTGCTCTTGTCAGCACTTTGGTCTGTGTGTGGGTTCCCCATTGCCATTAGCTCCAGGCACTTTGGAAATTTTATTCCTCCTGTAAGGCAGAGTGGGAAAAGCTGACAAAGTGGGTTAAAATATTGAGTAATAAAGATAATTAATCAAGGCTCTTCTGCAGAATTTCTACCTTTGTCTTTTTTTTTTTTTTTTTTTTTTTGTCTCAGGGCAATGAACAGCCAGGTTCATCCTCCAGGTTTTCAGGTCAGAGTACTTGACCTCCAAGACTACTGTCTCTTCAGGCTGGATTGCTTTACATTGAGAGGGTTATTAATCAGGAGGTAATCTGAAGGTCGCCTTATGCTGAGGCTATTGTCAATAAGGAGTGGGAAATGCTCTCTGACTCAATTCAAGATGTGCAGCCTAAGAGGATGAGTTAGCAGGAGGTGTGAAGTAAAGATTGTACAGCATTTTAGTCCCAAATGCTTCTGAGTCCCTAACTTGAGCAAAGTCAAGATGTTTTATTAGAAAGAGCAAAAAATGGTTTTTTGGCCATCCTGCAACAAGCCACCCTAAGCCATCCAGCTCAGCCTGAACCACTAAATCTTCACTAGTGGCTTCATCCTATACCTGTGACAAAATGCTGAGTGGTCCTTGCACATTTGAGGGGTTGTAGATAGTGATGGGTCCACACAGACTAAACATACAACGACTGCACACTTTCAATTTTAAAGGTGAAGGGAGAAATCATCAGAATGGAGAGGACAAATAAAATACTCTGGGGAGTAGAATAAGGCGTTCCTCTTCCCCCAGCACTGTTTAGTAACTTGAGGTTACATTTTGGGCTGTTGCTCAGGGAATTTTCCTGGTAGGAAAACAGTGAAGCATAACTGGAAGATAAATACATTATTCAAGGACCGACTACTCCTTTAGGCATTTCACCCCTTGGGCCTGAAAACACTTGAGCAAGTCTCATGTCACTTGCATATGATATCACTGCTTTTCCCAAACCACAACTTTTCCTTCCTCAGAGAAAACAATTTTAATTAATTCTGTGAACAACACTTCTGCCAAGTCTAACTGGCCCAGTGTATTCATCAAATTATGGCAGCACTCAGCCTGTGTCTTATAAAACTTGTCATGACTGATTTTCACCCTTTTTGCACTGGTTGTAAAGAGAAGAATTCAAAGGCATTCCTCATCATGCTGGTCTGGATTGAAGCTTATGTTTAACATAAAAACTGCAGTGATGTATTTTGCTGAAATGGGGCCTTTTATAGGAAAGGCAAATCTAACCCTTTTTTGTTGTTCTATTTTTGAGTAAACATTTCTGCAGTGTAACATTAATTATGGATTCTTCACCTTGATTCAGCATCGCTTTTAGGCTGCTATTCCCTGTTAAATCATCTTTCTTGACATGTGAAATTCAGGCTGCCTTTGTTAGATTAAAGTCTTTTTATCTGACCTGCCTTTAAGCTTCATCTACTTAGTCATATCACTGGGTAGGTAACAGAAAATTGCCAATATGTCACCCAGTGGGTAAATCAATTCATGAAAGGAGGCCTAGTGCTTTTAGATTGACTGCAGAATGGCTCTTTTCTTTTTTTTTCCAAGCATATCTTCCTCAGCACACCTGGGTATTCTTCCTGAGGGCTCAGGAAAAAAAGTTTGAATTGCCTTGTTCTTTATTAGCTACATCCCATCTCCTTTATATTACAGGTGAACGTGATGTGCTCCACACTGTGTATTCCTAAGAGAAGTACTAAAAGGAAAAGGGCAAATTATCACCCCGGTGATGTGGAAAAAGGGAAAAGAGCTAGCAGGAATATTATCACTAGTAACAATCTGGGACTTTTCTGCATATGCTTGAGATGTAACATCCTCCTGAGTGGGTGGGGTGTACATGAGACGTAGGTGGCCTCTGATTTGAGAATAAGAACAGCAGTCTCTTGAATGACAAGTTTTCTTGGGTGCCTGACTCCAGAATTTTCAGAAAAAAGCCTCCATTTTCAGAAAGCCCCAGAAACAAATATTGTGTCCAGGGATGTAAATTGGTTAGTGAAGCATTGGAGGAAAGAGGAGGATTTCTTATCTGTCCATTGCAAAGTCTACCAAACCCCTGAGGGCTCCATGGAAAGAGACTCAAAAGAGGGGCATAGAGATGGACGTTTTCCTTGGGCAAAGACAGGTTTTGCAAGACAATACTTGGGGAAACCGAGGCAAGAAAGTGCATCTGATATCTTGCTCTTTTCTTTCAACCTCTGTACATCATTTATGCCTTAGAAAGCAGAGCAACTGTTTGAGACTTCTTCATGTGAAGGCTGTTAACATCATTTCCCCAAGGAAAGAGCTGTCAAAGGTAAGTGTGTAGAGAAATCTTGGTTTGATCTTCTCAAGAGTGACACTAGTCATGGAGCAACTGAACTGAAGGGGTTCTCACTGGCATGACTGCAAGCTGCAAAACTACAGTACTTGCAACCTGAGACATCAA
Source organism: Urocolius indicus (assembly GCA_013401255.1). Classification (NCBI taxonomy): domain Eukaryota; kingdom Metazoa; phylum Chordata; class Aves; order Coliiformes; family Coliidae; genus Urocolius; species Urocolius indicus. Next base: position 19,601 of record WBNH01003519.1, on the reverse strand, counting down.
TCCAAGCGTGTCCAAAGTGCAAGAGGTACAATAAATCCTCCTATAGAGTCTTACAACAGACACAGCTTTGCCAGAACCACATACATATTTTTGAATGTGATGTGATAGGTATAAGGAAGAAGAAGAGGTAACACTTCAAACCTCCCTGGTCTCTGCAATCTGCCACAACACAAAAAATGAAACAAAACCCTGGGAAGCTCAGTTCTCACAAGTTACATCTGAACACTGGAAACAGGTATCCAGTGGAAATGGAAATATTTCTGCCCAAACTGTTTATCAATAGCAAACAGAATTCTCAGTTTCATAAGACTATTTTTTTTCCACACAGCTTTTAAAACGTTGCCTATCTATCTACTTGGTTTTAATTTTTAATTTTTTTATGGAAAGAAGGGGTGTTCTCCTCACTTAGAACTGTAAAATTCTGCCAGAAGGCAGACAAAGTATGTTTTTGGGCTGCATGCTCAAAGTTTCTTTTACTTCTGACTCTGTAAATGTAAATTACCTCTTCTGTAAATGCTTTGAAAATACAAAATAGTATACATTTCATCCTATGTCTGTATGTCTGTCATAGACAAGCAATATAACATTTTTGAGATTCTACTTCAGAAAGGTATTTGGACACTGTGACCCTTTCCATTCTCTCACTTGAAGTAGAAATTAGGAATAACTCATTAAAATCTTTGTCTATTCTTTTGTGTAAGTGTAAGGAAAATAAAAATGTGTGTATCTGATATACATTAACTTGAAGTCTGCTATTAAACCACAAGTCATGAAAGACTATGGGAAATCTGAACCCCTGCTGATTTTTGCTAATTCTATAAAGAGTCTATTTAATTTCCTCAGGAAAACAAGGCAAATTTTCCCTTGAGGGCATATACATTTTTGAATGGGCTACAAGTAAGTCCCTAAGGGCTCAGTTATCACTGATCACAGTTTGGTCTGTTGGATATTGCTAAGGGAAATTTAGTGTGATTGTCTGTGATCACTGGCATGTGCTCATACCCATTAGAAAACCTATTCAGCCCACTGACATTTGGTTCCTAGGAGAATAGGGTAGCTACTCTCGAAACATTTTGATGTTGCAGGTTTTTTTTCCTTCCCACTCCCTCTCTCCCTCCCCATGATTTTTTTTTTTTTTCAGACAGAGGAGCAGATGTTCAAGATCAGAAAAGAGCTCACACAGACAGCTGCCGTAGTGGGAAGAGGGTGCTGTATTACTAAGAAAATGCATGAAAGCACTCACCTTCCAGTTTTGTTCTTTTTCTCTATGTTCTGGGCAATTGTAAGAGTGATGTAGAAAAGCAATAACATCTACTGAGCAAAAGTGAGATTTGGGTATTTCCCTCTAAACCACAGGTGCTATCACAGGGTCAGAGTTCTGGCACCAAACTCACCAGTGGATTCAGGACTGGGTGTGTTGTAGCATGACTGTCCCTTATCACTTTGCAGAGCACAGGCCAGTCCCCAAAATTTCTCTTTCTCAGAGTTGACATTTGCAGTCTTGAGAACTGGTCTCACTGACATTAAAGATTAGAGTCAATGTAGATATACGGTGGGAAATGGTACTGGCACTTGTACTATTAGTGGCAAGGAATAAAATAACAAGTTACAGCCATGTGAGAGGTGAAGAGCAGATCTGTCAGTGTCAGGGCATTTAGTCCACTTGATGCAAGCAGGAAGCATGGATGTTTTGCAGTTTCCTGAATGAGAGCTTAGATGTTCACAGAAGTCTCTGCTGGGTGTAAAATGTCAGATTTACATTCCTTTCTAGATAATTTGGATATAGGTCTCACTGCAAAATCTTTTTGCCTGGGGTTTAATGAAAGTCAGGTATAGTTGTTCTTTTGCCAAGATGAGTAGAAGTACAGGATAGCATATCTTTAATAAACTTAACACAGAGTTCTGAAGTTTACATAGCAAGGGGGAAAAAAGGAAAAAGAACAAATAAGAGAAAGAAAAAATAATTTAAGTTTTACTGAAACCACCAAAACCATCAAACAGCCTCTCTTCATTCTTCTTCTTACCTTCTGGTTCTTGTTTAGTGTTAGAATCCAACAGACCTATTTTTCTTTTCCACTCCTATCTCAACAATTTTAATGATTTAGCCATTTCTTTCAATCAAAGAGAGTAAGTTGTGGAGGCCAAAACCAATGTGGCTAATCCCTACTTGTGTATTTTCTTCTTGTAGGCCTGCCAGATCTCACTGCTTTGCCTAGAGACTTTCTCCGTTAGAACAGATTGCAAACTAACTTGTTTTCTTCTTGCATGTGCGTCAGTGAGATGTTTAGGGCTAGTCCCCAGAAAGGGTGGTGAAACAATCCAGGTGTGAAAATACATGCATGTATATGCTTGCAATTAAGCTATAACCATAGCTGCAGACAGCTTTTTTTTTGTTGTTTTTAAGCTTTAGCTTTGCCATTAGTTGGTTCCAATTCTGCACTTGAGTGCTGCTGCATTTCCAGCATTTTTTAAAGTGCTGTTTTGCTGGACATTTGGTCCTGTAAGCAAAGAAACACAACTATTTCTAACCCACACACAGATGTGTATTTGCTTTAGTCTCTGCTGCTCATGGAGGCCAAAACAGTCTGACACCACTCATTCCTCCCTTGTTATTTGGCTTTACTTGGTTTTCTTCTTGCAAATATTTAAACCAGGTTTGATGCTGAGGTTTTTCACATATACTTTATTTTCCCTTATTTTTTTCTTAAATTCTGTGCTTGACAAAGGTTGAGCAAGATAGTTGAAATGAAAGAATAATCTGGCAGAAAAATGCTTTAACAATGACATGTTTTCATGGATAAACTGAGAACCAGCTATTACCTGAATAAAAAAGCTAAAGACAAGCAGTAAAATCCAACTCAGTCAAGTGGTTTAGAACTTTAGTAATGGCCAAAGCCAATGAGCCAAGGGAAAAAATGCAAATGCTGCTCTGCTGTTCCTTGGTCGACTCTACCATTCTGGTAAAATTTCTCTGGACCTTTAGGGATTATAGAAACGCACAGAGCTGTGCTCTTGTGCGTGAAGTAGCTTGGCTTATCATGCTTTAATATATATCCAAGACATATTGTAAGAGACGACTATGCCAATAAAGTACAGAGACAAAGTAGTGCAGAGGAAAATTAGGAAGCACACCTGGAGAAGAGCCCTGGTTACTTCTGCAGTGGTATTTTCTTTATCTTAAACTCAACACCCTCAAAAAGAAGGACATCCAACTAGCCACCAAAAGAACAAAGTGATCACAGTTTTTGCATGCTTGCATGGTATATTACAAAACAGAAGTTTAATTTGTGAGAGTTTGCAATGTCTCTGGAGGTCCTTGGAAGAAAGGTCCAATCTGTAAATACTAAGTACTATTCATCTCAAGAAACCACCACTGCAACAACAGGGAAAGATTCCTTAGACATAATGTGGTTTTCCAGTGAAATCACTTCTCATCTTCAGAGTATCACCTGTTGCATAAATACATTGCTACAAAGGTAACAACTGGGAATAATTTCTTTAAAAAATATCCTTGTGTTCCCAAAGGCAAAATAGTTCTGTGGTGTGAAGATACGACTCTCACCTGACACAGTGCCATTAGTTCAGCTGAAGAGAATTGCCTATGGGCAAACATCAAACCAAGATGGATTAGGTTATGTGTGGGTTTTTTTTTTTTTTTTTTTTCACACAGGTGTCTCTGAGTAACTTTTTGTAAATCTTTGGAGATGAAAAATCAAGGAATAACTTAATCATGTTGTGTGATTAAAAAGATTTACTGAGCAGCACCGAGTGGATTAATTGGGTGGTCCTTAAAGAACCTGAAAACTGGGGGGTTTGTTGTGATTGTGAAATCTCTCTCTGCATGGGGGTGGGGTGTTTTTTTCCCCTCTATTCCACCAGTGTTGGGGATAAAAACTCTGCAGAGAAGAATATGTCGTTAGTGACTTATCATAATTTTAAAAATTACTAGTAACTGTCATATTCTACAAGCTACAACAAATGAACCTGATATGTGCAGTGTGTTGGATAATGGAACAGTACTAATTAGGAGACAGCAAGAGCTGTATCAGCCCCATATGACTGTCACAAGGAAAACCATGGAGCTGCCTAGGAAATGGTTATAAAGAGAGTATCATGGTCTCAACACTGCCTGAAGGGGAAGTCTCATAAAGCTTCACTATAAAATTTAACTGACAGATTTCCAGGCAGTAATTATAACTCTGATATATATGTGTTTAATATCACTTCTGCTTTTTTTTTTTTCCTCTTTTTCCTCAAAAGACTCTGGGAAGCTTCTTGCTATATTGTCATTCTTTCGTAGGAATGGAGCCAGGCTTCTGTGATGTCAAAGCATTTTTCTCAGCATTTGCATTAGACAAGATTTAGGGTTTGTTGTGATTTCTTTTCTTTAAATTTCAAAGCATATTGCAAACCATCCTCAATTCACAATTCTTCACAGCTGTCCAATGTGTAGGGTCATGCATATACAAAATGGCTAAACACTTTTCTCTTTGTTGTAGAGAGACATACAAGAGTCACAAATGTAGCACCACTCAAGAAGATATCTGTGAAAAAAAATCACCATATGCATTTAACACAGATCTCTTGAGCTTTGAATGTCAGGTCATGCATAACACTGAGACTGACGGGTCACAAAAGTGGGGAGAGATCTGTGGTTCAGTAGTCTACCTTTCAATGAGGCTCACTTCGGGATCTCAGTCTGCCAATTATGGATTGGCATCATGGTGTCCCTGTGAGTGCCTGTGAATGTGCTGCTGGGGTTGCCTGTGAATAGAGCCATCAGACTGCCTCAGTCAAGCTGTAGAGCAGGAGAGGAGATGCAATCTGAGAATGCTAACAAAGTGACAGGTAAATATAGTGAATGAGATGGAAACATCTCAGTGAGTCTCACTTTCAGTGGCCCAAGCTTACTAATGTCACTTTAAGGATAAGGGGAGGGTATAGAGGGAGACGGGTGCTGTGAGGGTGCATCTTTCTACAGCTTATTAGGCAGAAGCACAGAAATGCCATTGTCTAAGCCACCCTGCAAGATTACAGAATCCTAAATACTGCACAAGGACATCTCCAGGGCCTAAAACAGGAAAGGAAATGCTGTATTCAGCAATTGAATCAAAGCAATGTAACTTCAGTGACTTTAACTGCATGACATTACCAAGCTGAAGCTGCATCTTCCCTCCATGCTCCATGACAAAACCAGCTCCAGTACCCTGGCTACTACCTAGTGTCTAGGTTTTTATTTCAATTCCCTCTTCAATAATAGTTAGCTTTTTTATTTGCAGGGCAAGTGCAGCAATCAGAGTGTCCCTTTTCTTATATTCTTCAAAGTATTACCTGGAACATGAACCATGTCCACTTGACACATGACTTTTTATGACTACAGAGACAAACTCCAGAAGCTTTTTCTCTGGTTCATGCCTTGGTGACATATTGTCAGAGAGGCTCAAATCCCATGTCGGTAACTTGCATTTACAGTGCATGAGAAGAAATGCCAAAACCTCCCAGACTTTCCACCTTGTCGAAGTCATTGCATGTCCTGTTGTCACAGTGGAACATTAAGAGTAATTCATATATGGCTTCAGATCAAACCCATGAGGAATCATACTGAAAAACCTCTCATGCTTATCTCCAAGGAGGTGGTGCTTCTCTCTAAGACACAGCTGATTAACAGTCTCTACCTGCACTTTGCAGAAGGATAGCAGAAGGGAAAACATTATTGCCTTCAGCTCTGTGTTGCTGCTCTCTCTCCATCTGTGACATAAACTAGGTGTCTTTGCACTGAGCCACAAATTCCTCCTGGGAACATTGAAAATCATATTACATCACCAGGACACTTTATCTACTTGTTTGAATTAGAATAGACCATGGGAATTAGTCATCCACTTTTTGCTTTCCTGCCTGTAGCCCACAGGAAGCCATCAGTCCCTTCTCAAGGAATGGAGAACTTTATCTCTGTACAAGAAGCCATAGTGTTGTTTTGCCAGGAGAATGACGGAGTCCTTCAGGCCTCTGTGATCTTGTTGGCAAGCTGTGGATCTGGATGACAGGCTGTTCTCATCAGCTGCCATCTATTGCTTGCAGACAAGAGAAAAAGCTGTTTAGGCAGCAGGTAAGACCCAGATCAAATGTCTACACACAACTAAAGCCAGAAGTAGCTGCAGAGACTTTTTAAGAGTTGAAGAAATAACAAAGCTGGAGTTTCACGTTCAACTGGGCACAAGGAACATGACAGCAAACACAAGAACACATCTGCACACAGTGTAATGTTGACCTATTATCACCATGTAAATGTATACTGCAGGGAAGGGAACAGGCTATATATGGGATCTGGCAATTTAGAGGACACTGGTCTGTCTTATTCAGTGCTGTGGAAGTTGAGTCCTTGTACACAGTCCAGTATGTCTCTCCCCATGATCTTTCTGACAATGGCCATTTAAAACTGGTGTATCAGTGATCTATAAGAAATACAGCTGGCTAATTACCAGAACTCAAAGAGCTTTAGTCACCAGATTTGACATTCAGGTTTGAAGAGTTTAGATACACAAGAAGGGAACAGAGAGACCTCTCACAGGTCAGAGAGACAGCTTTGGGCTTCTGGATTCCTGGTGTTTTTTTTCTTTTTTGTGAGGAAAAGATTCTCATAGTAATGTGGAGTTTCCTGGCCTTTGGACTTCCAGGGAAAGCTTCTCAGCTCATTTATTTAATTCCATGAGAGTATTGATATTTTTTTTCGCAAACTGAGAAGGGAAAATTGTCATGTGTGGACCAAAGAACAAAGCTGCGTAATTTTGTCGGAATTCATGAGTATGATTAATCTTGGTGGAGGCAGCCCTTTATGACCAAACCCACGACATTACTTTAAGGCTTTTGAATTAGTCTTTGAGGCAGAAGTACTCCTTGGAAATTATTATTGATCTCAGATAAAGGTGAGACTTCATCAGCTTACTACTACAATTTTGATGGTTTTTAACCTACAACACTCCAAATCAAAACAGGAAAGTGCAATTGTCCTCATCAACAAATTATACCAAGAAAAGAGACAGAAGGATTTTTCCAGTCTAAATGACATCAGTTAGGCCATATTTAATCACATTGCTGTCTATGCAACAGGAAATTTCCTGCTAAAGGTGGGTGGAGTCTGTACATTAAAAGTGTCCTCAGCAACTCCAGCTCATGCTAAATAAGTTGACCATCAACTCCTTTTGCTACCAAACTTTGAAGAAATTGGACTGGTAAATGGAAGGATGCTCAAATATCTCTGCTGTGTTTATTATTCTCATTTGCACTAGGGTCAGGCTCCATGGACTGTAATGGAGATATGTCTCTCTCCCACATATAGCAGCTGCTTGAAACTGTATAGCTGAGGTCAGTATTGCCTTCGTACCCTTCCCCATTTTATTGAATTATGAGCAAGATTATTAAATACTTTGTGAAGTAGCTCCTTAAGTAGTACACTTTTTGACCCAATGGAAACTGAAATGGAAATTGGTTAATCAGCCTGGTATATTATAACGGACTTCAAACCATCTGCCACAATATTCACATGCAAGCTGCAGTTGTTCATACTCTTTGCTTTGCTTTGTCTGAGAAGCAGTAATCTTGGAAGAGGGACAGTATAGAGAGAGGGGAATTTCACAAGTTTGCCATGTAAATCTACTGCTGCAGGAGAGTCAGGGCTCACGTAACTTTAGGGTTATACTGTTGCAGCTGAGCTGAGCCTCTGTCTCAATGATTTTACATTCATGTTGCCAGCAGACTTTATTTTGCACTGGCGAAGCACCAGGTCTTTCCATAGTAAAACCACCCCGTGACACTGCTTCTGGAAGACAACCACAAACCCTAATCTTTTAATCCCACTTGAGAAAGCTGTTTTAAATAGGAAGTTGTTTTTAATGGGAAGAACCGTTGTTTGGGAATGACGTGACTGATGAAGGGAATCACATAACTGATTCCGATCTCAGTTACACCAGTGCAAATTGAAATACATGCTATAATGTGGCAAAATTTGCTCTTTATCTGGCCCAGATACTGGTATTCCCATCTGGTATAAGGAAGCTCCATGCTTTTTTTTTTTTTCTGTAAGCCATTCTTAGATGGATATTTCCTTACATTTCTAACTATCCCGTGTTCTATGTTGTACAAAGTATACGATAAACTCCATATTGCACCACATCAGTGATGTTTAGATCCAGAATAAGTGACTGTTCTTCAAGTTATGCAAAGTTGTGGTTGCAGATTGTATGCCCTGTTTCCTGAATGAGGATTTTTGTAATGGAGGCCGTCATCTGTTCATGGAAAAGACTTAGAAGGTCTGGGTTGCATGCCAAAGTTGTACAGGAAAAAGTCTAGATAATTTTAAAAACAAAAGCGGAAAATAGACAATAAAAATCTCACTTTCTTGATTTTTAGAATCACTTTGGCACAGATGTGGTTTGTAAAGTAGATTTCCCTTCCTACTCCTTGTGCTTTTTCCATTCTGTGTACAGAGCTCCTGTTGCTCACTATGTGTGTTGGGTATCATGGCAAGGTAGAGGAAACCAGAAAGTCTCCAGAAAGATTAAGGCAATGTCTTCTGTGGTTCATAATGGCTTGACCAAAACAGCAGTGACACTTAAGCAGTCTTCATAAACTGTATTTAAGTCCTCAGATTAAGTGAAATTCATTACTATCCTGTGTTTTCTTATGAGGCTATATTTGTAAATCTTAAATACAGGTGCTTTTGTAATAGTTTTTTCCATAAATAATCCTTTCCCTCCACCCCATGGAACTGACACTTTTTGCTAAGAAACTTCCAGCTGACACAGCAGGCAATACATACTGTTGTCATTGCAATTTGTTGCTGAAACTGCCAGTGATGTTGCAGGACTCCACGTAGACAGATTCTTGAGCTCATACCTTACTTTCAGTAATACATGTTTGTTTTTATTATAGTTATTGCTTTAACTCCATTGGGTAGGATTAATTTCACCTTATTCTGTCCATCAAAATTGATTAAATACATATCTCCTGATAGAGACTGGAAATTGTTTTTGCCTAATTTAAAGCCGTGTCTTTGATTGTGAGGAATCCCTTCCTTTCAAAGTGTCTTGTTTAAGGTGGATGGATTGCAACCTAAGTGTTTTAAATGAGGTTATTATTTGGATTAGTAATGCAACATGATTTCATAACTGATTTCCACAAAGCAAAACACACAATGTCATGGAAAATAGCACTTATTAATACTAAAGGCCAGATCTGATCAAACAGAAGGCAGAGAAATTCTGTGGCTACGCTGGAAGCAATCCCAGCGCTCTGTGATGTAACCTAGTACAGAATCAGAGTGCTGGAAATGGGTTAAAACTCACTGGTTTACTCTGTCTCCTTGCAACTTCTAGGATTTTTCCTTGTGAAATGATATGTTTTGTTTTATTTATATGTGTTAAAACATAGGATTTTTGTTACTGCTTTGACACGCTCTTAACAGACAAAGTGATTCAATGCAAGAAAGAGTTACAAATGCAGGTCTGGTCTAGGAGAACAAATGTGTAATTTTTCCACCTAAGTAATCACTGATTTTATCAAGAGGTGGTTGCAATGTGAAATGGTATTCCACCGATTTATGTTTGCATTATTTAGTCCTGATGACAGTAGTATCATACACAGAGACTTGTAGAATCACTTATAAATTTTGCTGACCACAGATGGCCATTTTAGTTACATTAATTACCTAAAACTCAGATTATGACTATTATGTGCTACCCTGCTCTGTCTTGTCCTGTCCTACACCACTTCCCATGCAATAAGGAACTCCTGAAAGTGCAATATTAGTCTGTTTTTAAACTTGGTTTTGTATGATATAAAAACTGATTGTCAGCAAGTAATTTATCAGTAAATATTTTAGAATCACATTTTTTTACACATCCTATAAAAAATTTATTATCCAATTAAAATGCAATAACTGAAGTTAGATCCTCTTTAATTTTGCAAAACTATATATAGGCTATTTTCTCTAAAAATTATACTTTGCTTCCTATTTCCATGTCTTTATTTTTACCATTTATTTAATCAGCTCTGTAAAGTACAATGAAACTGAAGACATAAACTCTTAACATTGTATAGTAAGTAGAAACAACATGAGTGTTTATGCTGTGTGGACAATCCTGTCACTTGTTGTCATGTTGAACACAGATAGTTTGGTTTTTTTCTTAGAAGTATAAACATATTAACACAGGTATGTATCCATGTTCATCCCATAGCTTCTCAAGATTTCTAAGTGTGAGAACTTGTAATGTAGATTAATAAATGTGTATTCAAATATTTAAACACCGGAGTGCTTTTCAAAAGTACTGAGAATTTTACACTTCTCAGGTATGACAGTCTTCATTCCTAATTTTGGGAAACTAAAGCACGTAAGACCAACTTTCAGTCTCATAGTTTTTAAGCTCTTTGTCCATAAATCAGTGTTATTACTCGTTTTAACACTTTCAATGACTATCTCCTTCAAACAAAGTTAATCTACTGGAGTTAGAATCTGACTATTGTCACAGGAAAACAGTATGAAACTGCTTTATCACCACTGCCATTAACTATTGGCATGCATAAGAGCACATAATGCATGCTAAGCACTCACTTCTCTCTCTTTCAGACAAGATTATAGCCACTTGAAGGGGAAAAACCCAAAAACTACTTCTACTTCTACCTCGCTTTAAATACAGGGGCTGCACGATGGTGGTGTTCAGTAAGACAATGCATCAGTTTCCCTGTTGAAGACAGATGCCAGTTGAAGGAATCAGCCTTATTATGTCCCAATGACAAGCATAATTAAGACTGTCTGTCTCTGAAAGCCATAAGAATAGAGGGAAAGCTTTTGTTCACCTGAGCACACTACCATCCTTGACCCATCCAAGTAATTTAAGCCCTGGCTGAATTGGACAGGGACAGGTGTAATTGGGCCTCAGTCTCGGCTGCTTCCAGCCTTGCAATTACTCTAATAAGGTTGTCTGTGGAGGGGTCAGTAGCTAGCGGCCAGTTTGGCTGGAGCCTTCTCTAGCTGTCAACAGAAGGAGAACAAGGAGTCCATTGGGTCACAGCTCGAGACAAAATGAATGCTGGTAATTGATCTAGTGACAGCAGTGTCTGTCCTGAGACAAGAGAAATGGGCAGCTGCAATGAAAGATTTGATGCCACCCTGCCCCCTCTCCTAAACAACAACAAAAGAAGCCCACAGAGAACTTATAAGTTTCTAAAGACATGACATGGGGACTGTTATATAGATTTTAAAGGGTATGCAGTAATATGGACATTAAATGTGGACATTCCATTCAGCTATGCAGAATGATGTTGCCATCTCTGTTCATTTATGTGACATTAATAAAACAGGCCTTTCCACAGTCTTTTCAACTCTGCCCTCTAAACTCATTTTCTCTTAATATACCCAAAGGCCTTTGGAGGACATAAGTACGGATCCATAGGTAATGTTGACAGATGGGCAATAACATTCTCTTGCATCTTTCCAGGAAGGTTCTGGATTTACTCTTGAAAATGCTTTCCCAATTTGTGGGGTGGTTCAGCGTGTGTATTCTGAGATGAGTTTCAGGTGGGCTGAAACATAATTTTAACTCATCTTTGTGTTCTTGTGACAGTTTTTAATTAAACATAGTCTTTAATCAATTAAGTGGCAGCTGCAAGTAATGTGTTAGTGTACTGAATGTGTCTTTAGAAATACCCAAAGCTGCAGAAAATACAGGTTCAAATACTAGCAGGGAAGAGACTGTCTTTCATCTTTCTTTTGAATTCCATGAAATTTCCTGTCTGGGTCCACACATCTGTATCTTGCCTAGGCATAAGACACAGACTTTCAAAAACAATTCATCCCTCCTCTCTTTTCTATCTGCATGGTAAGTCAGGATAAGAGAATTAATAATAATGATGAGTATTTATGATAGAGTTAGGGATTATATCTCTGAAAGCTTGGAAATCGCTGTTTATTGGTGGCAGAACATATATATTTGGAAAGGGTGTTGATGGTGCTCATAAAGACTGTTGCTTATCATCACTTTAACTTCAGAGCTAGCATGAAACATACATGCCCCTGTGCATAATTTGGCTTCTGGTTACATTCTGAATGGAGCTCCACAAACCTCAAAATATTGAGATCTTACACCACTTCTTGCATATTCATTTTTAGCAGCATGGCAACTTACAGTGATACAGTGTGTGAGCTCCCATTTTACAGCCAAAAAGTCTCTATGAGCTTAATGCCATTGGTATTGATGTCTTGTAACTGGTAGGAAGGCCATCATGTAAGATGTTAATTTGAGGAACTGGACAGGCTTTGAGAACACATCATGTGTCCATGGACTCTGTAGCTACCATTCCCTTGCCAAAGGGAGTGCATGATAATAATCAATAAAACATAAAAGTTGCTTGCAGTATTTCTTTTTCTCATCCATATGTCACAATGCCAAAGAAGTTAGCGAGAATGCTGGGTATCAGAATGATGGATTTACAACACAGCTGATGTATTTTTTTCTTTTGTGAATCAGAAGTTTTAAAAAACAGGGCCTGTGTCTCTTGCACAAATAGTCTGTATTAAAAGAGTGCATCAGTATGCAAAACTCTGTCTCAGCCCTTTACATTAGGTTGATACAGCTAATACTGGTGTCTCTTTTAAATTTCTCAATAATTGCACTGCACACAGAGGTAGTCCATACTTCAGAAAAAAATTCCATTGAAGAACAATTATAACACTTTTAGTGATGGAAAGACAGTCCACTTGTAGCAAGAAGTTATACAGAGACACAGATGTGCTCTGTCTGTATGAGCCAGCCAGTAAGAAGCTAGACCTGGCTCTGAATCTGTATACTTACATCAGCATGCTGCTGAACACAACACAGTCATCCTACTGTGTGCACCAGCTCTGGTTAACCTGGAGTGGTACCAGTAGAGTTTTGACCACCTACATGCATCCATGTAAGACTCCTCTCGGTTTTCATGTCCTTGTTTGTACATGTATTACAATCAGAAAGTCTTCCCCTCATTCAGATTGCTGGTTCTCACTCCCAGAGTTACTCAAAACTGTGTTTTATCTTCATTGTTCACTGGGTGGTCCTCTCTACCATTATTTATTACCTTGTGATGACAGAATGATTGGTTTCCTCCTGGGATTTTCCATGGTTCTCCTTGCTAAATGTTATTGGAAATATTCCAGTAAAATATGTATGGTTTTAAAATCTTGGAATCTGCTTATTTTTTAATGTTTATATGGCTTGGAGAGTCGAGGTAGGATTCTTGTCATCTAATTTTGGGAGGGTAGGATTCTGTTCACCAATTGAAACATTGATTTTTAGGTTTTATCGTGCAGGTGTCTCCAGGCAAGCTAAGTATCTGAACAGTGGACAAGTGGAGGAGCCCAGAGTGCAATGGCACATATGGATGCCTGCTCCTTGCTTTTATTGATCTAATTGACAACACTGCAGGAATAATTAGGAGACTACAAGCCCCACAATGGCAGCCTGAAAACACCTGCTTTCCCCCTTTTTCAGTTCATCTCAGACTGAGCCATAGCAGTGACTCTCACTCATTTGAGTGCAATGGATTAAAGTAAATAATTTCCACTAACCTAAAGCATGCAACTGCTTAATAACATCTTAGTAAATCCTTCTGTCCTTCTCAGTTGAAATTTAAAAGTGGCTTGTTAAAATTAGTGGCTGTACCTGTTTCTCTTACATAGGCAACACGTAGGGTCCATGCATTTGTCAGGGCCTTCTATGGAGCATCAAGTGATAATTTTGTGCACCTCTTGAAAATAGTTTCCTAAAACTCAACATTCCACTCTCAGAAATGCTTTAGTTTCTCAACATCTTATGCTTCCACTGTAGAAATTAGTCGTGTGAAATAAATATTTTGGGACATGAGTTTTCTTACTTGACAAATGTACAGCTTCTAGCAGACTGGAGCCTTTACCTTATACACACCACTACTTTTATTCTGAAACAGTTTGGTTCCATGGGTTAAAGACTAGGTAGAAGTGCCCCATGTTTTCAATTTGCAGAAAGAAACTGCTATGAAGAAGATTGTATCAGTCATTTATAGTGGATACAAGGTGAACACTCAGAGAGAGTACTGTTAACTACCAGAACAGCAAACTGATGTCTTCAAAAGAGTTTTTTCCATATTGCTGGAGAAGAATTTAAATGGATAATAGATACTAGATAGTGGATAGTAGATAATAGATAAATATAATAAAGGTGGATATATATTTAAATATATATTGAAAGATTTAAATATAGAACTTGAATATTTTTCTCCTAAAGGGTATGTTTACTTTCAATCTGGAATTAAGAATGTGGTATGGCCTGGGCTATGTGGCAAGCCAGGTATCCTTCTTTAGCTGCTCAGAAAACTTTCAACAGCTTTCTTCTCTGAGGGGCTGTGTCTTAATCGAAGAGGTAGGAAGTTTTGTAGTTTTCTTTTTTTTTCTCTTTCTCTCTTTCTATAGGAAGCAGAGTTAGTCAATTCCTCACACATGCCTGAATCCTGTCCTCCATCCTCCCTAATTATGACTTTGCCAAGGGCTCTAATGAAGTGGGATCAGTGAGAAAACACTGAGTAAACCTGAGGTAGTGTAACTTCTCTCCCACACACAGTTATTCCTGAAAACTATAATCCTGACCAGTATCTGTGTTGATCTGAAAATGAGGCTATGCAGATGGAGGTGAATGATGAAATTTTCTACAGCTACCTGAGAGAGGATAGGGCCTCTTTTAAAATTTCTATATGCATAAATACAGATATATGTTACATTTTATTTGCTCAGTGCTTGGTGTCAGACATAGGTTGAATCTCTTTGCCCCATTTTCATTCTCATTGCCTACATTAGTCCAACTCCTTCACCTGGATGTGCTGACATACAGGTGTTTGTTGGCACAGCTGGGGAGGGATATGCAGAGGGCTAGACGTGGCAGAGGAGACCTACCTGCAGCCTGGCAGAATTCATGGTAAATAACTCGTGCAGCCTGCTGTGGTTTGCCTTGGGTCTCTGCCACAGACCTGCTGCAGGATCATGAGGGCAATAATCTCTCCATGTCTCACACCCCCAAGTTTCTCAGGGAGATGACAATATTTCCTTGCATTTTGTTAGTGCATGAATGATCTTCCACGTGAGTGGATACAACCCCTGGCACGAAAGATAACGGTAAGAGGGCTAATATTCTGACTTCTGAAAAGGCACATATGAGTGTCTCAGAAACATGACGGATTGAAGAATTGTTTTCTCCTCAAAATGATGCAGCCTACAATCCTTTCAAGGCTCTTCATGCTAACAGCATCACAGCACAAACAGCTTAGGAGTGAGCACACACTGAATGACAAGCTTCTCTTACAGGAACTCTGAGTTCCTTTTAAAAGAAACTGTTCATTTTGCTGCTGAGCTAACATGATTAAACAAGACAAGTCTGGCAGAGCTCTTCCACATTGTCAAATCTTGAACAAAAGGTGTAATTTTCCTATTTCTTACAACTCCAAACAACCTGCCTTTAGAGATGGCAATTACTCACAGGCAGTGTAACTCAAGATGTTTCCAGTGTTTATATCTCCACATGAAGCACACATTTACATGGCAACGGCATGGGACAAGACATGTCTTTTAATTTTCCCATCATAATTCACAGCAGGGCCCTGCCAAAAAAACACTGGAGCTGATTACCAAGTGTGACTATGATCGGATCATTTAGCAATTTGAGTTTCCACACCTTTTGTGTGAGGCTAGGCTTTGTTTTACTTAAAGCAATAATTGCATTCTAATTTCATAATATGGGTAGTGGTTGCTTCATCTCTCTGTGCCTTCAAGGAAAAGAAAAGGTGTGCAAAGCACAACAAACATTTTTTTAATTAATTTTTTAGAATGAGCTAATAAATGTTTACCTGCTTCACAGGTGTGCTTGCTGCAAAGTGACTTAATTATCGTTCCCACAGTACCTATAAGAATGATCACAAAGGGATTGTACATTGGTGTTATCGCTGTTAATAATGAATTACACTTTTATGAAGAACAGTTAACAAATCATTTTTAGGAATAAAAGGTTGGCAAAGGTTTAAAATTAAATGTGTTAAAGAGTGAGTTAAGCTTAAATAGCTTTTAATTCAGGTAGAATCTCAAACCAAACTGAGTGGAAATGAATGATTACAAACAGATTTGAGCTCCATCCTGCACAATGCTCAAATTTTTCTTCAAAGCACCCCCAATGAACAACGGAGAAGAAGGAGGCATCTCTCATGTCTCAGCAGGATAAATCCAGATCTGCTTGGATATCTTTTACCTTCTCATCCAAACCACTGAAGTCCATGCTTTAGCTGGAGTAGTAGGGTCACATCAGTTTATCAGGTCACATAACATGTGACAGGTCACAGCAAGTCTCCCTTTCATTGGATTACTCATCCTCATCTCCATCGTAGCAGCATTGGTTCCCACAAATCTTCAGTCCCAGATACTTCATGACAGATCTAGTCAACCATCTTCTATCTCTATCCCTAAGCACAACCTGGAAGTGCTGACAAGGAGGAAATGGGCAGTAGAGGTCTACTGTGTGTCTAAGTGATTCTTCCATCTTCATGAACTTTAGAATAGGTTTTATTCCTAGAGAGTGCAGGAAATCAGATTGTCTGAAAATAAAGTCCAGTTTAATTTAAGATATAAAGGAAAGCCATTCCCAAACTTTATAATGTACATGTTCAAAGACATAACTACTTTTCTCTCTCTTAGGGAACTACAGTTCTGATCTCATTTTTTTTCCTTAAATTTTTCACTTCTCAAACACTTGTCACTTTTATGGCTTCTGCAGCCTCGGAAGGTACTAAGCAGTAGTTTTTTTCTGTACTAGTCTCTGTCACAAACCTCACCTGAGATAGTATGTGATTTTCCCAGACAGACATAACCTTCTATCCAGGGTGTACCCTAATGTCCACAAATCAGGTAGAACATCTCTAATGATCAATTCATCCTTCACAGTCCCAGACGATCTCCATTTCTTTCCCAACTGACGTACTTGCAGATGGATTTAGATCCTGAGTGCTCCTGTTGATGTTTTGGAGTTGCAACCATCCTTGCCTGCATTCAGAGATGTAAGCCTGCTGCATCAACTGCTCAGTTGTGCCATCAATTTAGTCTAACATGATGTGCTTTTGCTCCTGCAGGGGACTGTGGGCTGATGTTTTTGTATATATGTTCCTGTAGCCATTTCTGTGTACAGATCTAATCAAAGACCATGCATGGGGGCTTGCTTCACTTAGAGCTGCACAGCTCACATAGTGTGCTCTATAAACTGTATTGCTATGCCTTAAGATTTATTAGTTCTTCTTACAACATGTTCCATGACCACATTCATTAACAGTCTGCCTTAGCCTTGTAATGATGTGGGGTTTTTTTGTCGTTGTTCAGAGGGCTTTTAAGTTATTGGATCAGTAATCCTTCCCAGAACTTAACAGGGAAAGTGGCTAAGCACAATTATCTTTTCTTACAAATCAGCAAGAGGTGCTTATGTGAGTTTGCTGCAATACGGGAGAGGCTGTGTCAAATTTAGGGTTAGAATTTCAAAACTTCTAGGACTTTCTTTCTTGTGTAGGTCTGTAAATATCTGTGAAGAATTTGACGCTGTTAAGAGTCAGCTTTCCATACTAGAGAAGGGTCAATATTTGCAATCTGGCCATAACCACCTAGCTCAGAGCCTATTTGATCTGATGAGTTGGTTTGTGCCCCTTTGTAGCGAACAAGAGAAGAACAGTCACGTCAGAGTTTAATTTAAAGCATGTAACGCGTCTCTCCTTTGAATCATACCCTTCTTTCCCTCCTGTCTACACAATTTGCAGCGTAAGCCTTTCTCGTGTAGCTACATAGATCATATAAACATCCTTCTTGAACGCTTCATGACTAAACGTAACCATTTGTCTTCACCCATTGTGCAATGGTCACGCCAGCTGCAGATGTAGAATAGGCTTTAATCCCAAATAATTGCCAGCTTTTGGTTTTGACATATTGAGCAGGATTCACTTGCCTAAACAGAGGGATTTCGGGCACGCATGTGAGATATTGCGCTGTCACTAGCTGCTGCAACTGCAAAGGTAATTTAGTCTCCCACAAACCCTGTATCCTGTCATGGCTGTCTCTTAGCCTCTCCAGGGTATGCAAACAGCACAGGTACTGGTGTTTAGGCAACTTTGCCCCCTCTGTTTTGATATCATCAGAAAGTCTCAACTATTCTTCTTGGAAGTTGGATATTTCTATTTCTTCCTCAGTTTTCCACGTGTCAGTAGTTTAGACAACTAGAATGAGCCTGATTCTCATTTGCCAAATCCTGTGAGCAACTTCATGTAGTTTTATGCTCTGTCAATAATTACACTGTGAAAACTTACAAAATAACAGAAATTTGTTACTGGTTTTAAATTCAATGTGGAACTGAACCCAATTTTCCTTCCATTTTGAAAGTTTGAGTAATATTTTTGTCATTGTTTTTTCCTTATTTTGGACTTTGACCTTCCTGGGGCATAAAAAATCACTAAATTGAAACTTGGTTTTGTGTATGCATTGAAGCTCTAACAAGCATAATGTCTTATGATCTGAAGAGCATTAGCATCAAATTAGCACTGCTCAGTACTGAAAGAGACCTTTATGGATATCTCAATGGTATTTCCTCTTTCAAAAGTCTAAAATTCCCCCAGAATTCCCCCTTTTTTGGGTAAATACTTTGTCTGATACAAGTTACTTCCCCGTCTCTAGCTGTAGCTCATACTTTCCTTAGTTGTCATCAGCTACACCTTGAGAAACAGGAGGAAAGATGCCAGACTCAACAGAGTATGGCCTTATTGTACACTTCTACAGTGAGTTTGCCCCTCAGCTCTGACTTTGCACATGGCATCTAGGTCTTTATCTCCCAATTTGTCCCAAGACAAGCAACTGTGAAAGACAGAGGAAAGAGAAAGGACATGTTATCTATTTATTTATTTATTATTATACCTATTCTAATTCAGATTTCTCAAGACCCTTGAGAGAGAAAAGGGCACTTCCAGAGACTGGTTTTTGTTCTCGTCATATGCTTCTACTCAGTGACCTGTGTGGCTGAGATGATTACCTATGGAAGGCTATAAAATAAAGATTAATCCCACCCTTAATGACTTGCCAAGGACATTCAGGAAAGTGACAGCAGAGCAAAAATGCAACTGTGATTTGCAGAGTCCTAATCCAGAGACTGACCCAAAAGGCACTGCTTCCATAGTCTCCATGCAGAGAATAGAAACTCTCATTCACAAGAGTACCTCAAAAATTAAATTCCATATCCATTTTATTACCACTGTCCTCCAGATGAAGTTGGAGCTGTTAGATAAGTAAACTGAGGTAGATGGTTAACCCACCTAACCATTAACATACACAGAATAAGCAATGGGCTGGCAAGAAAACTGTTTTATTTTCTCCTTGTATCATGCTTCTGTACATTGCTACAATTTGTTTCTCCATAGCTCAGCTTACGTGGAAATATGATGGCTAGTCTTCTCCCATTGTAATTGTGGGGACTAATCCTCAACACCTCATCTATGAGTTTCTTAAGTATTTCCAGGAATGGGGACTCCAACAC
>WBNH01003514.1:26594-71208 GCA_013401255.1 Urocolius indicus | reverse complement strand
CTCAGCCTCCTCTTCTCCAGCAGAGACTTGCAGGGATCCAGCTCCTCGCTGAGCACCGTTCAGCACTGACCCATGTGGCCCCGTCTCTTCTTACTTTCTTCTTCTGGCTGGTTCAAAAAGGCATCTCCCTTCCACTCCCATCCACCCCATGGCTTCTAGAGCAGAGGAAGAGGGTGCAGGAGAGCAGGCTCCAGGCAGAGGGGCTTTCATCACCCTACCTGACAGCAATTCCCCCCGGCTGCAGTGTGAGGATCACACAGCACACGCTGCAGACCCGCACAGGGCTGTGCACGCCTCAGCAGCTTTCTCCTTTTAAACATCTTTTAAGCTGAGAGAGTGGAATGCTTTCTGCTTTTAACTCTTCCCCCTCCATCCCCTTCCCCATTTGAGGTGCTTTGGATGAGTTTTGTTTTAACTAAACAGCAATTTCCATCTCGTGCAGAGCCATCACAGCGTGTGTGTGTGTGTTTTCCCTCTGCAGTGACAGCCACTGACAGTATTTTGATGAGAAGATTTCTCAGCATTTTGAAATGATGCTCAGCCTTCCCTTGCTTTGAGTTGCTTTTTAACCCTTTGAGTTGCTGGCAGCTCCTGGGGGGAAGCTGATGAAACTGTGGTGGAGGGGTGCTCCAGGGTCCAATTCCCTTTTCCTCTTCACTTATCGGCCTCCAAATTGCCCCCAGCATTTTGTCCACCCAGGGAAATCTCCTCACTTGCTTGTGCTGGGTGGATTATTCAGCTGTACATATGCTGGATCAGCAGCCTGTGGAGCTGGATGCAGTTTGGAATAAGAGTAAATCCTTGCCATACAGGCAAATCCTTCTCACAGAGGCACAGCTCCTGTCCACAGGAGATGGGAAGCCAGCTGCTTCACCATATACCAGGAAAAGCTCTTCTCTTGGCAAAAGGATTCTATATAAGTTATTTCTTTGTGGTAGCAGCAAAGGTGTGTGAGGGGCAGATGAGGTCCTGGCCTGTGCATGCTGGGGAAGCTGCAGGGAGGGGATGAAGGACATATTTCCTCACATCTGATTAACATAAGGATGCCAGCAAAGGTGACTTGAGAGGGTCAGTGCAGGGACCATTTTTGAAGCAATTTGCAGCCTCATTGCACACCCAGATACCTGATTCTGCAGGGGACAGGTCCCAGGGCATATCTGCCTTTGCAGAACTGCTCATGCCTGAGCCCTGGTGCTTCTGCTCCCTCTGCTAATGCCCAACTTGTCTCCCTTTGTTGTCCAACAGGTCCTGATTTACACAAGGATGCAGCTGCCCATCAGGATCTTGAAATCTGTCCCAATAGTCTCCAGTCTTGCAGCTTCATCAAACCATTGGTTGTCCTGAAGGCCAGTTTGGGAATGCAGGCAGTATCCTGCAGCCAGCTGCCCTGCCACGAGCTGCAGGCAGGTGAGTGACCTCCCACCATTGCTCTGCTGCCTTCAACTCAGTTCCCCAGCTTTTCATGGAGCCCAGTAGCTTATTTCTGTTCCTGGGGAGTAAGGAAGAAGTAGGGGAGGAAGAAAAGGAAGATGAGGAAGGTGCTTGAAGATCAGTAGCAGTGTCTTGTGTCTGAAATCAGCAGCTTTTCAGAGGAGCTTGGAGGAGTCCACAGGTAGGACATGCTTTTCAATATCCTGGCATCTCTTAATTATCAGCTAAACCCAAAGGGGAGGAAAGAGTGTCAATCAACAGAGCTTATTCTTCATGGGAGCATCAGCAGTGGGGGCAGTTCTTACTGTAACTTAAGCAGGAAACTGAAATGGCAGCATCAGGGTGTGAGATGCACCATTGCAGTGAACCCTTCCTCACCATGAAACACAGCAATGTCAAGGAGATTACACACTATCAGTCCCACGAGAATCCTGCTCTTAATCTGCCTTCAATTGAAAAAAAAAAACACCCCAGTTTGGAAGTGTGAGCAGCTTTTTTGTGCTGTAAAACAAAGGGGTATCACAGACACGTGGCACCCAAGGGAGAGCTTGGAAGGGTTAGGACCTGAGGGATACCAGCAGGGAGTAGCTGTGGTCTACATTTACGTGAGGGCTTAGCTGGTCACCTCCACTGTCACAGCACGGCAATGTGGGGCTCTCTGCTGTGTCACTGTGGCACTTTGGGGAGGCAGGATAGGGAACTCAGCAGCACAGGAGCACGTGTGGGGATGGCATGTGGCAGGAGGCAGCAGCACTGAGCCTCCTCCTGTCTCACATCTTCACTTGGTAACCTCACTGGGACACCCCTGCTCCTTTCAGGCCTCAGAAGTACATCTTAGCTCACAGCAGGGACGTGAATCTTGAGCCCCATGAGGGGTGTTTGGTTCAGTTTGAGGCACTTGAATACACCATCCAATTGGATCTGTGATATGTTGAGGCGGGGGGAAGGCTGTCCTGCTGTCACAACAAAACAGTGACAGTTGGTAAACAGGGAAAGAAAATTGCAGGAGAACATCTCTGCCTGGCTCTGGTGGCTTGTTGAAGTTTCAGTTGCATATCAGCCTTTCCCCCACTAACACTCAATGATTCCATTTGGGCTTTTGATTGTGTTCAAATATTAAAGAGTGACTATCAAATGATAATCAAAACGTTGGCATTAATGTTTGAATCCAGTCCAGAGGTTGAAACAAACCATGAGAACTGCAGAGGGGAAGGAAGTGGAGGGGGAAGGCAGCTTACAGACAAGGGGAGTTTCTGCACATCATCAGCCCTGGCTGGCTGCTCTGCATTGCCATTACCCAGCCCATGGCCTGAGCAGGCTGCTCCCCTCCCTCCCTCTCAGTCTGAGAAGCTCCCTCTCTCTTTACTCTTAGGATGAGACTCAGAGTGGGAGGGGGGAAAACCCAACAAGACCACGTTGTCCTTAGTGTTTCTGTAAAGGAATGACTCTTGATCTTTAAGTTCACACCAAAGAGACAGACACACACTGAGGCCCCAGCTCCAGGCACCACGGAGAATGTCACTGAGCTTGGGGCTCATGGAAGGAGACATTTCCTTGCAGGGAGAGAGTTTATGTCTCCAGTATGTCAAGAGGAAAAAGAAAGAGAAAGAAAAAATACTCTGGGGGTAATTTCTGTAGCTTGCATTGAGAAAAGAGACAAACTTTGAACCCTCTCACCAGCTGCTGATGTGTTACTGCTGCACAGCTCCTGTTGCCTTTCTGCTTGGAAGAATACAAATGGTTTCAGAGCAAATGAAGGCATAATGGTATTTACCAGGCCTGGCCTTATTAGGGACATTCATTCTCTTGCTCATAATCTGCCCTTTTGTTTGGAAGGGAGCTAGGACGTGGATGGATGTGTGATGAGGTGATCTGCTCTGCCTCAGGTGTTCCCAGCTCAGGGCTTTGGTGCAGCCCAGGAGCTGCACACCCAGCCAGAATAGGTGTGTGTGTGACCCCACAGGCCAGGGACAAATCAAAGCTGTGTTTCAGATGCTGGTAGTCACCCAGGAATGTGATTTCAAGGGGAACTGGAGCTATCAGAGACTCAAGCAGGAGGTTCATTCTCTTTTAGGTGTGTTTTTAGGTGAGTAACTGGCTCTGCTGGGCTGCAAAGAAATACCCACTGAGGCTCCAAACTGCTGGGACTATGTGAACCAATAAGCCTTGCACCTTCCCCTCTAGGGATAAAGGCACTGAGTCCTCTCTTACTGGGTGAGAGATTAATGGATTGGAGAAGCCTAAAGAAATGCCCTTTGGTGTTTGTCTCAGATGCAGAACTTGTGGCCATGGGTTTCTTCACATCTTTGCTATCTGCCATTCTCAGCCCAGGTTTCCTGCTGTGGGGCAGAGCCAGGCAGTTTATCTGAAACCTCTAGGAAGAGCCTGGGAGTTTTGGCCTCTGGTTTGCTTAGAGGTGAGCTCCAGCCATGGAAACAAAGGCTTGGAGAGGCATCATGCTTGATGTTGGAGTTTGATGCCATATTTAACTCCTGCTGAGGAGAAGACTTTGAACAGGGAACTTGTTTTGACCTTTGGTTGTGCCTGTGATGCTTTATTCTGCAGCCAGTGACTGATGGGTGAATAAAAGTCCTGGAAAGTCCCCAGAGCATTAAAGGAAACAAGTAGCTTGAAAGCAGAGCTACAGCATCTCACAGGGGGCCTTCAGTAAAGTGCTCAGGAGGGGCAGGAGGGAGGGTGAAACACTGAAACACTGCCTGTGAAACCAGTAGCAGGTACCATTGCTTCTCCCACACCCAATCCAGCCACACTGCTCAGTCTGGACTGGTGCAGCTTCCCAGTCAGGCCAGCACAACTGGTCCCTCCATTGTCCTTCCCTGGAGCCCTCTCCTCTTCCTCACCTTTACCCATCAGGGCTGTGACTCAGCACAGGACTCATACAGGAGTGTTTCAGCCTTCCCACATGCCTGTGGGCTTTGGCAGAGGCTCAGTGTGTGCCTCAGAACCTTTCCAAATTGCAGTGGATTAACGAGGGCAGGGGCAGGGCCTCTTGTACCCTTCAAACTCATCTGCTGCTGGCCTGAAAATTCCAGTCTTCACTGTTGTGTATGAGAGACTCTTGATCAGCAGCCACGGGGGCTCTCCCAAAGCCAACTGAGGGGAAAGGAGGAGTCACATCATTTCTTGCTATTGGGAATCACAAAAAGGAAAGGCAGGAGAGATGCAGGAAGCAGTGCTGATGAGAAAGAGAGAGCCCAGGCTTTGACTCTGAACCACTTTTATGCCCAATTTTATGCTTTTTCCTTGGTTCTGCTGTTTCTCACTGCTGGAGTTCATGGTAGCAGAGCTGCAGAGCAGCAGGGCAGACCCTGTGTAATTGTCTCACATAACAATTACCCTGCTCAGATCCTTAGGCTGGGATGGCAGTTTGAAGCACACAACCTCTGTGTCTTTTGAGGTCACTTTTGGGGTCATGCAGAACTTCCTAGGAGCAGGGCTGAGGCCTCACCTCACTCCTTTCACAGCAGAGTGAATCATCTTGAGCAAGAGGAAACGGTCCCAGTCAGTCCCTCAGCCTCAGGAACCTGGGAGGAGCATCTCACTTCCACATTACTGGGATCTCCAGCCCATTTGTGCCACAACACCAGAAACCTGCCAGCTTATAATTAGCCTCCATGAATAATTCATTGCAAGCATCAGAGTCCATCAGATGTGAGATCTGACAGCCACAATCCTCTGACAGCCACCATCCCTGTGCCAGCAGAACGTGGGCTTTGTCTTTCTTTGGGGAAAATGACTCAGGCAGCACCTTTTTCAAACAGGAAAGGGAGGGGGGGAGTGTCTCTGGCTGGATATAAATACATACATTATGTACATATACATAAGAACATCTCTCTTTCTCTTCAGGCACACACACACAAACAGGCTCTGCATGCACACTCTGCAATAAACCCTGTGTTTGTGTAGCGTGGATCAGACCTATCAGTGATGGAAGTGATTAAACCAATTGGGTTGCAGCAGGAATGAAGACATATTTATATCTGCTCTCCTTTACAGCCTAAAAATACCCTGTAATTCTGAATGGATGTGGGGTTTTTTTTAGGCAGCTGCATTTAGAAATACCTCCAGACCCTCCTTTGAGGGCTGTTTTTGGAAAGTAGGCGAGGGACTGAGAGTCTTGGGGTGCTGTCAGGAGCCCCTCAGATCTCCTGTCTCTTTAAGGCTCCTTCACACTCCCTCTCTCTGTGCTTTCATTCTTAAATATGGGATGTGTCCATGCTTTATTAATTTCTAACAATAGCTGATGGTGCTGGGGAATGAATGGGGCTGTGAAATATCTGACATGGCAATTAGGGCTGCTGTTGCAGTGAGGCCTGACTTTTGCTGGAAGGGAAGTTGCAGTAAACCAAGGCTAATTAATTGCTTTTGAAAAGAAAAAGAGAAAACCCACTCACATATGATCTTGGGCCAAAATTCTCTCCCTGTCATGGTGTAAAACTGCAGCAGAACCACTGATTTTTGCATGTGATGAAGCCTCAGCAGGCATATGCAGGGTGATACTACAGGCAAATAAGGGGTGGCTGAGGGCCCTGGGAGGTGGGGGGATTCAGCCTGGAGAAGAGGAGGCTGAGAGGAGATGTGATCACTCCACAAACACATTTTGCATCAATGTCCAAGGCATTTGACTCTAAACTTCAGAAATCACTGGGACACTGAAGGCTACAACCCTGGTGATGCATCCCTAGGTGTGCTGGACCTCAGGGAGGGAGCAGATCTTCTGGCCTCAGATCAGGCTGTTGACTACATCCCAACTCATCCTCACTTGCCAGCAGATTTAGAACTATGTGAGTGACATCAGATAGTGACTTCAGTAATAACATGCTCTGCAGTGACAAACAGCAGCAGGAGAGGGACTGGCAGGAGGTCACGTGTGATTCCAGCTCCTTCCCCCGTCTCTGCTCAGTGATCCCAGGCAGAGATGTGACACCTCCTGCTAACACACTGCTCAAGATGACTGATCCCAGCAGAAGTGACAGCTCTTGGCAACACATCACAAGCCTGAAAATTCAAACCAGGTCCTCCAGAATGTTCAGCTACGAGTCAACAAGGTGGATTCTGACAGCTGCCCCTCTCTCCTCTTTCACAGAACAGTGATGGAGAAAGGCCCAGGGCACAAACTCCCTGTGATTCCTTTTGCTCTAGGAGGGAACATGGCCATGGCCCATGTGCTGCTGCTGATGCTGTATCCTGATTCCCCACTGCTGCCACTCCAGAGAAGGCTGCCAGTTTGTACCTGGATGCAAAGTTACCTCCATCCAGCTGGAATGGACTCAGAGTGCAGCACACAAAAAGAAGGGACATTTCCTAAGCATTTTAGGAGCAGCTGCAACATTCTTTACTCATACCTAGGTACCTCATTCACACAGGCTAATACTTAGAGCAAGGCTTAGGCTCCTCACAAGAGCCTTTTAGAACTTGTTCTGAGAATCCAATATGGATTATAAATCATTAGGACAGATGAGGAGGGATCCAGAATGGATGAGGCACTGGTAAAATAGATTAGTTAGAATATAGAACAGATCTAAAAGCATGAATAGCTAGGGAGATTATTAGCTCAAGAAGATGAGATTAGATAGAGCAGCTCTTCTGCTGCTGCCCTGGCTTTCCTGTTCAGTCTCCCAGCCAAAAACAGCTTGTGCAACAAGGCCAAAAACCAAAAGATGCTTCACAAGGCTTCAAAATCAGGCAGCATTTTAATTCACCCAGAACTCTGCCTCCATCCCAGCCTGCCTGAGATGAAACAAAAGAGGAGAGAGGAAGGAAGGAAAGGCGAGTATTAGCAGTTGGCAAGGGCTGTGGCCCATGATCTTTTCTAGAGCTGGGGTGCAAGGGGCAACTGCTTGCAAAGTTCATCGACTTCAGTTCTCTGGAGCCAAAAACAAGAGGGAAAGAGCCCAGACAAACAAAATCCCTCAGTGCTTCACTTTATTTATATCTCTGCTCCTCACCAGCAGTCGCTGGAGTTGACCCTTTGGGTTTCTTGCTTGTTGTTGCTGGAGGCTTGTGAATGTTTGTTTTTTTCCAGAAGCCATCATTGCAATGGATGGAAATGCAGTCAAAGCTTCTCAAAACAATCAGCTCCTTTGCTTTGGTCCATACTGCTGGATAGTGTTGCTCTGTGCAAAACATCATCCATTTGTTTATATTAAGGAGGAAAAACAAAGACCTTTGCAAAGAGAGAGGAGGCTGCAGTGAGATGGTTCAGTCCTGGTGGGCCAGAAACTGTTTAACAGGAGGGAGCTGTGCATTTGCAGACTCCACATGTAAACCCTGGAATCACCTTATTAACACAATCTCCAGCAGTAACTTCCCTGACTTCTGCCTGCTCTGGAATATTCATGTGCTCATGCATCACGTTAATGAACTTATCAACACATTCATAAGCTATTAATTAAGCATTTATTAGTAATTATGCTGTGGGATGGCCTCATGTATAACTCCTGGTGTTACATGGACAACATCTCACCAGCCCAGTGCACAGGACAAGGAAGATCCCTCTGCAAGGTGCAAGGCAGAGAGCACTGGTGCTACCCAGCCCTCACCCCATCTCTGGCTCAGCTTTTACTAATCAGCATATTCCACTTCCCTGGGCATTGTGGCAACGAGGTGGTAGGAGAAAAGAGCAGAATTCACTGGGTGATGGCCCAAATTACCAAGGCAAACGTGGGCAGCAGTGTGTGCAGCCATGGCACAGCCTCCCTGCAACTGTTACAGGGATTTCCAGAGGAGAATTAATGGACTTTCCTTGGCTGGTGCAGAAGAAAATGTTCTACGTGTGGTTGTTTATTGTTTCTGTTACAGTCACTGTGCTTGCTTATTGCTTCCATCTGTTGGCATCAAACTATTGGCTCTTGTCTTATGGCTGGGATGTAAACCCTTCACAGGCAGTGGTTTGGTGAGAGGCACAAAAGCACCTGGGAAACATAGGTGCTTAAAGACTGGGATGCTTTGGAATCTGTTCCAGAGAGGAACTCAGGTACTTAATTCCCAGAGGTTTCAGTCAGGAAGAAATATGTTCAATGGCCTGAAATATGAAGTGCATCAATTGCTCCCTTCTCAGTCTTGCAGAGTCATTTGCTGCAGACCATCATGTCTCCAGCTGGTGTCTCAGGAGACCATCAGCTCTGTCATTCAGGGCTCTTAGGGAACCCCTCGACCCCATCCTGCTTAATAAATGCTTTAACTCTTAACTGGGGCATAAGATGTTCTGCTCATTCCTCTTTGCTGCCTCTCCTCTCAGTGCTGCCAGATTAGACAGGACAGCATCAAGCAACTGGGAGATCCAGGATCATTGCTCAAGACAAAGCTTTTCTCTTCCCCATTCTCTGGGCTGTGTGTGGACCACCAGTGAAAGGAGCACAGGCTGATTTGGGACCCACTGGCAAGTAGCAGCCTCCACAAACAAAACTCTGTCCACTGCAGACAAAAGTTGGCTCTCTACAGCCATGAGGGAGCCACAGAATAATCCTGTGCAGGTGGCCTCAGTTTTGCTGCTTATCTGCAGCAATTGGGATGAGTTGGCAGGAGTGGGAGATGCTGCACTGGGTCGTGTGCTGGTTTAGAAACGTTCATCCTCGCTTTGGATTTTCCAGCAGAATGACTCTGCTCCACCTCTGGGCTGGAGGGAAACTTCTGCTTGTTACCCTGGCAACGGGAAGACGACAGATCCATCGTTCACCAGCAAGAGGGAGAAGAGAAGAGAAAAGTAGAGGACAACAAAAGTGGTTGGGAGGGGGAAAACCAAGGGAGTAAGAGAGCCTTTCAGAGGAATCATCTTCACCTGCTGCATCAAGGCTTGAGAGCAGGCAGTGCTCAGGCTACCAGCAGTGGTCAGCATTTCCCAGCACTTCATCTCATCTCCCATCACACCAGACTCACCGGAGCAATTTTGTTCAACTTTTGACAGCAAAGCAATGGGTGATGGATTCATGTTAATATATCCTTGCTCCCTTCCCAGATCTGGCAGCCTGGAGGCAGCCCACACTTTAAATACTTAATCTTTGTACCTCATTTAAAGCTGGGGTGTTGTGTAGGCAGAGCACAGCTGAAGGTTAAAGAGCTGCTTGGTGAGGAAATGGCCAAGAGCAAGTGTCGTGATGCTGTAGATGGGAACAAGAGGAATCCACATGTGCCTACTGGGAAGTCACCTCCCCTTCCCAGGAAGCCCATGAGGATATCAAGGAACTTCACCTGATTCGAGTCAGTCAGTTTACACCTCCTATTTAACTGGCTTTATGAGGAAGCCAGTGGGTTATTCTTGTCCACAGAAGATGCTGTTAACACCCAATGTGGGAAAACTGACTACACACAAGGCCCAGAAGGACAAGGTAGGGAGGGGGCTCTGAATGTTTGTGCTGTTCCTGCAAGTAGATGGAAATCAAATATGCCCCTTGCTACAGGTGATGTCAGGGTGAGCATTTCTGAGCATCTTGTCCCTGGGTGTCAGCTTCAGAACTAATCAGAGGAGTTGCCTCTTCTGCCCTGTGGAGTTTGGCATAAGCACTGGGCAGAATCTGACCCTTGCCCTGAGTCTGTACATGGGCACAGCTCCATTGAAGGACACATCCCCACTGCAAAGTTCCAACTTACAGGAGAGGTTTCTGCACACTGCTCTTGAGTTCCTTGGTGGTGCCACAGAGTCCCCCTTTTTCCCTCTGAACTAAGAGCTCTGGCAAAGATTTGCCACCCTTTAGTGTCTGGGTGAGCTCTGAGCTTCAGTTAAAGGCAAGAGAATGCAGACTTCTGTCCTTCCCACTCAATTTGCAGGAGGTAGGACTCCTGTTTTTTTTTGCTGCTGCAAACTTGAGCAAAGAGCAGGTGAGAAAGGAGATTGCAATGCAACATCCAGCTGCTTAAGGCCAGGATATGTAGTTCCTGCCCCTTTAAGTTCCCTCTGCTCACCTCCTGTTTGCCTTGATGATATAAGTCCCCCTCCTGCACTTTGTCTCCCTGCTGCCCTCCAAAGCACCAGCTTGTATTAATCTTTTCTCTCCTTGCCTGTAAGCACTTTGCTACTCAGCAAGGGCTCCATTTGCCTGCTCTGACGTGCTCTTGTGGCACCATGCAAATAAATACCCGGTAATAAGCAGCAGCCTCTCATCCTTACTGCTCCCAGGGCCACAGGGAGCCTGGAGTTCACCCCACAGCTTGCAGGAGTGTCAAGGAGAAGGGATGTTCCCCTTGCTCTAAGCTGCATCCTCCTTCATCTGCTCCCCTGACTACCTCCCTCTGCTCCTCCCTTACCCCCTAGTATTGCCTTCACATCTCCAAGTATCCACTCATCCCAAGTCCCCCTCTTTCATTGCCATCCCTGCAACCTCCCAGCACTTCAGCTCTGTGAACATCCTCAGCTCAGCTCCACAGCAAGCCTGGGGAACAGGAGAAAATGGAAAGGAAACATTTCCTTTGAAGCAAGAAGAAAACCCAGCATGGGCCAGGTAAAAGCTCTTGGTTTTGTCATTGTTTGAGAAATGGTATCTGCTGAGACAGGAGGGCTCTGCCATGGGAGCAATGAGCTGGGGTCTGCCATGGGAGCAGGGCTTTGCCAGAGGAGCTGGGTTCTGCCAGGGTATCTGAGCTGCCTGGAGTTTCACTTGCCTCTGCCATCGTTGGGCTGTTGCTGCTGGTAACAAAGCTGGGTGCTGTCAGGAGGATGCTGCTCTGTTCTGGGTATTCTCTTCTTCCCCAAGGAATTTGCAGCCCCTTTTCCCTCCCTCAGCCTGTTGCTGGAGCAGTGTCAGTGCAGCTGCCAGGCAGAGGAGCTGCAGCAAACGCTGTTTGACAGTGTGTTTTGGATGCATTTCAGGTGAAAACACACAAAGCCCAGGCGTGTTTGATCCTGGCTATACCTGCCTTCCACACTCCTGCTCCTGCTCCTCCTTGTCGTTAGGGGATTAAAGCATCATTAAGCACACAACAAAAGTCTTTGATAAGTCCCTGCCCCGTGCTCCTCCTTCCCTTCTCATTTGCATTTCTCCTGCCTCATCCTCTTTTTTTTTTCCCCCTTCCTTTTTCTCTTCTTTTGTGGTTTTCAATCTAGTCTTTTCCCACCTTCCATCCAGTTGTTTCAGGGCTGCTCTGGAGTAACACCTCAGCGAGGTTTGATGCAGCTGCAAGGATTGTATCCTGGCTGTCCTTCCCACTGCCACATCAGCCTTAGTGTGACAAACCAGAGGCAGCATCACCCAGTGCAAACCTGTGCAGCTGTGTCCAGGTCCACAGGGCCTCTGCCAGCCTGGGAGAGCACAGTCAAAGAATCATTGAATCATTTCAGGATGAGGAGAGATGCTTTGAGGAGAGATGCTCCAGCTGAGCTGGTGCAAAGGGCTGAGTTGGTTGGGGGAGACACCAGCACATTCCCAGTGTGGGGTTCTGCTCTGAATCTGGGAGTTATTCCACCAATGTCCAAGAAGCTGCTTCCCATTTACACCAGGGTAGCAGTGATCAGGATCTAGTGTCCAACATCCACTGGGGAACCTCATTACTGAGAGCTGTGCAAGTTCCAGGCAGCTGCTGTAGAATGTTAGTGGTGTTTTTAATAAGGGTGCTGAGACCAATCTCCTCCTGGATGGGAAACGTGACAGCAATTTAGATGGAAAGCCTCTGTTTTGCAGACAGACACTCAGCCAGTCAGTGCAAACAAAAAGGCACTTGTAACTCCAGTCCTTTCATCTCACTCCTTGCTTCATGATAGATAAGGCTTCCTGACATCAAATTGCACTAATGTGGTCCTCTGATGATTAGTGCTGTGGACAGTGCTTGTCTTCTGCCTTCCCCTCAGGAGTTCTGTGAGTGTAGCAAGGTCTAGTGGTCAAAGCAAGGATGCTGGGATGGAAAATGGGCCTGTCCTCAGACTCTCTCTGCCTCTGACTTCTAGCCTGCCACTAGCTGACCTTGCCTCTTGGTTTCCTGCAGTTGTGAAATGGTCATGAGAGATGCTGATTGCTGGGGTGGGGAGCTGGCTGGGGGATGGCTAATGATTATTGGCTGGGAAATTACAGAGGAGAGAGGGGAAGAAACAGAAGGAAGGTTTTTGCAATGAGTGTGGGATGTAGGAACATCTTCTCTGGAGGTCTCAGAGCTCTTTCCTGCAGATGATCTCGTTCCTCTCATTGGAAAGAAGGAGCACAAAAAATATATATAAGGTCCAATGACTTGCCCAAGGTCAGATGAGGAGTCTGGGAATGAACCCAAGTGTTGCAGGTGCTGCCAGCCTGCTGTAGCCAGTGCTGCCTGTTCCCAGACAGGCTGTAAAGGCGTGTGAAGGTTGTACATGCACATGAACACCACACCACAGGCTCCAGTTCCTTGTGCTGTGCATTGGGCAGAACAGGGAGTCGCTTCAGCACTCCCAGAGCAGCATTTGAGGGGGGAGCAATGGCTGCACAGAGGCTCTGCTCCCACGCTCCAGTGTAAGGCTTGGTGAGTGAAAACAGAGGTGCAGAGACACCAAGGGCTTGGTACAGCCAGGGACTGCTGCTCACCCAGTGCATAAAACACCCCTGAAGTGAGGAACCAACCTGCACACTGCAGAGCCAGGGAGCTCAGAGGTGTCTTTGGTGACTGACTTTGTCCTGAAGGGTTGCAGACATTAACTCTTTGCCTGGGCAGCACAGGCACACCACAGGCTGGGGCAGTTGTAGCCAAATCCCATTTGCACTGGTATTGCCAGCTGTGTGCCTGGATGAGGCCAGTCTGGAGCCAGGCCCTGCTGGCTCTTGGCTCAGGGCAGTGCTGCTGTGGCTGCCAGGCTCCCAGGATGGAGCAGCCCTGCTCCTGCCTGCAGGGACCAGTCTGTGGGCACACAGCTACTGCCAGCCATGTGGTACCAAAGGATTCCTGGGCTAGCAAGAGCCTTTTGTAGTTGTTGTTTCAAAGGCTTTGAAATGCATGTTTCATTCTTCCTTGTTCTCAGATGACAAAGGACTATTTTAATAGCTGTGTATTAAATCTATTCATGGGGAGAAAATGAAGGGCTGGTTGAGCTTGCAGTTCAGGGAGTCAGTCTGTTATCAATAGCCTGTTACATACAATCATTGAATCATTTTGGTTGTTAAAGCCCCTGAAGCTGCTGCAGTCCCAGCCCTCCCCTCACCCTGCCCAGCCCAGCACTGACCCACAGCCCTCAGCACCTCAGCCCCACGGCTTTGGGATCCCTCCAGGGCTGGGCACTGCCTCAGCTCCCTGGGCAGCCTGGCACAGGGGCTGACACCCCTCTCAGGGAAACAGTTCTGCCTCAGCTCCAACCTCAGCCTCTCCTGGGGCAACTTGAGGCCATTTCCACCAGAGTTCTGCAGGATATGGTGTCAGGCTCAGCACTGAGCCAGCCCCCAGCCTGCGTTCCCTGGCTGTCAATGTTCAGCATGGAAGGAGGATACATAACAATGCCAAGGGCTCTTTTCTTCTCTCCTGTCCCTCCCCTCCTGCTGACAGCCTGGAGATCCCTGACTTAGGGCACTTCCCTTGCAAATGTTTTGATGCCAATGTAAACATTGCTCTCCAGCTCCTGGTGTGCAGGACTCTTGTGCCAGGCTGCAAGGCAGGACAGGCCAACACCACCAAGCTGTCCCTGAGCAGCGTCCTCCTGCAGCACCTGCAGAGCTCTGTCACCCTGGCCCTGCCTACACCTGATGGAGCTGGCCAAAGGGTCTCAGGGGCAGGGAAGGGAGGTTGGGTGTCTTGGTGGAGCTTGTTGAGGCGAGGAACCAAGAGAGTGACTCAGTGTGTGAAACCTGACAGCTCTGGCCACAGCACAGGCCCACGGAGAGGAACGAAGCTCATCAAGCAGCCTGGGAAGGTTTCCAAAACCTTGTCTTCAGCAGGCAACAGCTTTGCATAAAGATCTCTCCTATTCATCAAACAGCTCCTATGAAATCCACTAAGGAAGGAACTACTCCTGCATTTAAATCCATGCACAGTTGCTCTCCTGCCTTTGAAAGCCAGCAATGCCCACCCCTGCCCCAGCCCAGGAGCCAGGTACCTTCCAGATGGTTCCCTCAACCTAAACCCTCCCTCTCCCCCCCTCATAACTGCACAGCCCATTAAATTCTGCTTGTTGTAATTAAGGCCGACACAATTAGCTGTCAAGCAGGGCACTCATCTGTTTTATGTTGCAATCTCTTCAGCAGGCCAGGCTGGGAGACAAGATTGTCACTTCTCACAAAGATTTTCATTAGTTACCCTGGGCTCAGTGTCAGGCTGGGAGACAGCAAAGTGTGGCTCAGGAGCCAAGGCAGGGGAAATGCTCATTTAATGTTCTGCACAGGATTAGGGAAGTAATGTACTCTGAAAATGAATGCAGTTTGGAACAGTTTTTTGGGGGAAATGTGATTTGTGTGCTCAGTAATAGGTGCATGTTGAGGAATTCACTCTTCTCTCTGGTGAGGTTGAGGAGGCTCCTTCTGACCTCAGAGGAGAGGAAGAGAAACTGTTGATTCTAATGTTATCCCTCTCTCCCTCCTTCTTTCTTTCATTCTGGCTTTTCCACCCATTCTGTGCACAGTGGGGGTAGGAACTGGGCACTGCCCATTGCAAGTGGAAGCTCTGGCAGAGAGAAAAACCACACAGCTCCAAGTAGAGGAGGCAGGAGATCCTTGTGGTCAGTGAGGGATGAGGGAGCTCCATCCTGCTGTGCCTTTAAGAACAGAGAGCAAGAAATCCCCTGTTGCTCGTCACAGTTCAACAACCAGCATCTGTCAGTGGAGATGCAATTCCAGGTCCCCTGTTTCCCTGGGACTGTGGGTTTTCTGTTGCTCGTGTCAGAGGCCAAGTGAGGGTCAAACACACAGAGCTGCTGCTGCTTCTGGCCACCACGAATCAGGTTTGCAAGTAGAGGATATATGGAGGTATTCCCAGGCTGGTAGAGCCTTCACTTTCCCTTAGAAACAGACACTGGACTCTGGGCCAAACGCTTTCTCCCTCTGCAGCCAGCTCATTGCCTCCCCCTGATCTGCTTTGTGTAGGGAAGAGTCACATCTGCAGCTCCAGAGCTGACGCTTTCCTGACTCTGGTTGAGATCTGACCTGGGATCTTGCACAGGCAGGGGGATGGGAAGCAGGGCTGAACAGTCCCTGGAATGCTGGCTGAGCTTCCCATCAGCACAGAGATGGCTGAGCTGGGGTTACTGGATTCAGCTGGGCAGGAATTTGGGAGGAGGCAGAGGAGGAAATGAAAAGCAGATTCATGGCAATGAGATAGAGAAGAAAAACAGGTGAGGAACTGCAGTGAGTGTGGTCACACGTGGTGTGAGGGAGCTCAGCAAGCTCCTGCAGTTCCTGAAGATGTGGTTTTGGTAGTTGCAGTTCCAGGTCCAGCTCTGGGTGAGCCAGAGGAGCCGAGGCAGTGCTGTCCATGCATCCCTCTGAGTCCTGGTTAGACACGATTCTCCTCTGATGTGTTATTACCCCACACTCCTGTACTCAGGGCCCTGCCTGGCCTCCAACAGGAGCAGTTCCAAAGGGACACATCTTACTGTCTTGATCTGCCTCTACAAATTGGGCTCGGCAGTTGCTGTGTTGAGATGAAACATAGTTCTCAGATCATGAGAAGTTACCTGCTGAAGTCTGAACCCTGCTGTGACAAGCACTACCCAGCTTTGTTTGCTGCCTGTTACTGGCCCTTAACTCCCCAGGCAGACTCTTATTCAGAATTGAAGTGGCTTTAATCAGGCTTCATTTACCCTCCTTGGGAAGGAATAAAGTTCATTCAAATTAACACCACTTTCTCTCTAAATAGAAGCATCCCCCACACGAGGCTCAAGGTGCATTTGAAAGGTTTCTCTTTTATGGCACACCTTCTCCTCATTTGGATTTGCTTTGCAGAGAAATCTTTGAAAAGGAAAGTTCCCATTCTCCCAGGAGCAGTTCTGGAAGTTCCTGCCCTGGGTGTCCACACAGGGCTGGGAGCTCAGGGCTGGAGTGGAGCCCACTCCATCAGCATTCAGCCACAGATGGAGGGAAGGGCAGGAAAAGACTCTGCAGAAGGATGAGACAGAGGAGATAAAAGCAGAGCTGGTGAGCAGGAAAGCATTGTCTCTTAATTGAGCTGGGGGAGAAGCAGCAGTAGTGGTGATTACAAGGCTTGTGGATCTTTGTTTAGAGAGCTGCCTCCATCAGAGGGAAGGAGCCCAGCTCCCTTGCAGATGTGTGCAGGGAGGAGCTGAGGCACAGTGGCTGTGTGCAGTGGGTGTGAGGTGCATGGCTGTGGACACACCACTGCTCCCAAACACTGCCAACACTTCTTGGTCCAAAAAACCAGAGCACTGGGGCTTTTCCTCTCCAGCCTTTTACCCTTGCTGGTCCCCTGGCAGGGGCAGAGCCACCATGGAGTGGAGCAGAGTCAAGGGCTCGCTCTGGTGCCATGTGCTGATCATGAGGATGGTCACACACAGGGCTGGGGCAGAGCACTGTGGAGTCACAGTTACTTTGCCACAGTGACAAACTGCATAAACAGAGTAAATCTAACACATCTGAGACAGGAGAGACCCAAGGTGTCTGTGCTGCAGAGCTTCAGCTGCTGCATGGGGGCTGTTGGAGCAGATCTCTGGACACCTGGGTTGCCCCCTGAGCTCCAGCCCAGCTGCCAGGGCTTGCACACCCCCCACAAATGGCTCATCTCTTGTTTTGTTAACACTGGCATGAAACACCCAGGCAGAAGGAGAAGGTCTGTGCAGGAGCCACAGATGTGTGGCAGCTCTGCTCCAAGTCTTCCCAGCCACCCCCTGAGCAGGCAGGAGGCAGTTTGGTGGATGCTGCCCCCGGGCACAGCTTCCCCTTCAAGCTGCTCACCCCACGCAGGGCTGGGGGCTGCTGTGGGCATGCCAAGGAGTGCTGGCTGTGCTGCTGCAGGTGCCCACAGGCTGTGGGTATGTGTCAGCAGGGCTCCTGGCTCACTGCTTTACTGCAAATGGCTTTGGCCGTAGCTGCTGTGATAACAGTAAAAACCAGCCCCCCAAAAAAATCCCATCCTGCTCCATCCTGAGCTGGATCTGCTGCTGGCAGAGGCTTTGCCTGCACCAGGTGTGAGGAGATGTGCAGAGGGTGCAATGAAGCCCAGCTCTGATCTGTGTGTGTGTATTTAACCCTTTCCTTTCGGATTTCTCAGCTTTAACACCAAGAGTCAGGGAGAGACCCCTCAAAGAAAAACACCTCCAAGCACTGGAGTACAGCTCCCCAAGGCTCCCTTCTCCCCACACCACTGCTGCTCATCATGGGCAGCCCTGTTTGGTTGTGCTTTGGCTTTGGTTTAGCAGAAGCCTTAGCACTTAGCCCTGTGTTTGAGTTGAAGCTCGTGCATAAGCAGACTCACAGCCCTTTTGCTTCCTCCTCAGCAGCATCATCATGAGGCTCAGAGTCCTGCCAGTGTCATCTGCTTTATCCCCCTGGACCCTTGACCATCTCAGCACTGGTCACAACTCCCTGATGCATCCAGAACCTTCATCAGAACCACACTTTGGCAAAGGTTTTACCACAGGGACTCCTGCACATCACAACTCCCAAACATCAGCCCAGCTCTCCTAAAAGCACCCAAAGGGATGGAAGAGCAGCTCTCTGTTGCCTTTCAGGTAAGCAAAGTCAAATCTGGAACTCTGACAGTTTCAATTATCATCCTTTTAACCACATTATGAGAGAGGGAACAAAAAAGGGAGATGTATCACCAAATACTATTTGGGGGGAGGGAGGGAGGAGAGAGGGGGGGACTCTGCAATGGTTTATTTATGGAAAAGCTGCAAATTACCTTAATAAATTCCTTTACTAAGCTGTGTCAGCTCCTAAAACATTGTTCTTTGTGGGTGAATAACTTTTAATTTGAGTGTTCTAGCATTCAGCAGAGTGAGGTAATGGATTAGCAATTGCCTGTATTGTAAATGTCATCTTGGCATAATTAGGGTGATTATTGTTAACCAGTGGAGTTTAGTGTTTATCTGTCACTGGGTGAGAGAATATAACAAAGCCCCAATTAGTTGTAACTGGTGGTGGGTGGTGAGAAGGGAGCACAGCCCCTCAAGTGCTATTTTTTGTTTGGAACTCCTTGCAGTGTTTACTTGCTTTTAACATCCCCTTGGATGTGATCTTCCCCCTGACAAGAGGGACAGTGAACCATGTGCACATGGCAGTGCCATATGTGCCAGGCTGTCAAGTCAGATTCTCACACAAGTGAAAGGAGAAGCAAGGAGGGAAGCTCAAGGTGCAGGTTTGTTTCCTTGCTGTTTTTTATGGATGTTCATAGTTGGAAACTGGGTGGTTTTTTTCCCTTCTGATTATCTAAATGATGGATGAGTCAAACATCCTGAGAAATAGTTCCAGATCCAGACACAAATGACAGAGGATGAACTGAGCAAAGCCATCAGGGGCTGAGGAAAGACAGAGAAAGACTTAGAGAGCTGATAGGGGAAAAAAAGAGCCTCAGTGGGAAGGAACCAAGAGGTTGCAGGAAAGCAGGGATCATGTACTTTATGAAGTTTACACATAGAGCTTCTCCATGCTTTAATTAATGGATGTTGAAGTTCATTGTAATAACCAGTTGGTTTAAGCTACCTCAGACAACAGGTTGGTTGTTACCACAGTGTATTAGGTGGCAGTTCTTTCAGTTCTTTGGGAAAGCTCTTGCAGTGCTCAGTCCCCTGGGACACAGATTATCTCAGCTTTCTGTAAAGATGAGAGGAACATTTGCACGCTCTCTCCATGGCACAAAACCTAGAGAACATGAGGCTGAGAGCCACAAAGCAAATAAAGATCCAGTTCTTGTTTTAAGAGGTTCCCTGATTGCTGGAGACACTCCAGCTCCAGGGAGGGGAAGAGGCTTGATGGATGGTTTGCAGGGTTTAGGGCAAGTGAAGCTGATAAGAAGGAGCTCTTGTCAGGATATGAGCCACAGGAGACAATGAGCAGCAAGAGCAGAAGATTTGAGCTGCTCTTAGCAAGAGTTTTCCTACCCATTTTAAAAGCAGGCACCAGATGCCATGGGATCCTTGCAGGCACAGGAACAGATCAGCCTTGGCCAGCTCAGCACTGTGATAAGTTTGGCAAGTTAACACCTTCCTGGGGACCTCTCCAGGCCCAACCTAACCTTGAATCATTTGTTTTCTCCCAGAGATTCACCCTTTCACCCAAGGAAGGAACTGATGCCAGCACCTGAAAACCTGCAGCATCTCTGAGCAGATCCCTGAGCCTGTGGCCAGAGCAGGGCCTGACTGCAGCAGCCAGAGGCTTGCCAAGAAAAAACAGGATTTGCCCTGTTTTTGGAGTGGGTGCAACCTGGATTTACTCCCTACAAGACTGCAAAGGTATTGTTGCTTCCATTGGAAACTGTGTAATGCTGGTACCTACCAGGTGAGCCCAACTGAGCCCCTGATGATACCTGAACCAGGCCCATCAATCCAATGTCTCTCTCTGTTTGGTTTTGCAAATGCAGCCCAAGTTTTCTGTTATTATTTATTTAGATGCATCTGGGAGCTTGTAAATTAGCAACCATTTGCCAGCACAAATATTGTTCAAAGGAAGAGTTTCCTCCCAGGTCTGTAAATATTCTGCCTCTGGCCTTTGTGGGAGGGGGAAAAAAAAAAAAAAGAGATGTTTGGGCCAAAATGGGAAAGAATAAAAATCCATCAGCATTTTATAGAACTCGTCAAATAGCATTTGAGTTTCATTTTACAGAGAAACGAGAGTTTCTGTTCTCCTCAGCAGCTCTGGGAAGGTCAATATCTCTCCCATAAAACCTTCAGCAGCAAGGGCTTTGCTTTTAATGGCTATTTCCACTTTCCATGGAAAGTCAATAGATAGCTCAGAGCAGTTCCTGAACAGAAAAGAGGGAGAAAAAGGGAATTTTTGGGAGGCCAATCTTGCTTGCAGGATCCCAGAATGCTGGGGGCTGGAAGGGCCCTGCAGAGCTGCCCCAGCCCCTGCTCCAGCAGCTTCCCCTGGCTCAGGGGGCACAGGAACGTGTCCAGGTGGGGTTGGAAACCTCCTGAGAAGGAGCCTCCACACCCTCCCTGGGNAGAATGCTGGGGGCTGGAAGGGCCCTGCAGAGCTGCCCCAGCCCCTGCTCCAGCAGCTTCCCCTGGCTCAGGGGGCACAGGAACGTGTCCAGGTGGGGTTGGAAACCTCCTGAGAAGGAGCCTCCACACCCTCCCTGGGCAGCCTGGGCCAGGGCTCCCTCCCCTCAGCACCAAAGGACTTGCTCCTTAGAAGCACAGAATCCCAGAATGGTGGGGTTGGAGAAGTTCCACTTAAGTATAAGAAAACCTATTTCCCCTTGTGCCTCCTGGGCCTCTAATCAACCCCAAAGAGACATGAAGAAAACACTAAGGACTCTTTATCTGCTGTGACTGGGGCACAGTGAGAGACAGGAATGGATCCTTTGTGTCTGCAATACAAGGAACAAGGGAGCAGGGATGTTCAAGTGCCTGGGTCAGGTGCTCACCAGTGGGTAGAGACCACTTCCAACCCAGCCCACACGTATCTCCCTGTTGCACAAGCCCAGCACCAAGTGAATCTGAGCTGTCTCCTCAAGCTCTTGGCTGTGCCCATCCACTTGCTTCCAAGGGTGGATGAGATGACCTCTGACCTGGAGGAGACCTGAAGACGGGGCCCTGCTGTGCTTGCTCTCAGCTCTGCTGAATCATCTTGAGCAATCACTATGGCTAGACACATCCTTTTTCCTATCAGATGGCTCATACAGGTGTCCTCATTAACCTCATTAACTAATGAGCCAAACTGATCACACATGTCTGCTGATGAGACTGACTCCCTTTGAGTCTTGGAGTGCAGCTATTGCCTCATCAGCCCCCCGTAATCCATCCAACAGGATCAAAAGTCTCTTTCCAACATTTGCCAGCACAGCAGGGGTAAGAGGAGACTGAGCTGGGCTCAGTGCTTGGGAAACAGAGGTGTTGCAGCTGAGTTCAAGTCAGGGTCAAAAGGAAACCATTTTCTGTTCCATGGGATTAGTGCCTTTCACAAAGTGGGCACAGGCAGTTGGTGGAGCATCCTCAGTTTGCCTCTTTCCCTGCTGCTGCAATCACTTTGGGATACTCTGGAGGAGCAGGGCCACAGTCCCTGACACACACAAAGCACAGGCAGAAATCTCCTGGTTTGGGCAAGTAGGGAAACCTGTGGCTCGAGCTGTGTCTCTGCAGCTTTCTGCAGCCACCTGGAGCTTAATTGCCACTTAAAGGAATTATCTTGTGCCTTTATCCCTCAGAAAAGCAACTATTTGTGCAGAGCAGAAAGTGCTGTGTGGATCTGCTTCCCCTCCTTTCCCTGTGTTCAAACTGAAAGGAAATAGATACAACATTCAGACCACAGCAGCAGGAAGGAGAAGAGCAGAGTGTGAGCCTCCAGCAGCTGGCATGGGAGAGGACAGACACTTCCAAGCATCCCCTGGTCTTGTGTCCCTTCCCCAAGGGCACCCTCCTCCTGTCACCTCTCAGTGGAGCTTTTGCTGCTTTTGGCATTACTGTAATCAGTGTTGGTAGGGAGTTCTCACAGCATTTGAGAGCCCAATGCCTTCACTGGGATTCCATCAGGAAGACTATTTCTTCTCTGTCTTTTAAAGAAGGAAGAAAAAAAAGCAGCAGCTCTTTTCTCTTTCATGTATACCAGGAATCAGTCCTTGCTGGAATGAGCTGCTCAGTGTGGGAGAAAGGCACTGCACTGGCAGGCTTCACAACTGACAACTTACCATTCAACTACAAAAGAGTCACCTCCCCAGTGATGGTGGAGGCTTAGCAGCAGGAGACTCTTTTCTTCTACCATCCTTTTGCTGTACTAAAAGCTTCCGAGGAAGTTGTAAGAAACCAGAACTGGGCAGATGTGGCCTGATGTACCCAGAGCTTAAACTAGCCCTGGCTTAAACTCTGAGTTGGGTTGGGTTTTTTTACCCACTTCATTGTTCATGCAGTCCTGCCTCATAACACCATGTCCAGGCTCCCTTCTGAACATCTCTCTGGCATCCAGGCCTCTACCACACTGCAGCCATCTGGAAGGATGCTCCACAGTAAGAACAGACTTCAGTGCTTAGGGCTAGAACAAGGCTCCAGTTACTCAGATTGCTTTTTCTCCTCCTTATTTTCCTACTGTTAGTGTCTTATTATCAGTAGTCCTCCTTACAGCTTCATCCCACGTCTCCCTGTGTCTCCTTCTTCACTCAGGCACCTCTATACACACCAGTCCCTGTACATCACCTGATGCATTCTCAGTGTATGGCTTTCAAGCCCTTGCTTTTAGAAGCACTAAAATCCCCTGAAATACTCCAGACTCTCACCCATCTCACCAGATTCCACAGCTCACCATCAGGAGCTACTGCCAAAGGCTTTGCATTTCACAAACTTGTTGTGACTTTCTTCACAAAGGGAGATTTCAACTCAAACCATCCAGCACTGGGAGGCAGAGGAGGCAGTGGGCAACCTCCCAGACTATCAGCACACAAAGGGATTGACTGAAGGGCAGCACTGGATCAATGAGACATGTTCTAGACATTCAGATCCCAAATAGGAAGGATTGCCATTTTGGGAGAATCCA
Source organism: Urocolius indicus (assembly GCA_013401255.1). Taxonomy (NCBI): domain Eukaryota; kingdom Metazoa; phylum Chordata; class Aves; order Coliiformes; family Coliidae; genus Urocolius; species Urocolius indicus. The sequence goes on along the minus strand of WBNH01003514.1, from coordinate 48,238 downwards.
GGGGTTTTTAGGCAATAACACATTTCCTGGAGTAACCAATTCCCTGGTCAAAGAGCTTCTTGCCTAAGAGATCCTTCCTTTCATTTTCTTGACCCTCAGCTCATGTGTATCAGCATCTCTGTACAGGGGTCAATAGAGATACATCTGGTTATTGTGAGCTAAGGATCTGGTCCAAGCTTCAGTCTGCATTACAAACAAGTTTCAAAGAGGCTCCTGGCAAATGAAGAAGGAGAAGTCTTCTTGTGCTCTGAAATTTCCCAGGAAAGAAACAAATGCACAGTCAAAACTATTCAAATGGCATTTCAGGAGATCAGTCAGAGAATCTATTAATGCATTTCTTCTTAAAGAGAAGGAGTTTGCAAGTTGCCTTTGGGCTTACAGCCTAACCTGCTCTAGTGCCATCATGGCCAAACCTGATCTCTGACATGACTCAGGTCTGTGCTCACAAGAGACTCCATGCTGAAATGGGCAGAATTCTGCCCCACAAAGACAAGCTTTAAATGGAAGAGTGGCTTAATGAGAATCTCATCAAGGTTATCTCTTCCGCTGAAGCCAGGTTACAATCAAACCCCAGTAAGTCAGGCACATACCCACCAAAAATCCCCCCATTTCTCAGAATCCAAGCCCAGAATCAGGTGCAGGGTCTCACATCCAACCTGACACAAAGTGGTGCCATGCCCTGGGGAAAGCTGCTCTGCAGTCACTCACTGAAGCTCTGCACAGCACAGGCCAGTCCCCAGCATTTATAGCTGAAGGTTGTAGCTACAAGCTCAGTCTTGATTCCCCACTGCACAGGCTGAACAGTAAATCACAATTATTCCCACTTTTCAGGTCCTTGCCTAAAGAGTTTTATTCCTCTAAAAGCAAATAACTTCCCCCTCTCCCCATCTTCTTGTACTGCTGGAGCAGAAAATGTCTCTGCAATTGCCATTCTCTCGTGACTATTTGGTTGTCCTATTATACCCACCTCAATGTAAGTTTTATTCTCCTGTGCACCAGGATCATTTCCAGGCAGTGAGTAAAAAGCAGCGATACTGCTGAGCCTCTCCAAGGAGCCTGGCAAATTGACTCCAGTTGGTTCCCTAGGATTACACATCCTTTGCAGTCAGTCCAGTGCAGCCCATAAGTGCCTGTGGTGCATCCTTGCAGAGGGCTGGGATTGGAACCCACTTGTCCTTTTTGCTTTCTCTTTGTTTCCAAGTTTGCACAGGCCAGCTTCACCCACATGGGTGAAACAAGCCCGTGGTACGTGGCAAACAGAGCTATAGAGGCTGTGAGCAATGGGTGAGATGGAGCTTTTGTTTGGGTATCAACAATGCAACTGTCAGGTGCATCCTTGCTACAGGCTTTCATCCCAGGTGATGCTGTAGAGAACAGAAGCAGGAGAGCAGGACATTGCCTGCCACACAGAGTCTGCAGGGCCAGCAACGAGAAAGCTCTCACAGGTTAAACACAGCTGACCTGCAAAGCCATAATAATCCCATCTCTTTGAAAGCCTGTGTTTCATTAGAGACACTTTAACAGCTTTATAAAATCAGGAAAGTATTTATTAGAACAATTTACAGATGGGAACATAAAGAGTCTGAGAGGCAATGGCTGGCACATGCAGGGACTGGGTGAGATCCACGTGTGCCTGGTTGCCAACCATCAGCAAAGGGTGGTTGTGTATGTCTCAGGTTGAATCTCTACACATCAAACCCACCACAGGGGCCAGCTGGGAAAGTCTTGCCCAGTTACCTTCCCTGAGGAGCTCACAGAAAAGCAGGGGTAGAGAAGTAGGAGCAGGAGTTGCTGAGCACACCACTTCTCCCAGGAGACTGCCTGCAGGCCAGGCCCTGTGGTACTCAGCTGTCAGGCTCCAGGCAGTCCCTTGGCAGACAGTTATCCAGCTTCTAGAAAACCCTTCACCTTTGGAACACTCTCCAGAGCTGTTCTCACCACGTTTCCCTGCTTAGCAACAAGACTTGTATTTGAATAATGGCTTTGCCTCTCCCTGAATCCCATGGACTTGGGGCTTTAGTTTGTTTGTGTGTCTTCTCCTCCTCTTGTTTTAATTAAGATGCATTTTGCTAATTATCCAAAGAGAAACATGAAGACACATTAAGAACTGAGTGGTGTTAAGGAGCTGGGATAACAGAGTCACAGGGAGGAGCTGACATAGGATGTGCCCTTGCTCAGACATTGAGCTTTGCCAGTGACTTTCACCCAGGGAGACAAAGTTGCTGCCCAGACATGAATGAACCCTCTCAGTTTCCCCATGAAGAGTGAGTGCCTCAGGAGCAAAGGGCTCCCACAGGCAGCTGCACAGAGAAACAAAGAGGAGCAGGAGCAGTAACTTGCCTGGGGGAGCAGAGCATGATGTGATTTCATGTTGGATCCATTAGGGAGGGTTATGGCTCCATTCTGACCATCTGACTGAACACAGCAAGACTGGATGTTGTGATACTTTTGCTCATCTACTGACAGGTCTCCTGTGCATCCTAGGAAATGGCTGGCCCTGGCCACTGCTGGGAAGGCAATGAATTGGACAAGCTTTGGGGAAATGAGAGTAGTTGTTGCTAAGGTTTGTCCTCCTGTGAGCTCAGACCTACTTCTCCAGGTTGTGAACACAGAGGAACAGAAGCAAGTTTAAGCGATTCCAAAGCAAAGCTGAGTGCTTGAGATCCATCATTTAGAGTCTGGAAGTGCTGGGGAAGGCAGGGCTCATTTGTTGGTGTCTGTTTGCAGGGGCTTATTTGTTTGAAAAGGCTAATCAGCCATCAGGATGCAGAGGCAGTTGCTTAAAGGAAAAGGAAGAAATGGTTCAAAGCTATTCAGATGAGGTGCCTGGTCGGTGTTTTGATGTCAGGATGCAGCCAGCTGACAAATGCTGAGCCACAGTCTGGTGTAAATCCAGATGAATTCCATTAGAACCAACAGACTTGCTTCCAATTTGCTCTGATGTAACAGGGAGCATGATATTTCCCTTTAGATTTACATCAGATTTGTTTCCTGCTTTCCATAACTCAGTCCCTTCCCATTGTGCACCAAAGCAGCCTGGGCCAGACCTTGAGCTCATTTGCATTGGATGAAAACTGTTGTTTCAAATGGAGCTGTACTGGATTTCTAATGGCATAAATGAGAGCAGAGTCTATTCTATTCCCAGGGCAGTGCCATGTGAGAACACCCTTCCTGTGCTGTTCAGGTGCTTTGCCATCCATTTCAATGGAGAATTTGCTTCTAAACCCTGGACTGGAGCCCTGAGCTTGGCAGCTGCTGCTTTGTCCCTCTTTCCTTCAGAAGGTGAGCTAACAAACCAACACCTCCACCATCTCATGACCTAACAGATAAACACCATTCACTGGCTGAGAAAGAAGTCAGGAACAGCAACAGCTCAGCTTTGCCAGCACAAGTCTTCCTCAAAAGATGTCCTGGCTTTGATTTATGCTCATTTATCACACACATTGCTCATAACCCAAGTTCTCCACCTTGCCTTTTGCTTCCTACAGAGCTTCCTCCATTGAGCCCCTTCCAACTCCCCTTGTTCAGTTGCAATTGGGAATGTTAGGAGCAATGCAGTGACTCCCTGGGCTGGTTTGGTGGCCATACTGCTAGTGATAGATTGGGTTATTACTAATAACTAATAAGAGAGTTATTCCCAGCAACATGTGTAATCAAATGGATTTACTCCTCCCCATTGAAGCTGTTTATTTCACTGCTAGTGGGAAAATAAGGCCATTTAAAGTCATTTATTGTAGCTGCAAAGGCTTTTCTGAGTAGATATACAAGCTGTGTTGCCATAGCTTCTAGGGAGGACTTTGAGCTCAGCTCATCCATCTGACTTCACAACCTCTCGTTCGTGTTCCTCCCTGCCCTCTAGAAACCATCAATTCCATGGGGTCTGAACAGACTTTGCTCTCCCTCTGGATCTCACAGGTACTGCATGAGCTCAGGTAACCCTTAACTGGCCTCCTGGTGCCAGCTGTCCCACTGGAAGGGTGGCTATTCCACCTCAGCTCTCAAAGATCACTTTTGCTAGGGAGAAAAAAAATGCAGCTTGAATCTTTGTTCCCCAGAGGCTGGGGAGATGCAGAGCTGACAGGCAGCGAAAGCAGCTACAGCAGCAGCAAACCCCCTTCTGCCAGTCTGGCTTTCCACTTTGAATGAAGACATACCTCTGCCATTTGCCTTTGCAGGACTCCTCCGTGTTTAATTCCACAGGTATTTTAGTTTCCTTCACAAACTGAAGTATTTTGCTTCATTTACAACATTGAGCAGCAAACATGGGAAGGCAATGATGACAAGAACCACCCCAAGGCCCCCAGTGACACCAGCACCCCCCCCTCCTCACAGAGCTACCAGCATTAGCAGCACGTTGTGTGGCAGATTGAAGCTGCAGCATCTCCCACCACAGCATCTCAGCCCTGTGAGGACAGAGCCTGGAAACCACCCCATGGGTTTTGCCTGAAGGAGAGAAAACAGAGGCTTGACAACACAAAAACCCAACAAGGCAATCATCAAATTTGCAGTGTAGGTGGCAATCTGTGAGGTTTGCACACACACACACACACATCATCCAGGCCCAGGAGTGCCTGAAGGTAGCCTTCCACTGAGCAGCTCAGCATCTCCTGCCTATAAAACACAAAGGCACATCAAGCTCTCTTCTGTCTGATGCTTCTCAGCCAGGAGCAGCTGAGCAGGACCCATCCTGAGGTAACAAAGGCTGACACAAGTACTGATGTGTGATTTTTGTTCCCCACCATGCAATTTGCATTACAACCTGATCCTAATTTGTCCCTTTTAGCAGGCAAACAGCAATCTGATACAGATTAGAATACTGAGGTAAAGCAGCAATGGCACAGCAAGGTGCTGCCAGCCAAGGACAGCCCTTTCTGTCTCCTGGGGACTTGACACCAGCTGAATGAGCAACTGGACAGCACTGCCTGGAGTTAATGTGAGCTCAAAAACAAGCCAGGGCAGGGGGAGTCTGCTTCACCAAAGTGCCATAAACCCTTTTGTGGGGCTTCCTGATAGCCCTTGGGTCAATGTCATCCCAAAAGCACCTTTGAGGTAATACCATGCCACTGTCCCTGCTGCAGGGACACAGCACAGAGCCAGTATGGCAGGGTGGCCTGGCCTGAGGGCACTGAGAGGGAGCATGGGCACAGCCACCAGGAGGAAGGAGCCTCTGGGAAGCAGCATTGGTCCCACCATGCTGCTGGGAGGTAAGAAGGCACATTGGGCTCCAGCAGCCCAGCTGAGGTAGCACACCAGAGCCTCTGGCCCTGAAAACAAAGTCATGTGGCTGAAAACCAGGAACACCTGGAAGAAAGGAAGGCAGGAAAGTCCAAGAGGGAATGCCACAGAGCCCACCTGAGTCAGAGAAGCCAACATGGCCCAGCTGCCCTGTGCCAATGGGCCCCTGCAAGGAGATGTGCAGCTGCCAGAGATTGGAGAGTAAGTGCAAGTGCTTCTGGGGCAGGGAAATCCACAATGAAGCAGCCTCAAAGGAGATGTGACACAGCAGCCTGCTCAGGACCCTGAGAGCTCAGCCAGCACAGCCATGGTGTTGCATTCTCCTGTAGATGAAGAAACCAGCACTGCATTCCCAGGGCTGCTAGGGCAGATTCATTGCTTAGAAGGCAGGGCAGGAAATTCAATGAGGCAGGTGAATGAAAGCCAGGCTTCCCAGGCTGCCTCTGTGCCTCCATCCCCTCTGGGTATAACACTGAGGTAACTTTAAAAAGTCAATTCAGTGATGAAGAAAGCTGCCAGGCTGAAGGTCCTGTAACTGAAGCACTTGATGCATCCACCATTCAGAAGAAACACACAGGAGCTGCTGAAACATGCCCCAGCCTGAGCTGCTCCCTGAAGCACAGCAGCTGGCAGAGGTGACCTGCCTGGGCTCGTCTTCTGCTCATGAAGCTCAGGATAAAGGAGCTGGCTGGGAAAGGCCTGGCCGTGGCTCTGAGGGGAATGCAGCAGGGAACAGCAGTGCTTTTGGTGATGCTGTCTGTGATGCTCCAGGACTCCACAGGTAAAGACTCCTGACAAGAGGAGATCCCACCCCTGGTGCAGAATGTGACATTGCAAAGGTCTCCACCTCGCCACGGGCCCAGGCTGGCACACAGATGGCTGCTTCACGTCTTCCAGCTCTGGTGCTTGCTCTTGTCCACACCTGTGTTCACAGAGAACAAAGGAAACACCCATGTCAGAGCAGTTCTTGCTATCAGCACCTTTCCTGGTATTTGGACACAGCCTCACACTCTGCAGCCTGGCTGGTTTGTGAGAGCCCTCAGCGAGGAAGGACAGGCAGGACATCGCCAACAAGAGCCCTCTGCCCGCCTGGAGACCTGAGCCCCTTCCTGACCACACTCAGGTAAAGCCCAAATGTCTAAATTATGTTGTAAAAAGCAGCTGTCACCTCCTCTGTGAGCAGCTGGGTGATGTGATCCCAGCATTTAGCAAGCATGTAAGGATGCCTGAAGCCTAAGGAGGAAGAGGCAGTGTAGGGAGGGTGGGCAGGAGAGGTGTAAAAGAGGTTATGCCACTGATTTCCCAGCCACCTCAGCACTGGAGGGCTGCAGAGTCCTGTCTGCAAAGCACTGAAACAAAATCTCTTGCAGGAGAACAACAAACAACATAAAACAAAGAGAGAAAACAGCTCTTGCTCCTCAGAGCATTGTCTCTTTTCCCATGTGTCTTCCACTGGATTATGACAGAGAGGGGAACAAACAGAAATACCTCCAACAGATCCAGTTAGTTTCATGTCCTTTGATGCTGGACCTGTGGCTCTTTCCAGGTGCTTTGTTGCTTTGTATTTTCCTTCTCTTCATTTTCCCATGTGATAAGATTCATTCCTTGAAGGACAGCAACCACAGCAGCTCCTGTTCTGGAGAAAGGCAGCCACTGCACCTGGAATAAAAGATTGTCAGGCAGATTTGAAGTGTCGATCAAAGCCTATCTCTGAAAAGAAAACCCCCACCATTAGTCCAGGCAGCTCCTCACCCCACCACAGTTAATTTACTCCTTCCAGATATCCCCATGAGCTGCAAAAACCCTTCCAGAAGTGACCAGAGCTGCCAGCTACAGGCACAAGGTGTCAGATACTGGACTTAGGTCAATTTGCTTTTTGCAGAACAAAAGACACTGATTATTAGGTCTAGAGAAGTAAACACAGGGCTACCAGGATGTGTGAGGCAAACAGAAGCTTATACTAGAAGAGGGACATAGATTTGGGGCTGTTGCTGAGTGTGTCCCATCCTCAGTGCCACACCTCCACTCTAATCTTAGCATCACTTCAGTGGTTATCGATGACTGCACCCAGCACTGTGTGAGATACTTTCCAAGCACTCAGGAAAGCGCTGGCCCTGCTCCAAGACACTCAGATGTGCAGAGGCACTGTGTGGTCAAGGGGCAGAAATGCTGAGCCAACAGCAGCAGCAGCAGCACACTGCCCTGTTCACCCAGCTTCTTGGCACAGGCACATCCCTTCTTCCCAGGCTCAGTCCCATCCCACTCTTTGTCCATCTCAGTTGCTTGGACTGAAGGATCTTCAGCTGGGACCATGTTCATGTGTTTTGTCTGGCTTAGAATCTTTCTGCACAAAGCTCATGGAAGTAAATGGGGAAGCAGTTTTGTTCCTGAGGGGGGGGAAAAAACAACCCATGTGAAATGAGAAACTGCTTCTCACATCATTTCTTGAGGCAAAAGAGAATGCAATGCTTTCTCCTTGCCACAGAAGTGTCCAGAAAGGCCCATTCTTCAGCTGAAAAACAGCAAATGCAGGGTTGGGGGGTTTGGTGAGTTTCCAGTCATTGACATTTTCTGGGGAAAACACTGTGGTGGTCAAAGAAAGCCCCAGAAAAGAAGTTTGAACCTAAAAATCAAGTTGCTCTGTGAGCAGGGGAACTGGGGAAACCTGTTCTCCTTCTCATTTGAGTATTACAGCTGCTTTTTTGTGTTCCCTTTCTTGGTGCTCTCAGCTCACTGTAATATCCCCAGGGCATCCTCACCCCCTCCAGACCTCTCCAGCAAAGTCCTCAGCTCTTCCAACAGCTTCTTGCTTTGCAGACAAGGGGCAGCAAGAGCAGGAGGTGGTCTGAAGCTAAGCAGGGACTGATCGACCAGCCAGGATCTAAATGCCAGCTGGTTACCTGACTGCTGCATCTCAAAATAGAGGGAGAGCAAGAGGTGTAATTACCTTTTCTTCAGTGGGATATTAACTGAAATGTCTCTTCTACCCAGCTGCTGGTTTTACATGAAAATTGCAGGAATCTTGGGGCTGTGAGACCTCTCTCTTTCCATTAAACTTGGCTGAATCAGGTCAGCTGGTTCAGATGTTATTGGAGAGGGGGAAGAACAGCACAAGGAGGCTCATTGCCTTAAAAACATTGCCTCCAAAATGAGGCAGTTTTGGTGTAACAATGGGTCCCTGAGGTCAGGTGAGGTAGCCACTGTAACAATAACCAGCCAGCTTCTGTCCTTGGGATATATATGGAGGCTGTCAAGCTCCAGGACTGTCTATACTGCACTCACTGCTTGCTTGCTGTACAGAGCCTTCAACCTAGAAACCAGGGTCCTGCTGTACAGGAACTGCTCAGGAGTCCAGACAGTCCCTAACCTGAGTCATAGCTGGATGGACAAAGAGTGGAGAGAAAGGGGAAAATCAATTATCTCAGACTTACAGGTAGGAAAACAAAGGCCAAGATCAGCAACTTACTGAGGAATCCTGTGAGAGTCAGATGCAGGCTCAGATGTCCAAGGTGCCCAGCTCAGGCCCTGAGCAAAGTCCCTCTCAGCTCCTTCTCAGCTCCCCAGCCCAGCAGAAGTCCCCTGTTCATGGGCATTTCACTCTGATTCACTGCCCTGAGGAGCTGAGTCAGCGTTAGCCACACTTGTCCTTTGGCAGCTGAGGCCACATGGCACTGTGTGTGCTGATGAGGAAACGTTATTTGTTGTTTTGTTTGGGTTAATTATTCACGGGCACGGTGCTGAAAACACTCTGAGCTGCTTTCTGAACAGTCCTTGAGCTGGCATGCAGGGAGGGACTTACCCAGTGCTGGTGGCTGGCTTGCTGTTCCACAGCCAGGCTCTTTTCCATCTGCTTCCCTTCAGCCCTTGTCACACTCCCCATCTCTCATGGCTTTGGCTGTGCTCTTTGGCATTATCTGAATAAGAAAGAGGCAAAGACTTGGAGCACTGTAGACATGCAATCACAAATGGCATTTGACCAAGGAGGCACTGACCCTGGAGTGGGGAGAATACAAACCTGGTGCTCTGACTGGTTTTCTTCAGTCACACTCCATAGCTGAGGACAAGCCACTTGCAAGGGGTTAGATCTGTTTATCCTTCTGCAAAAGATCCCTTCACCCTCCTTCAGATAACCTGCAACTGTCTGGAAGCCTTTTGCCCATAAGCAAGGCTCCCCCTCTCTAGTGCTCCTGGAAATGAATTCTTCAGCCTGGGACAAGGGCAGGCTGTAGCTTCAGAACCACTTTAAGGATGTTTGCAGTAAGACAAAGCTTGGATTACTCTAAACACACTGCCATGAATTAGCACTTCACAGTGAAGTGGCTTTCTGCGGTTCCATGAGCACTTGCTGAGGGGTACAGACCCCCACTTAAGCTTAGCAAAAGGAGAATTACTTTCTTAGTTACTTTTCTGAAGCCCCTGGGTCTCCAGAAGTGAGGGCTACTTCTCCAAGGACAGCATGTGCTTAGAGAGCTCATTATCCCACCTTGGACTGCAACCAAGACACTCATGGCCTGTAGGCAGCAGCCCTGCTAAGCAGACACCCTACCCAGCCCAGCTAGCAAGCGCAGGGCTTAGTCTTTTGACTCCTGTAAATTGCTTTTGCAGTTATATGCAGCCAAGAAACTGAGACTGTGCTGCAAACACATCAGGACCTAAAGAAGTTCAGAGTTGATGGGTTGGGTTTTTTTGGTGGGTTCCAGCAAAGGACATTACAGGTGGATTTAGGCTGGATGAAGAGGGGTCATATTCTAGCACTTGCTTCCTCACTTGAAATGGCAGGGGACTGTGATAGCCAGGGATTTGCATTCAGCCCAGGCTGTAGCACATCTGCCCCATGAAACATTGGGACACAGGAGAGGGTATTTGTCCCAATTGGGCAAAATCCTCACCTGGTATCAACCAGCACAACTCCAGGGGAGTGCAGGAAGCTGTGGCACATCCCACCAGAAAAGAACCTAGTTTGTCTACTTTCATTAACTCTCTGTCTAAAGCCAAGACAGACACCCCCATGGGACACATTAGCTCAGCTCATCTACTGCAATCCCATGCAACTGCACAGGGGAGGGACTCAGCTCTTGTGGCTCACGTTCTCTGCTTGATGCAACCCTCTGCTTTTGTTCAGTGAGTTTCTTAAGTAGCTGAGCTAAATCCAGGGGTCATTTTCTGGCCTGTACACTGCAAGAAGTCAGCAGAGGCAGCCACATCAATGCTCTTGGAACTTAAAAACCACTTAACTGATTCTGGGGAGTTTACACCAACAGAGAGCTTGGCCCATGAGTAACAGCCAGAAACACCAACTTCAGCTGAGAGATGGAGAAGTCAGTCCCCTACCTGGCTGTTGCCTAAGTAACACATCTCTAAGAAGATGTTTTTTAAGCCACTGTTATTTATCTAGTAGATGGAAGCAGACCTGCTAAGGCCATACCAGGTCAACATATGTCTAAGCATGTGCTGAAGAACTTAATTAGTCCTCCCTGAGAAGAGAGACTCCCAGTGCTGTTTAAAGGATCGTTATCCTACTGTGAGATGCCTTGGAGCCTGCTGCTAGGCCTAAGCTTCACAGGGCAAGTCTGTAGTAGCTGGATGAGAGCAAAAAATCTTCTCTCCATGCTGAGGAGTAATTGCTGAGCAACCCCAGGAGCTGGAAGGTCAGCACAAGGAGCAGTCATCACAAAATCAGGCTGAAAACCCAGTGTAAGGGCTGTAGTTCATGTCTGGGCTGTGATGTCAGCTCTCTATGCAGGGTCAAACTGTGCAGATCTCATTGTTTTTCTGGTTTCTCTTTCTAGAGATCCAACACCGTCTGCTGTGCTTGATGGCTGCTTCTCAGGCAATTCCAGTGGGAAGGGGTGACAGGATCATGGAGGAAGGTAAGTTTGGAGTGAGCCACTGCTGAGTGTCTATGTGGAGCATCATTCATTGTATCATCACAGGAGGCAAATGTAGGCAGGAGTTTCTCAGCATCTGCTAAACTGGACCTTCTGCAAGTGGCTCAGTCATAGTTTCCATGCCAAGATTCAGTCATAGCTTTCATTTATGAGGCAAAAAAAATCAGAGACTGTAAACTGAATGCCAGTAAGAGAATTAGCCAGGTTCCCCAAAGGTGGGTGGTTTTGTTCTTCTGCCAGGAGGCAGCTCCTTGAGTGGGATGAACCTTTGGAAAATAGGCTGAACAGCTTCTGAAGGATGAAGCAGGGTCCCAAGCATACTAGAGCCTGGCTAAGCATTGGCACTCGCCAGGGCCACTGAGGCTGGAATGCAGAAGAGGGAGAATTTTGGACATGCTTCTCTTGACCTAAGTAGCTTACATACCATGTGGGACCTTGGTCTGCACTTTGAGCTGTCAGGAGTTGTTCCTAGATGAGTTGTTATGGTAACTGAGCTAATGCCCTGAGATAAATGTCTTCAGGTGGCTGCAGGCCAGAAAATCAACACCAATAGATCCCAGATAATAGACTTTTTGCTAAACTCAATGCCAGCATCTACTTTATTTAACCTATTCACCAATGACTTACTGAACTCCATTCTCCAGGCAGGCTCTATGTGATGACAATAGCTGCTTGGCCTCAGTGAACCTTGCCTTCCAAAAGACTGAGGGGATCCCATGTGCTGTGTCTGAGTCTCTGCCAGTAAATTAAATGTGCCTGGGACTTGCTTCTGCACTGGGAGGACAACTGGCAATTTGTACCCTCCAAACCTGTGTGGTCACATCCAGACAGCCCCCAAGGAACAGTCCCTGGCCCATGCCACCTCCTGAAATGTATCTGGACTAGGCCAAAACTGCAGTGCAATGCTCCCAACGTTGTACTAAAGCAGTCCAGGCACTGTTCTTTGTCAGTACAGACCTTGTCTGACTGACTTCTAGAGGTGCCTGCACAGGAAAGGAGCCTGAAACCAAGTGCAAATTCTACATCAATGTGCTTGTGCTCGTACCAAGTCCTGATCCAGCTGCACATCCTTAGGAAAGGTCAGTGACAGGCACTCAGCACAGCTAGGAATCACCCATTCCTATCTTCTGTTTGAAATAGCTCATGAGTTAAGTGGCGAATTCACCAGTTTAAAACAACATCCCTCCACCTAACACCAACAGCCAGCATATCAGCAGTGAGGAGCAGTGAATGCCACGGGCCCCCTCTCGCTGCACCCTGAGAGGCTTCTTTGGCTGGTACTGCACAACATGCAGCAGGCAGAGCATCTGGGCAGCTTCCCCCAGCAGACAAGCACCCAGCAAGAGTCCTGCCAGTTTCAGGAACTCCCACATAACCACCAGACCAGCTGAGCAGCTCTCTGGCTCTGGGGCCCTGCACCGCCTCCAGAGCCAGCGCAACAGGTTCTGCCATGGCGTGGTCACGGTGCCAGGCCTGATGGGGCCTGGGGCATGTGGGACAGCCTCTGCATGCCTCTCTGGATGCTCTGGCATCTGTGCTGGGTGGCTGCACTTCTCATGTCGAGACTCCTTGGTGGTCTCATGTTGGGCATTAATGGTTTGAACACCAGAGGCTGGCCCAAGGCCACTGAGCTGGGGTGGGAGGGGGAAGTTTCCTCTGTGTTCATTCCCATTTCAAGTCTTGCTTTGCTTGTTTTACCCTCTTGCAAACCATGTGATTGTAATGTGTAGCTCTCTAGGGCAGAAACTGGTTTTCAGCACGTTGTTTGCTGAGCTTGTACTGCAACAGGATTGCAATCTCAGGCAGTGCAGCAGCACAAGGGGGAACTGCATCCTCAGGGGATGTGATATTCCCAGCCCTGGCCTGTCCCTGTGTGTTCCCAGGGTGAGAGCTCACGGTGATTGAACTCCACAACGACCTGGCTCAAACTTTTCCATGCTAAGGTCCAAATAAACATCCAGCACTAGCTGGGATGCTGAATCCCTTTCCTGCCAAGCAGCAACCTTAAGTGAATTTTTATGACTAAGTTATAAACCCCCAGAAAACAGGAGCAAGGAGTGGAAATGCTGACTTGGCCTTTGCTAAATGCCAATTATCTACAAAGGCATTAAGGGGGGAGTGGGGGAGGGGGTGAAAAATAGGGTCATTTTCATGTTTTCTCTGGTTCAAAGTAAACTGTCCCATGAGCCCCTGGCAGGAACACACAGCATACAGAGTGACCATTAATATTTATAGGCACGACACTGTGCTGCAGACCTTGGCAATCACAGCACCTCCACTTCTGGAATTAATACAGGTCTGCTTGGCTGGCATCTCAATACCAAAGAGTAAGTAGGAGACACCCAAGATTTTCAGGGAGAACTGGAGAAGCAGATGCTGACCTTTGATGGAGAAGGTCCATACTTCATTGAGTCAGTGAAGTACTAAAACGAACTCTTAAATCCTCAGGGCAGCTGGCCAAACCCAGCACCACATTCTCTATTCCTCTCCACTCCTGTGTCTCCTGGACAGTCCCAACACTGCATAAGCAACTCTCCTTCTGTTCCTCAAGGTTGTTGTCCAGCTCCAGCTGATACAGACCAGCATATCTCCACAGACACTGCTGGAGAAATGTGGATTTATAATGCCTAAGCATCTGGCTGAATAACCTTCAGGCTCAAAATGGTGCTGTAATGCAGCATCCACCTTTTCTCATGCAGCACTTCCTACCTCTCAGTTGAAGTGATAGAGAGAGCCTTCTAAAAACCAGCCCTCTGCCTGCTGAGGCTCTGGCAAGGTGCTGAGTCACGGAGGCTGCCCTCAGCCCAGGACTCTGTCCCAAGCAGGGTGATGAATGCCAAGCCACACACAACCATGTCTCAGAAATCTCTGTGGGGACCATGCTACAGAGATAGCTCAGTCACCCTCATGAGCCTTTGGAGAAAGGTATCCCCAGCATCTTGGCACTCATGCCACACAAAATGCTTTGGAGATGGCTGAGGATGGCTCAATCCAATCATCCTTCATATCCAAGAACGCAGGGAGAGCCCAACCAGCCCCTACAATGCACCCAGCCCTGGGAAGGGGCATGAAAGGTTAGCCAGCAGTGCTTGCTTATGAGCCTGGAAGGTTTTGATGACATTCCAGAAGGAAAACATTAGAAATCCCACTCCCTTGTTCATGTACTCACTGAAACCGAGCTGAGACTTTGAGCAACAGGGCCTACACGTTCAAAGGTAGCTAATGCCTTCAGGTGGGCACCCTGAGCTCAGTACAGCAGGGACAGGATCTCCTGGTGACTTCTGCATTGCTGCAGTTACACCCTGGCTTTTGCAGCATGTGGGAAGGTGCAGAGCATGTTATGGAAATCAGGCATCTGTCAAAAGGGTGTCAGTGTGTGTACTCCATCCACTGGGTCCCTCCAAATCCTTTCTGACTCTTGCAAATTCAGGCTGTACGATGTAGGAAAATAAACACTGGGAACAACAACGAGCAGAAATGCTCCTGCCATGAAAAACAAGGTGAAAAGGAGGAGCTGAGCCAAGTTAATCAGAGAGCTGAAATGAGATGTTGGAGAAAGGGGCTGTAGGTGACTTGGGCTTTGCAGTTAGCTGAGTGATGTGAAATCTCTTGTGTCTGGCTGAGCTCTGAAAGGAAATGCTTTATTAAATCTTCTTTGTGAGATATTTCAAGCTGCCTCTGGACTGGAAAATGGGACCATTGCAGTATGTGGCATATCATCAGGAACTGAAGCCTTTAGTGCACTAAAACTCTGATCAGCATAGACATATAACTCAGAGGGCTCAGCCTTTAGAAAACTGAATGAGACACAATCCAACCCATGCTCTGCTGTGTACCTCTCCTACCTACTATCCTCAAAATGCTTCACAGAATTAATCACGCTGCACCAAAAACCATGCCTTAGGAAAGACAGCACAGTTGGGCATAAATTCACCCCACTGAACCTAAACTGTGCAGTGGGCCAGTGGGTCTCAGCTCCATTATCTGAGCTTTCATTCCCACTGGAACATGAGAGTTGCTCTGACTCATCTCCTTTGCTCTGGCTGTCCTGGAAGTCCCTGTGCTCACTGTGCTTTCTGCTGGGATGTGGCCACACCGGGAAGCTGCAGCCTCTCGCCATCTCTGTCCAGCATTCAGTGCACTTCTCTATAAGGGGGCAGCCCACAGCCCTTCCCTGTCAGAGCAGGACTGCACCACCCTCAGTTACTTGCAGAGCCTATCTGCTAAAACAGAAATGGAGAAAGCTAGGCACAACAAGGACAAACAAGTGAGAGGCTCCCAGAGCACCCCCCCATGAAGCACAAACTCCCCTGAACTTCTGCACCTCTTGTCTCTCCTTCTGTGTTTGGTCACGGAGTCAAGAGACCTGATCAGAGACAGGACAGGCAGCATCCACCAGATTTCCTCCTCCTCTTACTCCCTTCTTTCACACTACAGCATGTGTGGATATGAGGAGCTCTTGATCTCAATCAGCCTGCTGGAAACGGCAGCTTGAAATTCCTGACCTGCTCTCTGCAAACCCCAAAAGGAAAAACATCCCAAGGGGCTGAAGCTGATAGAGCATTCCCCTTCCTTTACAGCTCCCCTCCTGCAGAGCAGCTCCTCACCTACCTTTTATTGCTGACGAGAAGCAGGACAGAGCCATTCTGGATGTTGGCTTCTTTGAGAGTCTCGTGCTCCTCGAGCTGCCTGGAGTTGTAATAAAATGTCTTCTTCCAGGAGGTGACACCCTCCCGTACCAAGTGAGCCCGTAGGTCCATCACCGTGTCTCTGGGCTTCACTGTCAGGGACATCATCAGGTCCTCATCAGCCAGGTGCACCTTGATGTGGTACCTCTTCCAGCGAGACAGGCTCCTCCGCAGCGTGTCCATCCCTTCCAGCTGGCCAAAGCCGGAGTGGCACAGAGGAACATCCAGCTGGGAGGTCGCTAGAGCAGGGACGTGGCTCTGAAGAGGTTCTGTCTGCCTCTGAACAACTTCAAATGTCCTGACAAACCTGTTCCTCCCAGTTGCCACGCTGCATGCTTCACATTCCAGGGAAGAGCTCACCTGGCTCTGAGAGGCTGCTGACTGGGAAACGGCTCCATGAGTCATTTCCACACACCCCTAAATCCCACAGTAATTACCACTCTGTCTTCACAGAGTGCTCTTCATTCCACTGCCTCTCAGAGGACTTTGAAGCAGGATCTCCACAGCCATTAGAAAGGTGGGTGCATGTGAGGAATGAATGGGTTCAGTAGCCTCATGTCTCCTACTCCAAAAAGCTGCCAGAGCTGGGGTAGATCAGTTCAACAAAGCAGGAGTTGGGGAACCTCACAGCTGTTTAACTGTGGCCGTTTGAGTCTTCTGCTGATCTCCACATACTGGAGATTCCTCATGGAGTAAGGGAGAGCCAGGACACCCTGAAGATGACACAGAATCTGTCTGGTGTGAGCATCCCTCATTAGTGCACAGGACATCTGTGGAGTTATGGTACAAACAGGCTGGGACCCTCCAGAAGGTGTAGGATTCATTCAGTGCTTGTCATACTATCAGATAGCTAATATGAACTCACACGTGCTCCTGGCTGCTTCATCACCTTGATTTCCTCTTCCTTTCAGATCCCTGCCTAATTGAAAGGGCTGATCATATCCTGCTCTAGCACGTGAGGGAGGACAGCACCACGGGGCTGCAGGTACAACCATGCAAACAGGTGACAGCACAGGGCTCAGAACACCCAGTGGAACAAGCAACACTTTGGTATAATACAAGGACACCTCCTAAGTGAAGGGAGCAGTGCCACAGGAGCTGGCTGTAATTGAATGATCCTGGAGGCTGCAGGCTCTGGCAGCCGCAGGCTGATACTTCAGAGCAAACATCATCAAGATAAGGAAGTCATTATGGGCTTTTTTTTTTCTTTTTCTCAAAAAGATCAAGTCTCCCTCTTATCTTGTTGGTAATTTCCTGCAGCCCACAGTACAGGAATTAATTCCCTTGTCCATTCTTCTCAACACAGACCAGTATTTTCAGACCAAAGTACTGCAAGATAGTTGACTTGAGAGTCTGCTCTTCACTAAAAAAGGGGCTGCTCTTGACCATTAGATAACAGAACAAGCTGTCAGATTTTCAGATATGGCAGCAGCCAGCTCTCATTGACAACACCAGAGGTATCCACTCTCCCTCTGAGTAACAAGGAGGTTTCCACCCTGCCTGCACACCTCCAATCTTTTTCCCTCCCCAGCACATTGTGTCTCTGCTGACAGTTACACCACGGGCAATGGAGATTCCTCTGGGCACTGGAGGAGAACTGAGGCTTCTGCTGGCAAGGTTTTCTTTGCAGGTTCAGCCCCTGCAAAGGTATGATTCTTTTGGTGGGTACTGGGATTCCTGGGTGCTCACTCTGCCACTGAGTTGCTGCAAAGGCTTGAGGTGAGTCATGTCATGCCTTGGTGGTTCTGTTTGCTGATGTCACGACAGCTTCACGGTGTAACACGTGTCCACTGATAGCCTTGTGGTAAACAGGAAGAAGCTTTTAGCAAAGTCATGGTCTGGAAGGACCTGGAAGTGGCTGGATCCACAGATACATGGTGAATCTTGAAGACAGGATCTAATCACCCCTATTAGAGAAGGAGAAACTGAGGCACGGAGTGGTGCAAAACAGTTATAACCAAAAAGAAGTCGAAGATTAGGCTCTCCTCCCCATAGGCACCTCAGTGAAGGTTCTCAGACACCTACAGAAACTTCCTGGTGTATCCTTCTCCGTTGGGGTGACATTCACCTGCAGAGACAAAGTGCATCCCTGGTGTAAAGCCAGAGTCTGAGGGGCAAAGCAAGGTTCTGATCCAATTGCCACTGCCACCAAGGGCAGAGTCTCATTGACGGCAGCCAGAACTGCATCAGGCCCCAGACACACCAGTGGCTGATGGCTCTGGCCAACAAGATCTGCTCAGGGAGTGCCAAGGGAAGCATTAGGCACTCTCATTTCAGCAAGAGCCCGTCTGGTGTCAGTGAGTCCATCAGCTCCATCCTTCCCGCATACGTGACAGCCTGACAGCTGCCAAACACCTCCCTCAGACACCTTTCAGACGGCTCCTGGTTATTTTTAGGACAGCTCTTTCCAGCCCAGACTCTGATGTGTATCATTACACAGAAAGGGGGAGATGATGGCAGGAAGAAAACACACAGCCATTATTTTTACTCCTTTGCCTGTGACGTGATTGCAAACATTCCTCACACCTGCCCATACTGGGACCCTTCATGTTATGAGAAGAGATTCTCTCGTAGCCTATGAAAGCGAGGATAAGGAGAAGCAGAGCAGTGAAGCCAGCTTATGAAATATTGAAGCAGTGAAACCCTCCCTGGAACACGTGAATGTCTAATGCCAGCTCCAATTAATTCTGAATTTTTCATTAAACCATGATTAAAAGCAAGAGGACAGCAGAAAGAAGGGAAATTGACTTGGGCAGTATATTAAGCACCTCAGTTTTGCTGGAGGATGTTTTATTATCTGTCCAAAGCAATTCTTTTCCCAGCTCCTGATGATTTGTGGGCTAAACAGAGGCATGGGATAAAGTTCGAGATGGTCTTTCCTCAAAGTTGTTTTAATCTCTGTCCCCTGCCCTGCACTTTGCAGCCTGTTTTGGGTGATGCCTCTGGCATGTCACATCTAGAGGACAAGACATTTCCTCAAATTATGGGCGATCTGTGAGAATGTGTCACTCTGGCACTATTTACAAATCAAATACAAGCTTATTGACTTAAGCTTTTACCCATACTGAGGGCAAACAGTAGGCTGCAAACATTCAGAGGAACCTTCATTAAGAAAGCCTGAAAAGCAATTTAAAACTCAGGTGAGAGGTGATTTTCTTCTTAGAGGGGGAAGAAATAAAGCAACAGCATTTAGGACACGTATCTTCTGCTCTCACAACTTCCATTGACTAGAGCAAAAGAGAAACACCTGCCTAAATCAGGTGATGCATTAAGATGTTTGAAGCTGGCTGAGATGATCCTGGGCCTTATAATGTCTTCTACTAATGTCAGAATAGAGAATCTCATTTCTTAGGTGAGGTATAGTTGTTGGTTTGTTTGTCCATAGCTGTGTCTTGCTGCTGGCTGTGCTACTCTCCTTGCAGAGGACGACAGGGGAGAAGTGGGACATTGCTCTATAAGGAAATAAAGGTTTCTTTATTTCCTGGCAGCAATCACAGGGAAATTGCAACATCTGGGGGAAATCTGAACCCATTTCCCCTGGCAGAAGTTATAGGTCTGTCGGGAACTCGCTCTCCCAGGGCTGATCTTTCCACCAAGGAAGATGCTTTGCTGTTTTCTGAAGCTCTCTGATCCCAGGACTTGTAGTAAGTAATGCTGAACACTAAGGACTTGCTTCTGATATCTGTTTGGGGGGAGTTTGTGTTTGGGAGCAGACAAACAGGAAGGGATGAAGCTAGAGGTGACCGTGCCTGTATCTGCAATGCTGAGTATCACAGAGGGGCTTTGTGTTAGGCTCCCCTAAGCCCACAGTTCTGCTGATGGGCATATTCTCTCCCTGTGATTGTCCTGCTCTGTGAAGTACCAGGGCAGGGGGACCGCTGCAGTGTTGGGAGCACTGAGTGCTGGGCAGCACAGGGCTGGTAAAGGTTTTCTCACAGGCAGGCTATGTAAGGCTTGAAATCTCCAGCCCAACATGCAGCCTGCCACCTAATTCATTCAGTGCCCCCAATATCTCAGGTGATGGGGTAGCTTAAGGTGCTAGTATTTATATTCCTGAAGTACCCAGAGGCCCCAGGTAGAGCTGTAACCACTGTGAGCTGAGTAAGGCCTTTCCTATCAACCAGTGCTTTCCTCCTCCTGAGATGTGCTTTGTTATAAAATGACTGGGCTCGCTTTATATGGCAAGTTCCATCTATGCCAAATGAACAAAGAGCTAATAAATGATTAATAAATGCTTTGAGAAATGGGTAATTAAATGCAACAGCTTTTTAGAGTCCAAAGGATAAGCATAAAAATATGTAAGCCCAAGTGATAACACTTCCTCCTGATATAACTTATCTCCAGCATACTGCTCACATCTGCAGGAGTGCTTAGGAATGCTATTAACTTCTGGTGCACTAGGAATAAAGAGAGCCTTTCTGTGATAGAGGAGCACTTCTCCTGGGGATTAGGGCAGAATCTTCATTGTTTAGACCATTTAAAATCCAGAAAAACTGGAAAGTGCTTATGTTGCCATATAGGGGAAGTGTGAGCAATGAAGGGAGGTGACAGTCTCTGCACTGACCCCCGTGCTGTCATCTGCCTGCCAAGCTAAAGAGTCCTGTGCTCCCCGGCTAAAAAGGCCTCTGTTCCACTGCTTACCCAGGCACAATCTGCCGTCCTCACCTGGCATAGGGGGAAATGTCCCTGTCATCCTGCCTTGTTCTGGGCCACACAAACAGAGGGATTGGTCTTCATTTCATTCTTTTTGGTACAAATGGCAATATCTGCCACTAACGCAAGGGAAGTTACTAAGTCAACCACATCCTGCTGCAGTATCTGAATCGGGCTCCAAAAGCCTCTACAACTTCCATGGCTTACCACCCAGCATCAATATCGTGTCACTGGGAGCTGCTGGACTCTAGTTGGCATTGAGCTTTCAACATGCTGCAGGGGAAAAAAAAAACAAGCTATGTCTATTGAACTTTGAAGGAGTAAACCTCCCTGGTTTTGGAACACAAATGAACCCACCCGTTTTCTGAGAGAAAGCTGGATGTGAGTTGGTGACGTTTTCTGTTGGAAAAGGAAATGTGAAGGGGGAAAAAAAAAAACCACCCCAGTAACGCATATGTGAAATGAACCAGTCAAGTGCAGACAATGGGGAGAAGCTGAAAAATGGATATGGAGGAAAGCACTTTGCAGTGGTAGTTATTTCTCACTGCAGTTCTTTGTAACGTCCCAGATGGGAGATTCATGACCCTAGGAAGAAGTTTGTATCCTCCAGGGTCTGGCCTGTGGCAGCCCATGACTCACTCGCCTGCTTGGTTTGGCAATAAGCTGAGAAACAAGCAAGACAGCAAAATGCTTGTGGAAATGGCAAAACAACAGATGAATTAATATCTGGAAGAGGGGAAAAAAATAAGCCTCTGTGCATAACGGAGGGCCCTAGATGGAGAGAGAAGTGAGTGCTCATGCCACTGAGGACTCCAGAGGAGCTGGCATCCCTGCTCCATTTGTTTGCAGGTGAAACTAATTCAGGATGCCTCAGTCTTAAAAGGTGAGGTAGGCAGAAATAGAAGATCTGAGGCTCCACCAGCTATTCTACCAGCAGCGAGATGGTTTTCCGAGGGCTCAGGGAAGAAAGAGGATTTGCGGATCTACATTGCCATCTAATGGCAAGGAAGAGCTCAAAGCTTTCAATGAGCGATAACAACAAAGTAAGTAAGGCTATAAAGTGTCTGCTTCTCCCAGACAGTGAAATGGGACATGGTGTGAGTGCCAGCTAGCTGCTGGGTAATAATAAATAAGTAGGGACTGAGAGCATAGAAAATGTTGAGACTTGTCAGACTTCAGG
>WBNH01003514.1:0-26372 GCA_013401255.1 Urocolius indicus | reverse complement strand
CCCCCCCCCCCCCCCCCCCAGTTTGTTAGAATGCCTGCTCCAACATGCCAAAGAAAGGAGCACACTCTCAAACAATCCAACTTCATTTCCTTCTGGTATCCTAAGCCACTGAAAGCCAGAGACTGTAGAGAAGTGATGGGATTCTCATTACTGAGGGACCAGAGTGAATTTTTCAGGTACTTCTCTCCAATTCATGAAGCGGAGAGAGGAAGAAGGGAATGTACCTGTCCAAAGGGCTACACAGGGTGACATGTTCCTTGATGTTCCTTTCCAAATGTGGCTCTGAGTCATGCTACAGAGTTGATTAGAAACATTATCTTCCTACAGTAGAAATACAAAGGAAAAAGCATCTTGTTCAGTGTTCATTTCCGCAGCCCAAATTGTAAGCCTGCGGCAGGAGTGGGGCCGGTGAGCTGGCTGGAATGCCTCTCTGTTCCTCTCAATAATCAAAACTTATGAAGAGGCTATCAGAGCAGCCATAGAAACAGCTCAAAATACACGCCTCAGGCTAAGTGCAGCTGTAGTCCCAGGGTGAGACATGCATGGTCTTGCATCTGACTCCATCACACAAGTTCCTACATGTCAGGTCAGCTGGGGATAACATAGTCCTTCCCCCCCTCACTTTCTTCCCTCAACTGATGTGTCTCCAAAACCTGCTCTTTCTGAAAAAAACTACAAACAAGACCTGTGGCACATCCACCCCTCAGTGGTGTGCAGGACCACAGGGTGAAACGAGTACACATCTGTGCAGCCTGGTCTGGAGGCAGGATGCCACTGCCAAGCCCATCATTAAACCACATCCCCCAGCACTTCATCTACACATCTTTTAAGTATCTCCAGGGTCTATCTCTCCACCTCTCTGGGTAGCTTGTGTGTGTTTAACAACCCTTTCAGTGAAGAAGTTCCACCTAATCTCAAATCTAAACCTGGTGCAACTTAAGACCATTTCCTCTTGTCCTGACGCTTGTTACTTGGGAGAAGAGCCTGAACTCCATCTCCTTTCAAGAAGTTGTAGAGTGTGATCGTGTCTCAGCCTCTTCTTCTCCAGGCTAAATAACCCCAGCTCCCTCAGCCACTCCTCAAGCACCTCAGCACTGGTCTGTGAGCACCAGCAGTGACCCTGACTGAACACCCAGGTTTCCACCATCAGCTAAAATCCCTGCAGCTGCCCTCAGCCAGGGCTGAGCCAGCAAACTCACAGAGGAGAGGAAATGCAAGCTGTGATGGTGATCAATATGGTTTATTAGTTTTTAATGCCGTTTCTGCAGGTTCAGCAGCGCTGCTAATTTAGCACCTCGCTCCTACCGCTTAAATCTGTTCTCAGGCCAAGGACCTGTGTGTTTTTATCTTTCACTGTTCCAATCATCAGAATTGGACCAAAAAAGGGGCTTGTGGGGCCAGCTTGTTGCAGCAGTACCCGTGGGACTGAAGAGGGGAGGCTAACATGGCCATTTCTGAGTGGGGGAAAAAACACTCTTGTGTTTGATGCGATGCAGGCTGGGGAGTGGATCAGGAAGAGCCAGCAGTGGCTTCCCAGTGAACACCCAATTTACAGCAGTTAAACATTCCAAGCATTGTTGTGTGTGTACGTATGTGTATATATATATATATATATATATATACACACATATGGAGGAAAAGAAAACGTAAGTGGTGAGCTCGGCGTTGTTTCATCGCTCTTGATGAGGGATGGAGCCGCCGACTCCCTGAGGGGCGAACGCCATTGGGGGGGGGAAGGGGGGGAGCGGTTGCGCAGAGCCTTCTGGGAAGTGTAGTCCTCGGGTGTGCCGCCATCTTGGCGCCGCCGCAGCGCGGCCCCGCGGGGCGCTGCCCGGCAGCCATCTTGGGCTGGCGAGGCCCCTGTGAGCGGGCGGGCGATGGGCAGCGCAGGGCTTGGGTTTGGGTTTGCCAGCGCTGAGAGCGTGGGGTTTGGTTTTAATCGAAGCAGTAGGAAAGCAAACAAGTAGTTTAGCAAGTGCAACCGACAGGCCTGGTGGTGCTTTGGGGCTGTGGCGTTGCTGAGGGATGCTGTGCTGGGGTTTGTGTCTGACGTCGTGGATAGCAAAATAAAGGCAGTTTTTTTCCTTAGAAGCCTGTCACAATCAAGGAATCACCGAATGGTGAGGGTGGGAAGGGCCCTGCAGAGCTGCTCCAGCCCCAGCCCCTGCTCCAGCAGCTTCCCCTGGCTCAGGGGGCACAGGAACGTGTCCAAATGGGGATGGAAACCTCCTGAGCAGGAGCCTCCACACCCTCCCTGGGCAGCCTGGGCCAGGGCTCCCTCCCCTCAGCACCAAAGGAGTTGCCTTTGAGCCTGAACTAAATCTAAATCTGACTTCTCTTCAGTGTTACACCATTAGAGATTACAGCTCGTTCCTTTAGCACCGATGCTTACGTTCACAGCAGAAAAACCCCAACCTGCTGCCTCACAACGTACTTTTTTTTTATAGCAGAAATGTCGCTGCCCTTTAAATGTAAACTATTTTTTTAAAAATAGCTTATGCATGGATTTATTTTGGAGCAATCCAGAAAGATTTCTTCATCAATCTCACGCCATTATTAGAAGAAGCCAGGCCAGCCCTATAGATCTGTTGGGCTGTTTAATTGCTCTGCAAACACAGAGGGGTGCTAATCAGCTTGCTTTCAAGCATGTGTTCACATGTCAACACTTTTGCTTCTGTCAGAAGCTTAAAAATGGAAACAGTTTTCTCTTTAAGAAAACAGGACCCAAATAAGGAGATGATGGAGTGGTGAAGATTTCTCTAGTGAGTCTGTTCCAGCTCATTCCTTAGAAAGGCTGTGTATGGAAGATCAGAGAAGAGGCCAATAGATCTGGGTTTTGTCCAGGGGTCTCTGGATTTAAAGCTCTCCACAACCCACTTGAGTTCATTTTCCCTGTGGCTGGGCTAGGTGTAACTTTGCCCAAGCTGTTAAAAAATCTACAACTTTCTGGAGTCCTTTGAGTAGTGTGACAGGCACAACCTATCCTTCAGCAGAAATGGAGGCCATCAAGAAAAAGATGCAGATGTTGAAGTTAGACAAGGAGAACGCGATTGACAGAGCAGAGCAGGCTGAAACAGATAAGAAGGCGGCTGAGGACAAATGCAAACAGGTAAGTAGAAATAAAATCACTGGTTGTGTGTAAGCTGGGGAAATGAGTGTAGGGAAATAACTGTGTTGCAGCTTGCTGATGCAGAAAGCAAAATGATTGGAAGTTGGGGTTTCTGTTAATCATCTTTTGAGGTCTTTTGCTTTCTAGTGCTGTTACATTCACACAGCCAGGGCTGGGCATTAACTTTTCAACCATCTGAGTCTTTGCAGAAGTAGCACAATCTACGTATTAAGAGTGCTTTGTCTAAGTTTTCTTGAATCTTACCTAATTGCCTTCGTTGCCTTGTCCTTGTGATTCCATGGAAAAGGCATTACCTACTCAAAATCAGAGCTGTGTCTCTTGCGCACCTGTAGGGCTGCTGTTAATACCTCCAGCTATACCTAAACATTAATCTGAGGCTCTCCTTGAAGTGAATTAATAACGTTCATTTAACTAGTCCTTGGGATACAGCCCTGGAGAGGTACCAGCTGTGACTTAACAGTAGATATATTGGGGTTTATTATTAAGAATAACCAGAAATACCTTAAATTGGAATTTCAGTGCAGATATCTGTACTTTCAGTGATAACATTTCCATGTTATTCTGCATTTTCAATGTTCTTTATTGTGTCTGAACAATATTTGAGCTCTGATGTTCTCGGAACACTTGTAAGTTGACAACACTTAAGCTTCTTGCAGCATTTCTCATGAAACCAGCATGTATTTCCCTTTCACGTTCTCTAAATGTACCTGTTCTACTACATCTTCCAGACTGCTACAACCCATTAACATCCATTTGGCCCTAAATATTTCTTATGTTCAAGTTCAAGTTGGGATCCTGCATGACTTTATTAAACTTTCAACAGATCATCTGTTTAGCTGAAGCAACAGGGAGGGGGAAACAAAAGAGTTTCCAAAAGGGAGAGCTGCTGCTGCTGCCTCCCCTCTCCACAAGGAAAAGGACCTATCTGTCTTGTGAAATTACAGTGAGCTTCCACAAGCTGCACACCTCGTGCAGGTAGTCTCTTTTTCTTTCTGGAGGTGTTGATCAGATGCTGTTCTGCCCCAGTTTCCCAGAGGATCTCTCTTGTGTGCTGTCACAGCCCCAGCAGATCGTTACTCAGCGTGGTTAATGGTGATCAGCTGCTTACCCATCCTTCACACCAAGTTATCCAAGGTGATTTCCCACAGAGTGAGAAACTACACACTTGTGGGAACCTTCAAGTATCTGTATAAGGGTAATTGCCAATAAAAAGCTAAAAGAGGGAAATAAATCTCATGTCTTACGTCTCAGTTCTGAATTGTTTCCACTTTTTTTAGCTCCTTTTTTTTTTACCAGTACTCAAGTAGTGATTTTAATGTCATACACAAAGCAAGCATCACCTCCTTCCTCCTGCTCGCTGCCTCTCTGCTGAAGCAGCCCAGCCAAGCATATTCAGTTTCCTCACACTCTGAGTCAAAGTATAGCAACACAACAGCTCTCAAGAATAGCACACTACCAAAAAATGCTCTTAAAGCTGTCTTTGGAGACAGAATGAAGACAGTCAGGGCACTGAAACACAAACTATTTTGAGTGAGCTGTTTTGATAGACTAAATTTATGCAAAGGCAGAGCTAAATGGTTAAATTAGCTTCTCTACAGACTGAACTGTTTTGTGTTGCAAATGAAATGCTGGAGCAGATGGATCTGCAGGCACACCCTTATCAGCAGCAAGCCTCCTGATAATGGGAATTCTTCAGGGAGCACGAGACAGTTTGTCATTAAACAGTCTCCCAGCAGGTTATAAATAGTACCATCCTAGTGTGCAATATGGATTTATATGGTATAGAGGAGAGAGTCTGAACCTCATGGTAGGATGGAGCATACCTTTTTGGCCCACAGAGAATGATTCAGGTTGGAAGGGATGTGGGGTCCCCTCTCCCACTCTCTGCAGGGGCTATCACAGGCCAGACCTGTCCCCTCCTGCTTCCCCAGGTTTGACACGTCTGGAACAACAGACAAAAGATGATTGGGGAACAACCACTTGCCACTTGTGTTGTTTCCTAGCTCTACAGGAGTTGAACAGTTTCCTAGTAAGCCAGCAGGTAATAGTGGTACAACAAACACAAGGCTGCAGCTTTAAAACATTGCTACTTATGCTGTAGATTTAACTGCTGCCAAGTGTTGTGGAGCCCAAAATACAGCCCCAAACAGAAATGAGGTGAAAAAGGGCTAATACTTAGTTATGCATTAAACCAGGCCCAGTATGGGGGGGGTGCCAGGGCACGAGGTTTGAAGGGTGGTTTGGTTTTAATGCCCTTTCCCTGGTGCTGCTGCCCGTCATCCTCAGGCTGCTCGCTCCAGCAGAACTTTGATCTGCTCTTTTGTGACTCTTAGGTTAAAACTAATAGTTAAGAAAGGTTTTAACCATATTAAACTGTAACTGACAGTACATCTGAGTGCTCACTTTGGGTTTGGTTCTTTTCCTCTTTTGAAAGGTGGAGGATGAGCTGGTAGCTCTGCAGAAGAAGTTGAAAGGAACTGAAGATGAGCTGGATAAGTACTCGGAGGCTCTCAAAGATGCCCAGGAAAAGCTAGAGCAGGCTGAGAAGAAGGCCACTGATGTACGTACCTCTGGCTGATATTTGCCTGTGACTCTGCTGTGTGTGGTTTGCTCTGTGTTTGTGGTACACTTGACAATCAGAACCGCTGAGAATTCTCGTGTTGCAGTGCCTCAGTGGGAGACAGGAGTAGCAGTTGTGTTTTGGGTATGTAAGCTCCTGTCAGCTCTGCCAAAATGAGCCCAGGGTGGCTGTTTGGCAGCCTCAGGGAGCCAGGGCTGCCCCAGCACCCAAGGGAGAAGCACTGTGCCCATCACTGGATTCTGAACGGGGTGAGGGGGAAGTGTCTGTGTGCAGGAATTGTTTAGGAAAGGGGAAATCTCCTATAACTGATGCAAACAAAACAAGAAGCTGCTGGGGGGCGGCGGGGGGGGAAGGATGAAGTTTGGCATCAACCACACAGCAAGCTTAAAGACTAGCACCAGCTCCCAGCCACTCCCATTGGATTAGCTCCTCTCTCTTCCTCACGGGCCCCAGACACAGCAGGAACAAAACCCGAGGGCAGGACGTGGCAGTAAGTTTGCTGCACCCCCTCCCTCCACCTCTGGGGCGGCCTTTGGGAGCCCAGGGGGGCCAGTAACCGAGCTGTTTGCAGTGGGTCTGTATGGCCGAGCGGACCCGGGGCTGGAGGGAGGGATGGATGGAGGGATGGAGGGAGGGATGGATGGAGGGATGGGGGCGGGGGCCCGGCCGCGGCTGTCCCGGCGCTGCTCGCGCCGTGCGACGTCAGCACCCTCCACCTCCAGGCGCGTGACGTCACGGGCCCATTGAAAGGCGCGGGGCCGCGCGCGCCACGTGCAGCCCCTCCGCGCGCAGCCCGCAGCCAGCGCCGCGCCCATGGCCGCGCCGAGCTCCCTGGAAGCCGTCAAGAGGAAGATCCAATGCCTGCAGCAACAGGCGGATGAGGCGGAGGATCGCGCACAGGTCCTCCAGCGGGAGTTGGACCTGGAACGGGACCTGCGGGAGAAAGTGAGACCGCCCGGGCTGCCTTGTTCGCCTCTCTCGGTCGCTCTCTTCCCGGGCTGCCCTGCTCCTTCCTTCCTCTCTCTGGTTCTCTCTCGCCGGGGTCTGCCTGGCTCTTCCCCTGTTGGGCTGCCCTTCATTCTTCAGCTGTCTCCCCCCCCCCCTCCTCGCTGCTCCGCTCCCTGCGGAAACCGCCGGCGCTGCCGCAGCGCCTCTCCCGCACCGTCCCGACGGGAGTGCCGGGCGCGGCTCCGGCTCGTCCCAGTCGCCCGCTGCTTACCGCGCTTTGGGGCCGTTCCCTGCGGAAAAGGGGGGAACAAACCGCTCCGATCGGCATCAGGGAGCGGTGAGGAGTTTAGTAGGAAATGGCTGTTTAATTAGGAAAAAGCTCTGCATGACAACGAGCGGGGAGTTCCCGCCTGTCGGCGCCGCACCGCTGGCTCCAGCACAGCTGGGAGATGTCCGAACTGCTGGAAAATAACTTTCCCTCCTGGTTTTCACAGAGAGAAATGAGAACTCTCCACTAGTGTGAGGCTCTCCCGGGGCCGGACAGCTGGTTTCACTTAGATTTCTGTGTGATCAGCCTTCCCGGCATCTTCCTGCTATTTTATCACATGTCAGCGAGTTAGTTTTACCGTATAAGGACTGCGGGCTGCTTCTGGGAGAGGTGGAGCCAGGCTCACTCCAGCTTCCCAGTGGCCCCGCTCTCCATAGCTTTGGAATCTTGCTTAATTAAAATATGACTTAAAAGTGTCCTGCCTAGCAGAAGGAGCTGCAGGCTGGCACAGAACTGATGCCAGTTTCCTACGTGATGCCTCTTGTGTAAATCGAGAAAGTTTTAACACATCACACCGGGTAGAAAACAAATGAAATGCCAGATAAAGTCTGACTACGGTAACCCTCGGGTCAGCTTCCATTTGAATCACTCACTGAAATCCTTTCCAAGATGGTACAACTACAAATGGCAGCCACTTCCTCCAGCCTGGGAGGAGTGCTCAGGAACTCTGCAAAACAAATACTCTTTTTTTTTTCCCCCAAAGTGTTTAACATGAAGCATCAAGCAATTGCCCTTCCAGGATCTACAGCCCATAAAAAGTGTTTTCAGGGGAAAAAAAAAAGCCCGATAAAAAGTTAATCTCATGTGTGGCACTCACACTCAAACTTGAGGATGAGTCAGTGCACTAACCTGGCAGTTTATATTAAAGTGGGCTTTTCTTTTTCCTTCAAATAAGCAATTACAAGAGCCAATATCTCAATAAACACAGTGTACCTGTGGACACCCATTTGTCCATGTTGTGTTGATGTGAACGTTTCTCCCAACCCATTTATTATCTAGTCTTGTTTTCAACCATGAACAGTGTTTGCAATTGCTGTGCTGTTTGTAACACACAAACAGGCCTTATCGTGAAGAAATGCCTTCAGCCTAATTCCTCAAGTGCCACAGGAAGCCATGACAAAGGAAGTTGAATTTATTTTAAGAACATATCTAATTTTGCCCTGTTTGTGTTACAAAGACTGAACTGCTGTGCTGCAGCCAGCTGTATCTGCCTCCCTGGCCACAGAAAGATGATGGGAGTGTTTCCAGGCTCAGGAGCCTGTAGTGGGTAATGAAATGGCTTGAACTTGGGCGGTGTTCTGTGACAGGATGTTGCTGCAATTGTGATGAAACCAGGAACAGAGAAATCAACTGTGAAGTATGGAAACAGTTTGGGGTTTTAGCTTTGGGATCCTGGGGGTAGATCCAGCCCTGTGAAGTGAACTTAAAATAGTTCTCAGTGTGCAGTTGGAATCAAATCCTTTGTTGCATGGCAGGAATGATAAGAACCATTAAAAAGGAAAGCAGCACACACTCCCTACCTTGACATTCCTGAGATGCCATCGTGGAAACAAACGAAAAGCAGAGGCAGGAGGGTTCCTGGAGCTTCCCTGCATGTGCTGAGGAGAGGCCTGGGCAGTTTTAAGGGAAAATGATTAGTTTTGAGCTTATTTGTCAGTCAGCAAGTGGCTCGTAGGTAACCTTGGTTGTATTTCGCCCAGGCTGAAGGTGAGGTGGCAGCTCTGAACAGACGGATCCAGCTCGTGGAGGAGGAGCTGGATCGTGCCCAAGAACGGCTGGCCACGGCCTTGCAGAAACTGGAGGAGGCCGAGAAAGCAGCAGATGAGAGCGAGAGGTGGGTTTCCTCCTCTGGTTTGTGTTAGAGAGAACTCAATAGACAGGAATAAAACGTCCCTTTATCATTTAGTGTCTACGTGTGCTAATAAGGAGTCACAGGTCAGACACTATGAGCCTTTTCACAAGCTCGAACGGGTCACTCTGTGGCCTTGAAGAACACAATGGTATAGCCAGAATGAGCCCCTTTTTTTTGGTGACAGGTGCTGAATTCAACGTGCTGAAATGCTTTTACATGTAATACACTTTGTGACTTTTGCAGAGGAATGAAGGTGATTGAGAACCGAGCAATGAAAGATGAGGAGAAAATGGAAATTCAGGAAATGCAACTGAAGGAGGCAAAGCACATTGCTGAGGAAGCTGACCGCAAATATGAAGAGGTAAAAGGGCCGAGACAAGGATTAAACATGTGGAAGAAGAGTGAACGACTTGGTCCTCCTCAGTTCAGTCAGTTGTTTGCTTTTCACTGGGTGATGGTTTGACTCTGGAACATTCCCAAAACGCCATTTCAATAGTGACTTTGCAGCATCTTTAAGGTTAAAACCACTGCAAAACCTGACTGAGCACTGACTGAGCTGGGGAGAAGCTCTGTTGTGGCTGTGCATGGATGTGTTGATCTAATATCAGTCAGATACAGTGCACACATCGTGCTCAGGAACACACCAGACATCACAGGCTGGCCTGATGCAGTTATTGTCTCTTTACAGGTCGCCCGAAAACTGGTTATTTTGGAGGGTGAACTGGAAAGAGCTGAAGAGCGTGCAGAGGTGTCTGAAGTGTGAGTAGCTTCATACCCACAGGAGCAGTGGATACAGGGAAGACCAAAGCAGTATGTCGTTAGGCAGCCATGGATTAGGTGTAGAAAAGCTTTTTTCGTACCCTCTGTACCCAGTTCTCTCCTTTCAGACTTTATAATTACTCCATCACTTCTCTTTTTAGACTTGTTGAAAATTTTCTAGCAGGGACAGTAATAATTGACACTTTATTGTTTTCCTACAGTAAATGCAGTGACCTTGAGGAGGAGTTAAAGAACGTCACTAACAACTTGAAGTCTTTGGAAGCTCAGTCGGAAAAGGTCAGTCCTTGCTGAACATGAAGGCTAGGAGCAGGGTCAGACCTTGTCAATAACATTCAGAGATAAGAAAGGAAGTGAGAAGGTTTAGCTGATGGCCTGTTCACAGGGCCCATTGCTAGTGCTGAATCAGTTCTGCCCAGACCCAAGTCGGTGATGCAGTAATTAGGTGCCACACGGCAGCTAGCCAGGCTCTGGGTCTCTTTCCCACATCAGCCTGATGCTGATTGCCCTCAGTTTTCTGATCTTTCTCTGATTTTTGCCCTCTGTTTAATAAAGACAATCATTAAAACTCCCCATTTCATTACACAGTTGTTTCTGGCTAGTCTGAATGGGTACAGAAGCTTCATGTTCTCTTGCACATTCAGCTGGTTTGGTGCTACACAGGGGAGTGAGCTGAAGGTGAGAGATGACACATGAAAGAACTGGGACACTCTCAGTATTACAGTGATGGTTTCTGAACCAGAGTCTGAAGTGTCTTGTGTGGAAAGGGCGTTAGCAGCTGTTGTAAAAGTGGTTACAAACAGGTGAAGGTTTCACAAACATTTCTTGTTGTTGCTACAGTTTCCCTTGAAGAGTTTTTCTTGTTTCCACAGTACTCGGAAAAAGAAGATAAATACGAAGAAGAAATCAAGATTCTCTCTGACAAGCTGAAAGAAGTAAGTTTGTCCATTCCCAAACTGTATTTTGGCATCATTTGTTTAGCAGCATCCAGTTACTCTATTTCTGTTTTATTTCCTAGGCTGAAACTCGTGCTGAGTTTGCAGAGAGAACGGTTGCCAAACTGGAAAAGTCTATCGATGACCTGGAAGGTAGGAAATGGCTCAAGTTGCATTCAAAAGGGGTCCATTTCAAAGCAGGGAACAAAATTCTAGGAAGAGGTTATTAGATTTGATTGGGGAAGGACTCATCAGGCAGTGTCTGCACTCACTGGCAGTGTCTGTCCTGCCTGGAGGACGTTCTCCTGGCAGAGGTTCTGTTTCAAAGAGTTGGTAACAATAACCTGCTCTTGGCCAACTCACAGACACGTGGACTCAAGGGCTCTTTCTGTGAATAAAGAGGTCACAACCCTGCTGCAAAAATAATTGTGAGAGATGAAAATACAATGTAGGGGAGGCTTCTGGCCTGGCAGCCTCGTGGGGTTCTTTGCTTCCGTGCTGATACTTCATTACGCCTCTCTTCTCTTTGTCTTCCTCGCCGGCCGCTTTGCCTGCTGCCTCCTGCCTGTCTCCATGTCTCCTACCTGTGCAACCTCTTCTCTGGACTGTTTCTCTGCATGTCTTGCTGAAATGTGTGCCTGCTAGACGAGCTCTACGCTCAGAAGCTGAAGTACAAAGCCATCAGCGAGGAGCTTGACCATGCTCTCAATGACATGACCTCTCTGTGAGCTGCAACCGTGGGGCTGCTCTGACCCCCTGCGTTTCTTAAGCTTTTCTGGCCTATACCTGTCACTCCTGGGCAACTTCCACAGCGATCCTTCTCTCCCCTCTGTGCCAACCAAGCTCAATAAAAACAAGATACCTCTACTTTTCAGCTTTTGGGGTTTATTTCCTTACAACTCAACTAAAATACGTTAGTAGTGACACCAAAAATGGGTTCAGGTGCCCTCATTGAGATGGGTCAGCACCCAAGGCATGGGCAGACACCTGGATTCTAGTGTTCCAGAGGATGTGTGTAGCAGCAAAAAGCTTTGAGCAGCTCTGGTGTGTGCTTGTGCTCATCTGGCTGGGCAAAAGCTCAGGACAATGCAAACACTGAAGGAAATGTCCTGCAAATCTCACATCAAATCCAAACCCAAGTTCAATGTGTCCAGAAACCTCACCGAGTGAGACCCATTGCC
Organism: Urocolius indicus; assembly: GCA_013401255.1. NCBI lineage: Eukaryota > Metazoa > Chordata > Aves > Coliiformes > Coliidae > Urocolius > Urocolius indicus. The sequence goes on along the minus strand of WBNH01003514.1, from coordinate 14,640 downwards.
AAAAAAGTGCCCCATTTTGTGTGCAGTTATTGTCCTGAAGGTAAGCAAGCAGGGGGGAGGGTTCTAAAGAGAAAATGATGTAAAATAGTGTGATTTATATCATGATTTTTTTTTTCCATCCTCACTAGAAAAACTGGCTCAAGCGAAGGAGGAGAACTTGGGGCTGCACCAGACACTGGACCAGACGCTGAACGAACTCAACTGTATATGACACGGCGGCCAACAAGCCAACTGCAGCCTCTGCCAGCACTCCTCGGTCTTTCCTCTTCCCTCTCTATATCTCAGATCAAAACAATAAGTTATAAACAGTGGGGGCAGCCGCCGGGCTCTGGGGATCCCCCCAGGGCTCTGGACCCACCGTGTCCCGCCACGGCGGCGGCGCGGGCGGGCGCGAACCCAGCGCCACGTCCCCCGTCGTCGTCCCCTAGGTTGTCGTCAGCGCGGCCGCTGCTTTCCCTCGCGGTCGAGCGGCTATTTTTTTTTATATATATATATATATATCTATACGTATCTCTATCTGAACCCCGTCGGGAGCGGTCCCGAGCCGCGGCGCAGCCCGCGCGGTGCCGCCTCGTTCCCCCGTCGTTTCACATTAAACGTTTCTCTTCCCGGTACCGACGGCTCCTCCCGTTGTTTTCGTGGCGCTGGCGTTCGGGTGACGTCACGCGCGCCGCGCCTTTACCGCGCCCGCCCGTAGCGGGAAGGAAACGGCGCCGGGTCGGGCACGCGCAGCGCGGCCAAACTGACCAATCGGCTGCCGCCGACACGGCGGGGAAGGGGGAGAGGGGAGGGGGGAGAGGCGGGAACCGCCGGCCAATGGCGCGGCCGCGCGTGCGTGACGGACGTTCGGCTCAGCCAATGAGAGCGCGGCGGGCGCTGAGGGGCGGCGGGCGCTGAGGGGGGGGGGCGGGTGCCCGCGAACATGGCGAAGACGTACGATTACCTGTTCAAGCTGCTGCTCATCGGCGACTCGGGCGTGGGGAAGACGTGCGCGCTCTTCCGCTTCTCCGAGGACGCCTTCAACGCTACTTTCATCTCCACCATCGGTGAGAGGGGCCGCGGCCCGCGGGTCGCCCCGCTACCTGCTCCGGGGCCTGCAGGAGCCTCGTTCGCCCGGGCTGTGGCCGCTGGGCTCCTCGGGGCCGGGGCTCGGGGCCGCTGNGCCGCGGGCTTGCTAACACCGGCCGGGACGGCAGCCAGAGCCGGACGGGGGTCCAAGGCACCGGTCAAGTGCCGTTCTGCCCGTGGACCGGCCGGGACGGCGGTTTGGGATCGGGAGTTAGCGGCGTGACTCCCGGGGAAACGGGTGCGTGGATCCCGCACTCAGGCGGCGGCGCGGGGCGGCCTCGGCTCCGCGTGGAATCCCCCGGCCCCTCGGGGCTCCTCGGGGCTCCTCGGGGCTCCTCGGGGCCGATGGGCTACTCGGGGCTCCTCGGGGCCGATGGGCTCCGCGGGGCTCCTCGGGGCCGATGGGCTCCGCGGGGCTCCTCGGGGCCGATGGGCTCTGCGGGGCTCCTCGGGGCCGCCGGGCTCCGCGGGGCTCGGGGCCGCCGGGCTCCGCCGACTGCTGAGCCCGTCAGGGGAGGCCCGGGTCGGCGGCCTCGGCTGGACTGCGGCTGCCCTGGCTCGTCGAGGGCTGTTACTCATTTACTCGCTTGTCCCCGCGCTGAGGCGGCGGCTGCGGGCGCTCGGGGCTTCGCTGCCGGCTCTGAGCTGCCTTTGCGAGCTCGCTGGCGCGTTGGTTAGCGGGGGGGGGGGAGGAGGGGGGAAGGATGCTCTGTTGGCGCTTCTCCCGAGAGCGTGAGAATCCCTGCACTGAAACCAGAGGGAAAAGTGTTAATATGATGTTCGGCAGAAGCTCCTGAGTGATTTAGTTGCTTCTCTTTTCAGGTATTGATTTTAAAATTAGAACCATAGAGCTAGATGGCAAGAGAATCAAACTACAGATCTGGTAAGTTATCTTCTAAAGCTGATGCCTGCTAAGCTGGGGGGGGGGGGTCCTGTGCAGTGCAGGGTGAGGATGTTGGCGTCAGGTTTTTATTCCAGTTGAGCTCTTGTGCAGTTTGCAATGTCTTAGAAACTAAAAGGCTGGTTCAGATTCGATTAGTTAAAACTTTTGGTGACTTTGCCTGAAGCGTGAGGCCACGGATTGTTTGCTGTCAGCACCAACGTTCTCTCTCTTCCAGGGACACGGCAGGGCAAGAGCGGTTCCGGACCATCACAACAGCCTACTACCGGGGAGCAATGGTAGGAACAACACACTGAGCACTGTGCTGAGCATAAACCTGGAGTCAGTGGTCACACTGAAGTCAACTGGGTTTAGTGTGGGATGTGCACAAGGGTTTTTCCTCTAGCGCAATATTCCCAGCAGTGCTTGTGTTCTGAGCTGGGACACTGGAGCTCCTAGAGGCAGCTTTCCTCCATGACTCAGTCTATAAATATGTGTCCTGCACACCTTATCTGGGCACCAACTCTGATTAAATGTTGTGTGGGACCATGAACCAGACACTTTAAAAATAGTCCTTGTGAAGTTGCTCCTTTCTGCTACAGGCAAGGCTTTTAACTCTTACTGAAACAATCTCCCTCTCAACTTCCAGGGCATTATGTTAGTATATGATATCACCAATGAGAAGTCTTTTGAAAACATTCGGAACTGGGTCAGGAACATCGAAGAGGTAATTCCTCTGTTTGCTTACTGAATGTTAAAGGTGCTTTTTCTTCCTTCAAAAAAAACCTCCAGAGGTATTCAGTTTCCTTTGAAGCTGCTGAAAAGTGCTTGAAAAAGGAATTGAATGGAAGTCTGGGACACCTGGAATGTCCCAGCTGTTTGCTGTGTGGCATGTGAGAACCTGCTGTGGGACTACAGACCCTTAAGTGATGAGGGGACCTTTGGCAGACCTTGAGGGGACCTTTGAGGGACCTTTATGCTGATGTTTTCCTGCCACAACAAGTGATCCACGAGCTGTTGTGGTGCGGGATGCGCTGGGCTGTTGGGCCCTGCAGTGAGCTGCTGGGCTGGAGCTTGGGGAGCTCCTGAACCTGCTGGAGATGCTCAGCTCCAGCATCTCCATGCCAGGTACTTGATGTGTGCTTCGTCTTTTTGACACCACATGTCTAAAAGCACACAAACCAAAGGCCTTTTCTCTGATCTGTTTCTATCTCAGCACGCCTCTCCAGATGTTGAAAAAATGATCCTTGGGAACAAATGTGATGCAAATGACAAAAGACAAGTTTCTAGAGAGCAAGGGGAGAAGGTAAGGGCCACAGTTTTGATGTATTTCCATGTGGGCTTTTCAGAGTGTAACATTTGCATGTGTTACTATCTGTAGGGCTCTGTGGTAGCTGGGTGGTGCCTCTGAGCACTGACCGTTTCCCAAGCTGCAGCTGCAGTACCTTTCCCCACTCTGATGCAAAGATGAGCCCCCATTAACAGTTCTTGTTGATTATCTGGTCAAGATGTGTTAGGTGCAAAGCATTTGCACTTAGTGAGGGGAAGCAAAAGTGTGCTGGAGCTTGACATTTAGAAAATGTCTCTGGTTTTTTGGCTGAAAGCCACTGAGACAAGTAGAGGGGTTTGTCTTTTCTGGCACTGAGTGTTACCTAGTCGAGGTAGCAAAGGTGGTTCCGTGCACTGCAGGTCTTGTAACAAGACTGACAAAGTGTGCATCAGAAAAAACAGCCAAAGAGCAGATAAAAACATGTGTGGGGTGTTAAACAGCAGAACAAAGCCCTGTCAGAACCAAAGCTGATAGGAATAAGATTTACTTCCTGATTTCTGCAGATTGTTCTGCTTGGGTAAATCCCCAGGCTGCTGTGGCTGATGCCAGGAGGGGCAGAGCCTGTGTGGTGGGGTGTGTTTTAGAGCTGTTCCTGCCATTACCCAGCTAACAAAAAACCTGCTTCTCTTCAGCTTGCAGCAAGTTTTGGAATTAAATTCATGGAGACCAGTGCAAAAGCAAATATAAACATAGAGAATGTGAGTAGTGCAACCTTCCTCTTCAAGTCATTGTCTTATTTATTCTCTTCTCTTCTGTTTGTTTATCTCGTTGTTCTCATTTGTCTGCAAGGACATTTGCCCATCCCAGCTGGATGCAGAGTTCTGTTGTTAGATACTGCAGAGGGTTTCCATGTTCTTTAACCATCTATGCTAATTGATTTACATTTATCTTGGTGCCTAGAGCATAACACGAGGGTGACACAGCAAACTGCATGGGGGCAGCACACTTAAAAGCTCTGCCTTTGCATCCAGTGGAGTGACTGATAAAGGGTGACAGTTTGCCACTCCAGCCCCAGTGTGCCCTGCCGTGGTGGTGGCTGCTACAATAGGTTTTAGGCTCAGAACAGAGGTAGTGGAGCTAGAAAAGGAGCATTAAAACCTGGAAAGGTGGAAAAACACTCTGATAACTTGGCATTCTTCAGGAGGTCAGTATGTGAAGAAACTCGGGAAGACAGGTTGTTGCAAAGCTAGGACATTGGAATACCTTTTATTTACCACGTAACAGAGAACTGTTTTCCTTGTTACAGGCATTTTTCACTCTAGCAAGAGATATTAAAGCAAAAATGGACAAGAAGTTGGTGAGTAACTTGTCTTTTGTCCACGTTGTGTTTAAATAAGACCAAAAGCCAAAGAGCCCGTCCTGTTTCACACTGAAGCTTAGAGAGATTTAATTCCAGTTGTGTCAAGCTACACTGTGATCTTGGCTTGTAAACAACTGTCTCTGCATTTTGGGAGTTGGCTCCAGTGGCTGAGGTTTGCTAAATAAAATCATCTTTCCTTTGTTTTATTGAAAGCCAAGTGAGTGGTAAAGCAGTTCAGTTACAGTTCTTGCCATCTGAAAAACGGAATCCTAGCAATTAGACGTACAGGAGTCCACTTCATGCTTGGGCTGGTCTCCCAGCTGGTCTATTTAAAAACAGATAAAGAACTAAACTTCTGCAAAAGCATCCTGAGAAATGGGTTGTGTTATCTTTGATTCAACAAATAGACATTCATCATGCCCCTTTGGTCCTCACAAAAGGAAGCGAAAGAGGATGCCAGAGACGTTTCACCAAGCAACGTGGCTGGCTTTTTGTTACCTTGGCTGTCTTGGAGTTGCTAGAAAGAAAGGGTGCAGCGTTGTGTTAGTCAAGGCTAAGAGTGGCTGATGCAGTTCTCTGCCGTCCTGCAGTGGCTGGTGTAAGGTCTGAGACGTCTCATGGGTTCAGTGGTGGTTTTGACTCCTCTTGGGTTCAGCACTGGGGTTTTTTGGTATGGCAGGCTTCAATCAACACAATGACTAGATGAAGTGCAGATGCTGGAAGCTATTAAGTGTATATAAGTAACTTACTATTCTTTGTGCCTTCAGGAAGGCAATAGCCCACAAGGCAGCAACCAGGGAGTCAAAATCACCCCAGACCAGCAAAAGAAAAGCAGCTTTTTCCGATGTGTTCTTCTGTGAGGGACACGGCCTTACCCCGAGCGTCCGCTCACTGGACTGTGCCTGTTGGGAGTGAGATTTCCTCTGGCTGTGGACTCACCTTGTCACTTTGTGACCACCTGAATAAGAAATTGTTTATTTTAGTAATTGTCTGACTCTTCAGTCTCTGGAGATGACACAGGGTTCTGTGGGTCAGGTTGCCTCTGGGCACGCGCGTTGTCTGGCAGAGGGAGCGTTGGGCCGACCGTGACCCGTGGCAGAGCACCTCTGCTGTGACAGGCTTTGATCTTTCTGTTCACATCTGTAACGTATCCAAATTAGAAAGATTTAAGTTATGATCAAAACGAGCAAGTGAAATGCCAATATTGAAGTACAGGCAGGTGTACGTGGTACATCTGTGTCTGTAGATGCACATGGAACAGTTGCATCACGACGTCAGCTAAATGCACTTAGGCAAGCAGTGCAGGCTTCTGCCTTCTGCAGAGGAAGCTTTCTGCATCTCCACTTCTTTGCTACTACAGAGAAAATCCTTTATCTGCCTATTACTTATTCAGTTGTGTTCTTCTAGACAATCCACAAGTACAATTGAACTGTAAAAGACAAAATAATCCTCCTTAAAGGAATCTCTATTTTTTTAAGAAGCCAAAGTGTGCTGCAAGTACAGTGGATCCTCACCATCAGGAATGGCTTGATCTGTGTTAGACTTGAGGAATTAAGTACTCCAGGTGTTGAGATGCATCTAAGGGGAGATGATAAGCTCCAGTGAGTCCTGTGCAAATGATGTGTTGTCCTCTCAGACGGGTGGTGTTCAGGGAGGGACCCTTCCTCAAATCTCTGACATTACAGTGGGCAGCTTCTGCTTCTCCAGCTGCAAACGACTCCAGATCTGGCTTGATGTAGTAGCTAGTTCTGAATGGTGACAAGAAAATGTCTTGCACTGCTTCCAGTTGTGTGTTCTCATGCACACTTGCTCACATATGCAAATAAATGTTGCACATACCAACACTTCCTGAAAAGCAAACCTTTTTTTTTTTAACCTGAGATTTGCCTTGCTGCTGCGTGCTGAGCGTTGCAGGTTCCAGGCAGCAGCAAAGCTGTTCACAGTGTGCATCAATGCAAATGTGTAGTCCTCAGTGGAAATATTCTATATATTTATTCATGTAAACACAGTCTATTACATTCCAATGTAGCCAAGTGAAGCTCCCAAGTAGCTGCTTGCTCTCACTTCAGAGGCTGTAAGCCTGACTCTTAGGTAGACTGACAAAGGAGCCAGTAAGAGCCATCTACTTGCAAATCTGCTGTCAAGTGATTGGGATTGTGGTGTGTTTAATTCAAATGGACATATCAGCACTGTCCTGCAACTCACTGGAATTGTTAACGTGCTTTGTTTACATTGGACAACTGCACTTAAGGGTAAAATTAAAGCTGATTTTTGAAGTTAATGAATTTACTCACTGCTTTTATTTTCTTCAGGTCTGTGGTATTTTATTCTGGCCTCCAAGTAGCACTCAGAAGTGTTACTGCAGTTAAACTTCATTATGAATCTGACAGATCTTTATCAAAATGCATTGTATATGCTCCCAACCTTCATTATTCTTTTTGAACAGCCAACAGATTACAATGACCTCTGTTCATTATGCAAATCGTACATAACGCTTTCCTCTCTAACCAGAACCTTATGGTGGGTTTATGATCTGTTTCCCTGTGGATTTTTAGCACGAGGCCTTGGTGAGAGTGCACCATAGGGCAGATGTATAAAATCGTGTTAAAGATACTGAAGAGCCTTCTAGTCACTATGTGCTTCTTGTCAGTGTATGCTTCAAAGCATAGTTCAGAGCCATAGGTTGGACAAGCAACACTTCTGTCTTGAGAAAAGGAGGCTTTTGAAGAAAGACTTTGTATATGCCTCAAGAAATGGCTGGGGCAGGGCTGGGAGGGGGTGAGATATAGTGTCATTGGTTGTTTTCCCACACAAAAATGACTTCATGATTTGTTTCTGGCTTAGCAGTAAATATGGATTGTCTTGCATCCATTCTTCTGCTGTAAGACAGCCAGGTGTTGCAGCCAGGCTTCCTTTCCAAAGTGACTGGAAAAACAAGTTATTAGTCTTAAGTTGGTACCATGGGCTGTCCACCACGATGCTGGGTATTGCCTGATGACAGTACCTACACCAGTGACTCATCTTGAGAGGGGGAAGCAAACCACATTCACTTACAAGTGGATGAAACTTGAATTTTGGCTTTTACTCCTCATTTTCTAAACCTGGAGGTCTTGTGCATTCAAAGTGAACTCTGTATGTGAAGACCTTTTGTTTAAACTCGCTCTGGTTTGTTGCACATGTTTCTGTACCTAATTCATAGCACAATGTCTTTTCACCAAACGATTTCACTCAGTGCACAGCTCCGTTATTGCCCTGTCTCAGGACGTTTCATACAGTTCCTGTGACTACAGTCATCACTGTGCTTCTAGGGTATGCAGACTTTACACAGAAGTTAAAGCAGTGTAGGCAATGTGAAACCTAAAAGGCAAAAAGTAAGGCAGGAAAAGGTTAAAGACACTGCAGCTGCAGGTGTGCTTGGCTGTGTGTCACTAAATACAGATCTTGGAGAAGGACAATATATAGTTGATGTTTCCATCACAGAATTGAATTGCTGTGACTTTTGAGTAGGAATGTTGTGGGACACACCATGCTCAAAAGAGGTACCACGTAACTACAGGTAGTAATGTGTGTCTGAGCTTCCTTTGAGGAGGAAAAACTCTGAAATTGGATATAAAATTCACAAAACTGAGGAATTTAAGTAGGTTAGATCCAAAAAACCCCAACCATGTGCTTAACTACACATTCCCAGTGTCTAAATGCCACTAAAATTTCTGGTGATTGATTAACATTTGCTTTGTAGAGAAACAAACCCCCTTTTGAGCATGTTCTCAAATACCTTTATTTAATGAGTATCATAGAATTCTGTGGTTGACCTTGTTTTTGAGGCTGGTTGCAATATTTCAGAGAGGCTTCACCCTTTCAGGTGCAGACCTGTCAGTAGCCCATCTGTCAATGAATGGGGGAACTGCTGTTTTAACCCTTTGCCATTTTAACACTCGTGTTGTCTAGGTCTGTGCTGACAGGCACATCCAGTGTTCCTTGGCATCAGACTTTTCAGCCTCGGATTTATAAATCCTATGGATTATTCTAAGTCTCTTTACTGCTGCTGAAAATGATTTGGTCTCTCCTTTCGTGTGAGATGCTAATCATCTCACAACAGTCGAGGGTTTTACTGTTGTGGTGGCAGTGTCTTTGGCTGATGATCGTGGTCAAAAGCTACTGTGATTTCTTGTTCTCTTGGAGTTGAAAGGGCTGGTGTTTGTGCTGGAGAGGACATGGACAAACAGCTGCCTAGAGGATGGTCTCCATTTGTACTATAGAAGTTTGTAGGGGTTGGGAAAGAACAACAACTGCCTGCTGTCTTCATTTATAGTTGAAACAAAGACCTGTTTGATTGAACTTTGATGGTAACACGCAGTCTGGTTATTTCAGGCTGCCTTATTCTTTGACCCATCTCTTCCAGTGATGGTTGGAGGTTTTGTTTCTGTAACTAAGCCAAGCTCAGTGTGCTGGTCTCCAGCCATTCTGCTGAAGTCACATGCTCTACGTTGAGTTGAGGCTCAAGACTTTGTTCTGAAGGGAACTTGATGCATCCCAATATCTTTTACAAAGACCTGTAAATGGTGTTTTTAGAATGACCACTTCTGGCTGCCACCCTTCCCACATTACAACTGCTTCCTTAAACACTTGTCATTGATTTCCATGTTTGTATTAAGGAGAAAGCTGTGGTTTATTACAGTGTGTATGTTTTTACTCTGTTGTACAGGACCCCGAGCACTGCATAAATAAACTTCTTATGAAAAGAGAATTTTACTAACTCAGTTTGTTCAATCTTGTTCATCATTTGTGTGGAAAACAGGGTATTTCTGAGAATGGAAAGGAGGGACAGGAACCCAGGGTCGGCCTATTTTGGCCTTTAAAGGACAAATTCTGAAATGGAAGAGCTCTTCTCTCTGTTCTTAGAGGCTGTAATTGTTTCTCTCATTTTGCTCTCTGGTGGACAGTAACCTCAAGTGAAGTGGTTGTTGGTGAAGGTTGAAGAGTCACTGCTGTCTGCACCTTTCTGTAGATTCAGATGCGAATGTGAAAGGTGCTAAAAAGAAAAGGAAGTCGTAGTCACTTAACCCATCACTCTATTCAAAAGATTCTTCACTACAATTAATCCTAGGACTGAGTTTTCCCAGTCTTTGAGGTGGGCAGCTCTACTAGAAGCTGTCAGGGAAGAGTGATGACCAATCATGGCTGAGGGGATGTAAAACACACACTTCAGAGACTCCTGAAAAACCCTCAAACCCTAAGAGCAATTTTATGTTAGAAATTAACAGCAGATATTACCTGAGGAAATCTGGAGCTCGTGTGATCATGTGCTGAAAGTCTTCCAAAGACAACTTGCCATCGTTGTCTGCATCAGCTTCGTAAATCACCTTTTCACAGACAAGGCTGACTTCTTCTGGGGTGAGTTCATGTCGGGTTAATTTGTTCACAGTTTTCTCTAGGTCTGATTTGCATATGTAATCATCATTGTTAAAATCTGTCACAGGGAAACAAAATGAATCCCAAGGGGCAAAAGTCAGCATTTCATATGGTTGGCTGCCAAGGGTTTGGTTCCCAGGGCAGAATGTGTCTGTGTAAGCAGAAGCTTCCAATCAGAAGTGAAATTGCCTGTATTGGCTGCTAGAGAAATTCAATAACTACATTAAAATCCTGGAAAACTCTCTCATACATAAAGTTAATGGCTATAAAGAGCTTGATGACTAAGCATAGCCTAGCCAGAATTCAAGAATTCTAGCAAATTACTGAACTAAAGCCCAGAACTGGTGTGAAGGTAAAAGGAAGAGAAGGGGCTCTTCAGTTTCCAGGGGAGGGCATTCACTTTTTTAACATCTTTGCTGACTCGTGTCCAGTTTAAATCACAAAAACACAAGAGAGTTTTGTTTGTTTGCTTGATACATTGTTTGGCTTTAGCTGATGGTGAAGAAAGTAACTGAAAATGGTACTGTAAAAGCAAACCTTTACATTTGTCCTTGGAGGAAAATGCTGGAAGTGTGTTTCCCTGCCTCCCACCTCCCCCCAGCACAACCACCCCACAGATTTATGGGCAGCCAGATCCCTCGTGCTGCACTTTTGTGAGCAGCCCCTCAGACACAAGTATTTCTTCAGTGCTTATCAGCTCTTGAAAACTGCAGATCGTTTCGGGTTGTAAATTTTCTAGTAAATCCTAATCCCAAATAAATAAGAGACAAAAAAGATAAAGAAGACCAGAAGTTTCTGGGAGAGAGAACAGGCGTTTGAATGCCAAGAAAAAGGCTGGATTAAAAACATACCTACCCAGGAATCATTATGGTGACAAAAGGAATGTTTTGCAGCCCTACACAAAGCTTCAAGTTTCCCCCAGTTTGGCGCTTTTTTTTTAAGCTTGTCTCACTCACCATAAATTTTAAAAGCATAATAAGCTTTCAGGTCTCTGGGAGCCATTTCACTCAGCACTGAAAACATGTCCAAAAAATCATCTAAAGTCATGTTGCCATCTCCATCCTCAGAGAAAACCTCTGCAATCCGCTGGCGGAAGGGGTTGTCCTGGGAAACAGAGAAGGGAGCACGGCAAGGTCAGCTCTGCTTGCAGTTTGGTGCAGATAACACACCAACTAGGCTTGTAACCCTTTTGTTTTTGGCAAATACTGCTGCTTCCACTATGACATTCTTGTCTAATGCTGTATCAGAGGTAGACATAGCTGTTGCCTTCTTTAACCTTTGCACAATTCCAGGGGGTGTGCAGGAAATCACTAGAAACTTCCAGAAAGACTTTTACCTTCACTAGCCAAAATCTATTTGCATTTCAGCCTCCCAGCAATTAGCACTGGATGAATTATTTAAAGAGGATCCTGTCACTCGATTCTGTTTGGGTTCCCTGCTCTGTACCTTCAGCTCTGGCATGCTGCCAATGAGTTCATAGGGAAGTGTCACGTCTGGTTTATCTGTGTAGTCGAGTGGAACTAGCTGTGGGGCTAGATCACGGTATCTGTAAAACAGCCTGAAAGAGAAAGAAAGGCTTGTTTAGGGAGTAAGTTCTTTAGACCCCCCAGAGAAACAATGTGTTTGTCTTTTCCATTCCATTCTTTACACTTTGCTTCTTTTAGCAGATGGGTGATATCAGTCAGTAAATAACATTTAGTATCCTCTGTAGTGTGGAAGAGACAGTATTACAAAGCCCAGCATAGTGTAACAGCTGAAAAACCTTTGTGTTTCCAGAATGAGCTGGTAAAAAATGCTTACACAGACCAGATGCCATGTCTCTCAAACCAGGTTTTGACCAGGTTTCAGATCATTGGTATTCAAGCATGTAGAGTAGTTCTCATGTATATGTTCATGATCACAAGGCAAAAGACTTTCAACCTAAGGTCAACCTCATTGGTCTCCAAACATGCAAAAACCTCGTGGCAAAGGGAAAAGGGATCAGCTTTCCAAGTCCACAATGAATTTGACCAAAAATAATGGGCTTCAACTGGAGCATGACAGATTCAGCTTAAATGTCAGAATAAAACCCTGAATGCTTAAAGCCATGGGCAGGAATAGAGGTCTGGGAACAAACTCTGGCAGGTTTTTAGCCATCCCAAGTATCTTCTTGGGTTTTTTTCTGTAGAATTCAGGTTTCAAGAGAAGGTGCATAACAAGTTGAATGTGTGCACCTCGGTGTTTGCTCCAGCTCTGCTCCAGCAGGATCCCATTCCCAGCTGGTATCAACAAAACAATAGCACAGAACGTTAAAAGGGATCCTTATCAATAATAAATGTCTTGTTCATGCCACAGTTATGGTTCTGGCCTCTCTTTGCTATGTGGAAAGGAGGCAGATTTAGATTTTAATTCTTACAGACCTGGTCCTGTATTGGTGCTGAGGTAAAGGAGCCCTGGCCCAGGCTGCCCAGGGAGGGTGTGGAGGCTCCTTCTCAGGAGGTTTCCAGCCCCACCTGGACACGTTCCTGTGCCCCCTGAGCCAGGGGAAGCTGCTGGAGCAGGGGCTGGGGCTGCAGCAGCTCTGCATGGAGTTCATACACAGGTACCAAGGTTCTGGAGGGACACTTGCTCTGTACAAAATTGTCACTTGTGCTCTGCCCTTCACAGAAATCAGCAAAGAATGTGTGATGGTGTCTTGAAAGATGCAGAAACTGAACACTTCCCATTCTGTCAATATCCCCAAAGGGCAGGAAAAAACCAATGCAGCTTCAGTGTGATGTATGTTACCGTCTGGGCAAGTATTTTTTAGGAGAGGAGAGCACATTCTGGTTTTCAGGTGAAGACCCTCAGTCCTTCATGAGCAGAATGCTGAACCTGTCTTCATCAGATCCTTTGGTCAGGGATTCGATGGAGTGTTCAATAAGGCACATCCAGGCTTTGTGCAAAATGCACCTTAAAGTGCCAGTTTAATTATTTACAGTAAGATGTGAAGGAAATGTGAGGAAAACTTGACCCAATTGCTATGGTTTTCATAAACCAGGCAAGGTATTCCAAAGAGCAGCAGCAGACTCTAAAGCATCTGTCATAAAACCAGGTGAGTAGAAGGTAGATGCCACTGGCACTAAAACAGAGCTCCTTACATTTATTTCTGATGAATAAAGAGAAACTGATACCTTAATACAAACTTTAGACCCCTGGCTCAGGTTGGGATGGACAATATAGGGCTTGTACATGAAAAAAGCATCCAGGAAAATCCCCAGTTGACCAGAGATACTGCTTTCTCTTTCTGTAAGCCCATCCTTACACTGTTTTTGTCAAGACCTCACCCTACATGTAACCTGTCTTTATAGCAGTCTCTGTCCTTCAACCACAAAATGCATGTAGAAAACTCACCTCAGAATTTCCTTCCTTGTAAAGAATGTGCAGTCCTATGAAATAAGAAAGAACAGGTAATGAGCCTTCAGAGTGCATCGATCTCAACTTTCCCCCTACAGTGACTTAAATGAAGTTATATTGTAATAGATGTGGCCAAGCATTAACTCTGTTTCTTTTTGGCACATAATTAGGAGTATTCTGTAACCCTGTTACCCAAATCTTTGCTGTAATTTAATACTCCTACTTAATACTTTTTAAAAGAGATTGTTTTTAAAAAGCCCTCACCATCATTCACCATCCTTTCCAAACAGCCACTTAGTTTGTTTTATACCTGGTAGGCATCCAGTTGCTCTGGAGTGAAAACAGTTTGCTTGTTGCCCATTTCTGGCTCTGAACGCTGCTGCTTGTCCCATCATTCCTTCCCCAAAAAGCAGCTTTATAGGAGGTCTGGATATTCAGTTTTTAAAAGCTGTAACAATGAGGTTCAGGTATAACAGAGGATCAAGTAACCAGCATCCCTGCTCCACGGAGTGTGACATATCATAATAGGAGCATTTCATCAAATCTTTAGTCTGCCTACTCAAGGCTCTTATCCAGCATCACTCATCTGGCTCCCGTGTGCATAACAAAGACTCAGGTTACAGCATTTAGCCCAGCAGTTAATAGCTGCTTGTTTGTGTCTTTGAAGGAGGAGGTAAACATCAGCTGAAAAGGTTCTATGGTTGTATAAATTGGTAACACTGGTGGTAACCCCTTGCCCTTTCCATCCTAAATGATGCTAAGGGTACTTTGTACCGGAGGTAGTATCTATAAAGCCTGCTCACTCCCTTTATTCTGCACATCACTACTGGTTCCCAATGCCACTGAAGATATGTGTGAGTGTACAGTCCATATCATAGAACCATTTTGGCTGGGAGAGACCTTGATGATCGAGTGCAGCCTCTGTCCCAGCCCCATCACCCACCAGCCCGTTTCCCTCAGTGCAACATCCAACTGTCTCTGAAACCCCTCCAGGGACGGTGACTCCAGCAGCTCCCTGGGCAGCCCCTTCCAATGCCTCACAACCCTTTCAGGCAAGAAATTCCTCCTCACATCCAGCCTGACCCTCCCCTGGGTGCAACTTGAGGCCGTTTCCTCTTGTTCTATTGCTTGTTAGTGGGGAGAACACACCAATCCCTGCCTGGCTACAGCTTCCATTCAGGTAGAGATGCTGTAGAGAGCAAGAAGTTTTTCCCTGAGCCTTGTTTTCCCCCGGGTCAACAGCCCCAGATCCTACAGCCCATGTGAGTGTGTGAG
>WBNH01003513.1:10368-25026 GCA_013401255.1 Urocolius indicus | reverse complement strand
CTTGTCCTGTTGCTAGCTAGAAACATTGTTTCTTGAAGGTTTTCAAAATCTGCCTGGACACATTCCTATGTGACCTGATCAGGGTGAACCTGCTTTAAAAGGGGGTTGGACTAGGTCTCTAGAGGTCCCTTCCAACCCCTACCATTCTGTGAATCTGGAATACTGGGGATCTTAGTTACTTCCAGAAGTTGTATATTCCTTAATTCAAGGATTCTTAGTGCTTACTTTACCCTTCCCTGACTTTTTGGTTCTTGTACCTCTTGTTCTGTTTCTATTGAAGCTGTGCACATGAATTCAGTTCAGTTAAGATTTCCACTGATTTAAGTAAGTAGCAAAGAAAAAAATGGTTGAATAGTTCATTTTAGCCAGTCAAATAGGAGTGAACAGATGGGAAGAGGATATGGCTAATGCAAATAATTGACATGGAAAAGGAAACTGCATGCCTTGCAGACAAGACAGCTTGCCTTTTCTGTAAACTTCAGTAGATGCTACTACTTCATATAACCTAAATAATATGTGCATATTGTAAATAGTTTATATAGCTTAAAGTTTAAAGGCATCAGAACAGAAAGAAATATAAGCAGAGACTGAAAAGATAATATGTATGCTGGTATTTGAAATCAGAGGCAGTTACAGATACTACATTTGATGGCTTGTATTATTATTTCCTTGAAAATCGCATGGCAAAAGTGTTAATAGATGCAGTACCACAGTCCATTACTGGAAAATACAACATTGAACTCTCTAAAACATTTTGCAAGAAGTGCTACCTTTGGGATCTGTTTTGGGTGTAAAAATATAGATGCATCCATTATAAACAACACATATCTTGTAAAACTGCTTGATGTATTTCCTGTATAGAACTAGCACCCAGTCTTCAGTGCCAAAGATGATCTTGGCAATGTAAATGTCATATTCAGTTCAGACAAGTGCAAAGAGTATATGCTGTGTGCTTTGTGAGACTGGCAAAGTTAACCAGGGATAAAACTTTAAAAATTGATAACCTTTTACTCAAAAAGTAGCACTAGATATTCAAATATGGATGTAATCTTTCATTGTGTTTTTTTTTTTTTTAACTATTAAAAGCACATCTTGAGGGTTTCAAACATTGACTCTATACCAAATTTTAAAAAATATAAGGTGCTTATCACTTCGGAACCCTGGCTAGAGAGCCCTATGACCTGGTCCTGTGTACTTGCTCTTAACATCTGATGTGCCAAAGTAGTTGCAAATTCCTGGCCTTGTATAGTTTGGAGAGGAAACGAAGTAAATGTCAGTCCTGCAGTTGCAACTAATATTAAATTCCACCGTTTTTCCCAATATTCTAATGTTTTTGTGAAAGCCATCTGTAACATTAGATCAAAGATTTCACTCTTGTACAAACTTCTGTGCTTTACAAAATGCTCCATTGCTTACTGCAATAATTTTGCTGTGGACCTTTGCTTGCAGCATAGAAATCAGGTCCCTGTGACCATCTTAGCACTATATAGATCATAGCTGGACCTCAAATATTCTCTGACAAAGACTCCTGTTCCCGCTGAAATGATATATCTGTATTTAAAAGGCAAAGATTAATTGGAAGAGAAGGTGGCATTTACCATAATTAAAAATCTAAAAAAGACTTATCTCACTGTTTAAGTGGAAAATTCCATGAGGGTTCTTTAAGCAAAGCTGAGCTAATTTAGGACACTATGTAGAATACTTAACTGTAGGATGTCTTAGGCAGTTTTCTTCATTGGACTCCTGGGAAATGCATCCTGCATCATTTAGCCCAATAAATCATCATTCTGCCAGACCTAAAGTAACTGCAACTCCCCCTAACCTGTAACCAGGCAGTATGATATAACATTTTTTCAACTGCATTTGCCTTCCACATCATGATCCTAGAGTCACCAGCTTTTCCCATATAAGGAAGCATAAATCAGTGGAAGACTGTCATGGACGAGTACTTATATGTGTGCAAGCATCATATAGATTCTACACAGGCTCCTTAAAAATTGGTGATGAGAAAGGGAATGGAAGATACAACAGTCTTTCATACAGATGTACCTGAATAGTGAGATCTTTGATTTTGTTCTAAGTGAGAAGTCGGGATAAGAAGGGAAAAGTGAATAGAACACTTTTGCTGTGATATGGGTCTGAGGCAAGAACAAGAACCTTGAGCTCATTCTGAAGAAGAAATAATCTATTTTAATTATTTGGGATCATTAAAATCCAGAGAAGTCTGACAGTATGGTTTAAACTGTGAGATGCAACATATACTTACTAAGCCATAATTTTAAGAAGGAAGAATAAGTCTATCTCTAAAATTAAATGAATGTTGACAGCATTTCTCAAAGTGAAATCAGCTGTGCTGCCAGTTCCTGTCAACTATTTTATACAGCTGCAGTAAATGTACAAAGAAAGAAAGAAAGAAGCCCATACAGCCTCTTTGCTGCATTTTAATAAGGTTTGTGTTGTAGATTAGAGCAAAATGTTGCACTCTTGCTGTGCAGTTGTTGCTTTGAAATCGAAATACCAGAGCTGTGGACTGTGAGAAAGGGAGTGTAGAAAGCTCATTTTGCCTTTTCCTGCTGCTCAATGGAGGCTATTTCCCTGTGTTTTTAAAGCAGCTTGAAGTGATCCTGAAATTACACTGGATTGAGAGGGGTAGAAGTAACTGAAAGGATGGGGGATCACACAAAAGTAACTAATTTTTATTTGACATCACTCAATTTACGTTATGTTCTGGAAGTAAGCTTAAGTGCATTTTGTATGAAGCCAGAGCCATAAGGGTCTCTGTGTCATGTCAAGGTAATGTTTGTAGTGGCTAACGTGTGGATGATGCATTCTGCTTTTACATGTGGAAATGATGACACCAAGCAAAAAAGCATCTCTGGAAGATCTAGATCTGTATTTACTTAGTTATTTCTTGGTCAGTTAAGAAAAATCAGTTAGGAAATTGCTTGCATTTTTTTTTTCCTGCTAGAGAAGCTGCGTTTTCCGCTTCTCTTTCTTTTATGTGTAAGCAAAGGCTAAACTCCTTCAGTCTTTTCTGAATAAATATATTATTCTTCTGTAATCTTGGTATTTTCTGGTTTAACCTAAATTGTTTTACTACTCAATTCTTATAAACAAATGATTTCCACAGTTTTTATCTGTTATTACTACATTTGTTAATTGCAGTCTGAGAAACAGAATTTTGCCTCAATGAAATCAGTCAACAACTCAGATGGAAGTTGTTGATGGTGTAATTTAGCCAAGTTGTTTGTTCTAAAAATAGCATGGTACCTGTGTATAGGTAGCTCTTGCTTTTCTGCCCATGATGTTATAATTTAGGTGTATTTATAAAAAGAAAAGGCATCTAGATCTGTCACAGAAAATCAATTGTTCTGTTCTGACAATGAGAATGATACTTGTTGGATTTTCGCTCTATATAGATTGGATGTTGTTGACTTTGGTTTACTTTATTTAGAAATAAAGTCAACCCTGCAGAAAGGAATATTAAGTCACCTCTCATAGGGTAACTGATTTTTCTTTCTAAATGATTTGGTCTGTCACACTGTCTAGCAAGGCCTGTATTTCTTCAGCTTAATGAATCATTCTGGCTGAACTGAACTAAAAAAAAAGCCTGGAAGTGTAATATTTTATAATTCTGTATTGACTTATAATTAGGACTCTAATTCTGCAATGTTCTGAAATCTTATGGGACTGCTTGTTTCTGACCTCTTCTCCAAAAGATTTTCAAATTATTATCATACAATACTTTGCAAAACAATGAGTGTGATTTACTTCAAGTAAAATTTATTTCGAGACATGTTTGTGATTAGGGTTCTTAGAGTGGATATGATCACACATGAAACACTTCACCTATACTATGAACTAGGAATATCCAGTTGGCTGGATATAACAAGAATTTTCTTTAACTGCGTGAGCAAAAAGGATCAAGGAAATTTCCTGGAGAAGTTGAAGTTCAGTAATGAAAAGAGGAATTGTTAAGAAACTAGTAACAGGCTTTCTTGGAAGGAGAAATGTCAGAATTAGAATGCATTATGGAGAGGTTTTAGGACTCAGTTAGGTAGTAAACTTAATAAGTACTAGGTGTACACTAGTAAAACTTGTTAACGATGGGAAGTTGGGAAGTATTACCAGTATAGATGAGAATCAATATACCATACAGAAAAAAATTAGTGGCTTTCAAGTGTCATATAATAGAAATGGAATTGAATTGAACAGTACCAAACTGGGTACTTTGGGAACAACAATAAGAAATTATTTTATAAACTGGAAGTTATTCAGTTCATTTCACTGAGAAATGCACTTTGTGTGTACTTGAGAAAGGATTCCTACCAGCCATCCAATGAAAAACATTTACTATGGCTTTTGCATGTCCATGGTGATTTCTAAAGGAAATGGGACTGTTCTGTTACCTACTTCATTGGAGATACGTCTTGTGGAGAAAGGGACTCAAACTGAAGACAGCTGCCGAAAAATCCCAGAGTAGAGGAACTAAAGGAAATAGAAGGAAACAAAAGTAAGACTTCTATACTCTAGAAAACAAAAGGGACTAGAGCTTTGTTTTTTGACAAAGTAGGTTTAATATATTTAATTTTGTCCAAAATGCATAATTCTCTGCTGAGAAACAGTTTGGAGGGGAAATATGTGTAGGCAGGCCTGTTATTGGCATGACAGCAATGTACTGTTAGAAGAAACCTGTAACAAATGAACAAGATATGCGTGAATGGTCTGTATAATAGACATAGACAATCGTGAATTGCCTTCGAGAGCATGTATGGAGTTGAGCTGAGTTGAGTTGATGAATACTACTTGCACTGTTCTGAAGGTTCCAAATTGTTTCCCACCAAATATACAGGGAAATCCATGATATTTTGAACATGGCAGTAGTCTTACAGTACCTTCAGGACTAAAGTATTTCTCTTGTTTCATGTGCATGAGCCACCATCCTGTTCTCATTTATGCTAAATTCCTTTTGGAAAGTCCATTCAAGTGCTAAGATTAGTTTTTTCACAGCACTCTGCTTCGGGCAGTTTAATCAAATGAGATTGTCATTAACAGTCTGGATACCATAAAACAGAGCTGGTGGAGGGTAAGAACATACATAACATACCGATCAACAGGAAATCAGTTTGGTCATTGGATATGATGAGTCTAGATGAAGAAACTCACTAGACAGCTGAGTGTGAACATAGCTGTTTGCAATGTTGAAGGGAGTATAGAGTCTATGAAGGCAGAAACACATTAAAAAGGTCACATAATGGCAAGGAGGTTATAGTTACTTTGACTGTGAAATGGAAAGGCTGAGAAAACCACTACTGTGCTAATTAGAGGGGAAGAGAGAAAAAATTATGTGCTTGAAGCATATATGAGGAGTCTTGTGAAAATGAATGTCAGATCTGAAGCAAGACTGTAATTAAGAGCCTGAAGGATAAAAAGACCTTACAGAAAAGTCAAGAGTCCAGGAGACATGCCTCTACGCTGAAGATAATGAATGCCATTATGATTGTACAGGAACAGGAGTCTTAACAGCTAAATGGAAGAAACAATGTTAGAAGATGACATTTGTGGATAACACCTTTAATTGGACATCGTCTCTGGGGATTAAACCCATATATATTTAGAACTAAAATCATGAGCAGTTCTTGCTTTATTTGAAAGAGTAAGACTGTCTAAGGAAATAATGGCTAGTCTATATGAAACGATGAGCCTGTGATTTTCAAGGCATAGAAGGAAGATAATTTGGGATCCCTTCATACATTCTGTCAGTTCCATACATCTAAGTAAACAATGGAAGTCCTTGCTAAAGAACATTGCACATGAGTAACTATGGGAAAATTTGTGTAAGAGATGATCACTGAAAGTATTTATAGATACAGCAAGTACTAACTGAGGAAATCTCAAGGGAATGCATGTCATTGAAGGTTAGGGGTATATTAAAAAGAGCTATCACATATGTCCATCCAAATGCCCAAGTATTTGACAATTGTCAATGCTGTTACAGAGTATACTGACTAGGCAGTCTTTTGGTCTTACCCAGCAAGCCTGGTCATACATAAATGTTTATTTACCTGTAAAACAGATCAGTTATTTTCCTTCTTCCAGGAACAGCTCACCTGTGTTTTATGAAGCTATGCTTCCTAGCTACAAAAATACAATAAAATCCACTCACATTTTAATACAAAGGCTTCTGACATATTCAAGTGAGCCTTAATACTTTGAAAATAACAGGATCCAGGCAAATAGGAATTTAACTTGCCTGTCTCTTACAACAAGGTTTTCTGAGAGCTGTCATATAGTAGTGCACCAAGTGATCACAGAAGTTGGACATGAAGCACGGCAAGACTGCAGTCTTTTTGTTTCATCATGGGGAAGGATGCAGGGTCAGGAATTGGGTAGATTCCAAGAAATCTTACTTTAACATTTGTGCTTTGATTTCCATTTTTAGAGGATTGCTAAGAGGCTAAAGTTGGTATAGTGATCTTGTAGTTCCTGATCGATTACATACTGGTTTCCTTTTGCTAAATTATAAAATTCCTTTACTTCTTTTTATGATTCAGATATCGCAGCCTGTTTCCTTCTGAGTTCCTTCAGAGAGCCTAGGCCCCATTACAATGGTTCTTAGCCATTCATGTTTGGGCCCCTATAGTGTCCTGTAGGACAGATAGATGTGATCTGTGGAGTGACTGCAGATTAAGAATTAAAAAGCATTCTCACACTTGTAAACAAGGAAGCGAAATGAGGGAAAATTGGTAGTTTACATTATTAATTCAGACTGTATTTAACTAGAAATAAAAAACTGTTGTGAGGCATCTCTGAAAAATAAATTGAGTAACTTTGATTTAGAAAACCTTATTTTCCCTCTGCAAACGCAGGAATGCTACTGTCTCCTAGCTGACTTCTCAGTTTTACTTCTTGCTTTGTATAAACCATGGGGTTCACTCTGACAATAGCAGAGCTATTAAGAATTAGTTCTTTGACATTTTCTGGTTTGTGTTGCTAACTAGGAAGCAAAATAGTATTATATAACTTTCGTTTCTTTGTATATAAAAGAATAAGTAAATATGTACACTTTTATAAAGTGAAGAATGTTTTCAGGAAAGACTGGCTTAGGTTTGGATAAGGAGACTGTTGTATTTTGAACATTTTCTGGAAAGATACTAGGGGCTGTCTCTGACAATGATGGATGCACGTTTATCCAATACATCTTGGTGCAATCACTGTGCAAAAATAATTTTTCAGCACACAATATGCTACCACATAAGGGGTCCCAAACAAAAAGGACCGACACAGGAGTACTGCATGGCAGCTCACACATATTAGAAATGGTCAATGTTTTTTCTAAGCATTTTTAAGTTTGAGGGCTCTTTTCTCTTTTGCTGTTTTACCTGATTTACTTCCAGGTAGTACAGTGAGGACATAAAGAGTACTCAATGGGTGTGCCTAATTTAAAGCTGAACTCCACATAACCTTTGCTAAGTGCAAAGGTAAATTAGGGCTTTTTTCCCTGTATATAGAGTTCTTAGGAAATAGGATCTTTCTGCAGGCCATTCCCTTCCATGCAGAAGGGAGCTTGTGTTAATGACTAGCCTAAATACAACTTTCAACATACCAAAATGAGTGTATGTCTTTTGTGAGAAATTTAGTTTTCAAAAGTAGAACTCACCTCTTACCTTGGCTATTTCTTTTGGAAACACAGTTAAAACCACAGCTACAGTCTAGTGACAGGAAGACATCTTGGTTGGTGTTTATAAACGTGGCCTATGTAGCATGAAGTTTAAATGCTGGAAATTTCTTTTATCAATTAAAAAAATGGGTAGGGTCACCCACTCAAAATGTCTCCTAATAAATCTTCAATCCATTTGTCTCATTAAATATAACTCCAGACCTAAGTAGTACAGGATTTTTTTCTTCCTGCCTTCTGGATTTTGTCAGTGGTGTATGAACAAGGGTTTTAAATGTGATTGACTATTTCATGGCGTTTTATCACAAATAACTTTTTGTAATAGCATAAACCTTCCTCTATGGTAAACAATTTCCAAGTTTAAAGAACCAATCTTCAATTAAGGTGATTCATCCTCCTTTTAACCTGAATTGTATCTCCAGAGCTGCCAGACTTCTAGTATTTTGGAGACTGACAGACTCTTGTTTCCAGTTTCTGGAAGAGATTTTATAGTCTGGCTTTGAATAGGCTGGGGAGAAAAGAAATAATTTTTAATGTACTTGAAAGTCTTAATTTAACTGATTGACAGTCCTTCGTCCAGAAGTAAATGACCTGTAAATCCAATTTAGCAATTACCCTACAATCTGCATTGCTTATAAACAAGTATAGCCAAACTCCTTACAATGAAGCAGGGATTTAGGAAAGATTTTAGCTTCATTACATCAAAGAAACAGGTGAATTCAACAGTGTTGATATATTAAGTTCAAGATCTAACAGGTTTATCAAGTGCTTGTGACTATTGTGACTGAGCCAGCAGCTACACTGTAGGAAAGTTGACCTCTGACTATTACTTTAAAAGACCTTGTCTTACACAATTAAATGATGTTTTCTTGACCTATCGTGATGAGATTTCCACTCAGATTTCTAAATCTGTTGTTTGTGGACAGAACTTCCAAACCCAGCGGTGTTAGCTCCTTAGTAGTTTAAAAAAGAAAGTCTTCAGAAAGCGTAATATAGCAACTTCTCATTTTATCTATTCTGGTATTGTTAGTAATTTTTACACATAGAGACTGATGGTCAGTAGATAAACGTCAGAGTTGACCCAACTTAACATGCCCAGTAAGATGGAGATCCAGGTTTTGTATTTGAAAACAGGGAAGGGGGAAGTAATATAAAAGTGTCTTAGCTCTGACTTAGGTATCTACTCTATTCGAGTAGCCTGCCATGGCTCTATAACTGGCAGTCAGAAATATTTGTCTTCAGAACATGACTTATTGTTTTCTAAAGTATATCTCAAAAAGAAAAAATTTAATGTAAAAATATAGTTTTTTGAAATGTATGTTCTATTAAACTGATAAAAAAGTGGACCTAAAATATAGTAAAGGTGATGCTTGTATGCTAGCTGACTGAATCCCACTCTCAGCAGCTGGAAAATAGAAGGATACTTTCATAAGAACAGCCAGTGGTTGAAGAAATTTTCTTAGCCTGGTCACAGCTTTTCACAATTCTGTCAAAAAACTTGTGTGCTGTAAATTAATGACCAGCAGAACACTTTAGGCAAGTTATGTGGCACAAGTGATGTTAAAGACATGGCCACCAACTGACTAATTAGTGTTATGCATGCTGAAGCCTCCTTTAGATTGATGCCATTACTGTAATGATGCCAGTAATAACTTTAAGTCTTTTTTTTTGTTTATTAGAACCAGGTGCCTATGTTCTCATTCTGGCTTGCATGGTCTGGTTAAAAAAAGGATTTTGCAGAAAGAAAATTAGCAATTATTAATTAAGAAAATTCAGAGCATGAAGATATGACTATACTATCTTAACAAGCATTTCTGGACATGATTTTTCATAAGCAACAGCTACTTTTGTTACAGCTGGTGGCATAGTGCCTTATAAAGAACATACTAGAGTGGCTGCGTGTTTTCTTAAGCTTTTTAAAACCCTTGAACAGTCATTTCTAAAGCCACTTCTAAGATTTGTCTTCTTTCCCCAAAATCTCTACAAATGGGTATGTTTTCATATTTGGAAAAGGATCACACAGATTTTTCAAATGGGACAGAAGCCAGGCAGCCAAAGGACTCTTGCAGCAGTAACTGAGATCAAGAAAAAGGACCTGGCAAGAATTTCTTTACTGTCTCCTGTTTTCTGTGGGAGGGAGTAGGATTCCATGCCTCATAACCATAGCTTAGGAAAAAAGATATTTAATTCTCAGTGGTGAATTCTGCTCATCAGTCCATTTTTTGATGTGTTTATATTTGTCAGAGAACACTATATAATGCCTGCTGCCATTGTTCTTACTGTTAATTATCTGTATTGTAATTTAATTGTCCCTTATATTGTTCTGCATCATAAATAGGGTTTTTCCTAAAAGCCAGGCATTTCCATTGTATGCAAGCCAAGATTTTGCAGCATGTGTCCTAAGTAAATGAGCTGCATGTGATAGTAATTATTTCAGGTTTCCCTTTTTTAATCTGTAGCAGGCTTTGGCACAAATCTGGACTTTCTTGTGTCTTTTCAAGATTATTTCTGGGGTTCTTCAAAGGAAAGAGTTAAAACTCAGTTTTGTGATTTGGCCTCCATGCCAGTAAGCCATTGACTTTCATGAAAATAACAGACTTGCCTCTACCAGCCATGAAGAGAAACTACGTTTTTGTACTCCCTCTTGCTGTCAGGAGCTTCCAAAATTGAAATCCCTTGCAAGAGAAAATCCCAATTGTCAGTCTTAGATCTCAATTCTGCAGCCTCTGTGTGAGTGATTCCTGGTCACACAAATTAGACTACTGCAAAATAAAGAGATTACTCAGGCAAATAAAGACTGAATGATCAAGACTGTATTACATGCCCTTTAGAGTTTGCATTTGCAATCAGTCAGCTACAAATGTTATCTTATTCAAGTCATCGCTAAATGTATTTTGTACCCATGTGCTTGCATCATATATGGTTAATTATGACAGAAGCCCTGGAAATTTGGAGACCCTCGTTAATTACGTATAGGGCTACCTGTGATCAGTTACATTGTCCACTTTGTATGATTTGTGTAATATTGTGTCTGCATGGAGAAAAATCACAAGAATTAACATGCAGAAAGAAAGCTTATACTTTCTACTCTAAGGAGAAGAATGCCTAAGGATCTTCAGAGATAGGAGAGAAATTAATATTGATGTTATATATTTCTAAAGTGTCTAATTTGTGATGGAGTATCTGAAATACCAATGTTAGGTGAATGTATATGTTCCTTTCTTCTTGTTACTTGTCATAAAAAAATTGTATTTTGTGAAGTATGTTAATGATCTTTGGGTTCCCTACTGAGTTTTTGAGAAAGGAAGTAGGAGGAATAACATTAGCTGAGGGGTGTACTTACAGACTGAAGAAACTGATTGTTTTTTACAGCAGACTGACACATCTTCAGGATATCTTAGTCTTCTTGTTTGTATATATATATCATCTGTCCATGTAGAGCAGGGCTAGGGTGTGATTTTATTTATTTTTTTTTTCTGAAAAAGAGGTAGAGAAAGTCAGAAGCTGGGTAGGGTGGAATGAGAGAGAACAAACCGTGTTTAGGATCAGAGGTATGCTATGCCAGTTTTTCCCCTCTTAAAATATTCTCAAATATTAAAGTGCCTCCTTTGTCATTACTATTTCTTACTACGAGTGTTACACTGTAAAAGGAGAGGTTTTGTCAGCACTTAGTTATGAAACATGGAATCAGCACAGCTTTTCCATTTTTAGGACAAGTATCACAAAACCTCTTGGAATATCCTTGTAGTTGCTGGGAATAGGCTTTTGGTAATAAGGTGAATAATGGTGTCTTTCTCACAGTGTTGAGAAAGCAGCTGAGGCACAGAAGTTTATCACGATTTGACCAGGATTACAGAGCAAAGCTGTAATTCTTCATCTTTTTTCTTGCTTTTGAATGTTCTTTCTACTCCTTGCCATTAATTTCCAAGCATATGGCTTTCCAGTGTGATTGCTAGTGAGCTTAGTAAAAACAACACCACAAAATTACAGTTGTCTTACTTTACACTGGACTTTTAATTACCTCCAAGCACTTAATGAAATACTGTGGCCTAATAACTTTGCAGCATTATTCTTTAATATTATTTGAAAATAAAGAATTCCGTGGATAAAGAGTACTTAGCTTGTCAGAGAGGTTTGTCAGTATTGTAGAGAAATGCTAGATGACCATCCTAACAGTAAAACAGTAGATTCTGTAGAAGTTAGACGTACCTAAAAGTCTGTAGCTCTTGTGCTAGCTCATTGTATAGGGAGAGATATCAATCCTAATCCTAAAATGACAACTTGAAGAATATGGGACTATTTTAAATAGTGAAGATTTTCTAGCTGATTCCTAAATATCTCCCATATAATATCAAAAGTCCTTGAACTATTTTCATGTAAAAATAATTAAAAAAAATTATCTGTCAGTACTTGAAAAAAATGGCAACTAGAAAACTAGAAAATATTGTTCTTACTTCAGACAAGAATAAGTCTGCATTCATGTGTTTTCCCTTGTTTCATGCGTTTGCCTACTGCCTTTTATGACTTTATAGTGAGTGATTTAGTTTAGTTTGGCAACCTCATTGTAAGCTAAACATAATGTTTGGTTTTGTTCCTCATATTTTTACTTATTAAGGGTTGAACTTCACAATGGTTAGAATTAAGTGAAACTAACAGCATTAATTGTTCCCCTTGAATGGATACTGGGAGTAGCTGATTTAGTCTTCTCTACCTTCAGTAATTAGCTCATTACATTCACAGAATCTTAAGGGTTGGAAGGGACCTCAAAAGATCATCTAGTCCAAGCCCCGTGCCAGAGCAGGACCACCTTGAGTAGGTCACGCAGGAACTTGTCCAGGTGGGTTTTGAATGTCTCCAGAGGAGACTCAACAACCCATCTGTTCCTCTTCCTATCATTGTTCTGATCTTCACCAGACCTCTGTGTTTTGCAGTGATAGAGAACCTAGTACAGAAAAAAGGTCACAAGTATTAATTTTTAAATGATTTATTTTTTTTAAGCACAGCTTTCTTTGACTTTGCTGTAAAGCTTCTGTGTCTCTGGGATATGGACTGATGGTTTGTGTGAATTGTGAATGGCTCAGGTACCTTTTTGTGTGCATTGTCTTCAAGGAGACAGCAATTAGCACAAGTATAGTGTTCAATGCTTCAGTGGAACCAGTGCCTTAGGACATCTTTATGGCATTCTTGAGCTTGGGAGAGCAATGTGCAGAGATTACTGAGAAGCCACTGACAGCCGGGAAAGAATAATTTTTATCACCTGATATAAGCAAATATCCCTTCTGTTTGGCATAGATAAGAGACTCATACAGAAGTCCCTATAGCATTACAGTTTCTTTACAAACTCTCAGGATAGTCAGTGTGGCATAACTGCTTATTCTGTCAAAGAAATTTAAGTTTCTTCTGTCAGAGCAATATTATATCTTCCTTGCAAAAACTCTACAGTATCAGTGACATTCCTGCCAAAACAAATCAGTCAGGACAAGAAGATTCATTATCCATTCCGTATCCACACGGAGCTGTAAGTGGTTTGAGGTTACTACCCAATTATTATAAAATCTGTCCAATCTTGCTCTTTCTAGACTTTTTCAAGTCACTTTAGTTACAGCTTCATTACAGATTCTTTTTTCCATCATTTTTCCAAATTATTTCATCATTTTTCCAAGTGTGAGGCAGATCACTGCTGCCTTTTTGTTTGTTTGTTTGTTTGTTTATACAACACAGTTTTAAACTGAGTAGTACACTAGATGACCAGCTAAATCTGTTACTCTTCAGCTTTTGTGAAGCCATGCTGACCTACATGAGCATAGGATCTAGTCTGGTGCCAATTAATACATCAGCTACTATGCTTGAAAACTATCTTCCTTATTCCTCCTGAGTAATTCCAGAAATTGTGAAGTTGTTACTTCTCTCTAGTGGAGCAAGCCTGGTTCTGTGTCCAGCTTTGTCATCCTGTTTGACAAGCAGCTGTCCTGCTCATTTGCCCTGTCTGCTTGATGCAGTGGGTAGGTCTTTTGACCAAACCTTTTGGAGCTGACAGCTCCTTACAGAGTAGAGAAGACCTTTTTTTCCAGAAGGACTTAGTTTCTGTTCTTATATTTATTTGAATTTTGTTCTTTGTATTTCTTGAAAAAAAAAAATTTACGCTACTTATACACAATTTTGTATTCAAAATTCATCTGAGGGGCATAAGAAGTTTTGTGTATTTTACATATTATCAGAAACATTTTTGGGAAAGTGCTTGTATAGCAAGAACAAGCATGAGTTTTATTTTTAAAACTTAATCCCTATTTACAATATATCCATTGATTATGTATTTTTAAAAAAAAATAAATGGGAAAGAGGACTTAAGACAAACAAGAAAAAGCTCAAACACACCAAATGTTTAGCATTCAGCAACAGTGCAAGTTTTAAAAGTGTATGAGCAATAACAGGGAAAGATTAAGCCACTTGCTCAATGTCTCTGGTTGCAGAAGGCCTGCCTCTTTGGTAAGACTCCACTTACTTTTCATTTTTTCCTATATATTTATTATGGATTGTATGGATTTGTATGGAGGACTTATTTCAGATTTGATATATGTAAAGGGGTTAATGCTGTCTAGTGGCTTGTGTAGATGAAAATACCATTATTTAAGCTTTGAAGCTACACATTTTCTTGCATAAAAAATATTTTTCAGGCCAGTCCCAGTATATCAGAAAATTATTGTGAGGCAGTATGTGTAGAAAAATAAGCAATCAGTGCAGTCAAAATTATATTCTAAATCTCTGATTGCATCAGTGTGCCACAAGTGAAAAACATTTTTAATTCTTGAACAAATAATGATTAAAATAAAAGGCCTATTTTGTATTGATGCTACTTGGATGATTTTCAGCTGATTGGAGGGCAGTTAATAATGGATTTTGTCTTCCCTTTGGTTTTTTTTACTACTCTACAGGCTTCCTTTTCTCATTTTTTCACTCTGGACTATATATATATATATATA
>WBNH01003512.1:0-11696 GCA_013401255.1 Urocolius indicus | reverse complement strand
GGTAGAGATCATCTGTGATGGATTGACTGCAACTCCCATTCCCAGCATCACTGAGGGGAAAGACCTGGAGATATCAGGAGCAGATAGCTGAGCCTAGGAAGAGGAGAGGGGTGTAGGAAGCAGATTTTAAAGTCCTGGCTGTAATTTTCTCATCATCCTGCTCTGGTTTGGCCTTCTGTCTGTTCCAGTTTTAGTTTGTAATAGATTAAACTATTTTTACTTTCTTCCTTAAGTCAAGCACTCAAGTCTGTTTTGCCCAGAGCCATAATTGGCAATAGAGCCTTCCCTGCCCTTGTCTTGATCCACAAGGCCCTTGGTTATTTTATCTCCTCCCATGTCACTGACACTTCTGCCCTCCTACAGAAGGTAGGGGTGTTTGGACAGAGAGCAAGAGGCTGCATGGTTTTTCATTGACGGCTGGACTTGAACCACAACAGCCTGCAGTCTTGTTAACACACTATATTTCTCTTGCATATGAATTTAATTTTATACCATTCCTAACATTTATGAGTCACACCAAGTTTTATAGCCCAAAGCACACTTACTCTTATTTGTCA
Organism: Urocolius indicus; assembly: GCA_013401255.1. Classification (NCBI taxonomy): domain Eukaryota; kingdom Metazoa; phylum Chordata; class Aves; order Coliiformes; family Coliidae; genus Urocolius; species Urocolius indicus. Next base: position 11,139 of record WBNH01003512.1, on the reverse strand, counting down.
CCTAGGCAGTTCTTCAGATCCTCTCGTATATATCTGAATGCCTTTTAGAGTTTTCAGTTTTAGACTGAGAACATAATTTTAAATGCAAATTAATAAATAAATAGATTTCTAATGAGAATTACTTTTTTAAAAGTCACTCAGGGGTATGGCATCAGAACTAGTCAAGAAATTCAGAGCAACTACGTCTCAAAAAATGCTGAGAAATGTTGTGTTTATTAAAATTCTCTTAACTGACTTACAATAAGATTACGTCATCAGAGGTTAGGGGGAAATGCATATATTTTTTTTATAAAATAATGGAAATATTAATGCCCAGGAGTAGCAGAATTTACTGAGTTTTAAAACTTTGTAGCTCAAACCTGGGAAACAATCCAAAGAACATGAAGAAAACCCATGCCTTAATACATAGTACCCTTAAAAACAATTCCCCAGACAGTTGAGCAGGAAACTAATAAGGAACAGTAGATTTGTATGTGTAGCACAAATCCAGCAATGAATGGATTATTTTCATGTTTGTTTCTTGTTGCATACAAGAAGAAAACAAACATCAGACTTAAAGAGGAGCAGACAGCTGGTCATGCTGTTAAGGAACCAGTCCATCAGGCTGCTATCTTGTATCCAAAATGGTCCATCAGAAGAGTGTTCTGGAAACACAGCTGCTACGACTTGCTCTGAAAACTCACTCATCCTCCAACAATTACAGTTTCAAGAACTTTCTTGACATTGAATATTTTTCAACACTAAATTTGCTGATTTTGCAATAAGAACAAACCTGCTGCCATAATAAGGTGGCTCTGATTGGGGATGTGAAGGTTGGAGGCAACTTTGGAGGTAGTGACCATGAGATGGTAGAGTTCAAGATATTGTGTGGAAGAGGAAGGACTCAAAGCAGAACCATGACCCTGGATTTCAAGTGAGCCGAATTTGGCCTCTTCAAACATCTGCTTGGAGGAATCCTTGCTCATCCATGGAGGGCTCCTGCTTCCTTTTCCTGGTTTCCTATGTGGGGACACACTGATCCTGGACTTGAAGGAAGTGGCACTTGAAGACGGACCAGTTCTACTATCTTATCTTATGAGGTCTCTCCTCTGCCCTGGTGAGGACTCATAGGGAGTCCTGTGTCCAGTTTTGGGCTCCCTAGCTCAAGAGTGACAGAAAACTTCTGGAGAGGGTCTAGCACAGGATCACCAAGATGATTAGGGGACTGGAGCATCTTCCTTACAAGGAAAGGCTGTGGGAACTGGGGCAATTTAGTCTAGAGAAGAAGAGCATACTGAAGGGGTATCTCATTAATGTTTATAAGTATCTAAATGATAGATGTGAAATGATTGGGACATCCCATTTTTCTCTTGTACCCAGTAACAGGATAAGAGGTAATTGGATGAAGCTGGAACACAAACACCTCCATTTAAACATAAGAAAACACTACTTTACTGTGAGCGTGAGGGAGTCCTGGCACAGGCTGCCCAGAGAGGGTGTGGAGTCTCCTTCCTTAGAGGTTTTCAAGACCTGAATGTGTTCCTGTGTGACCTGGTTTAGGTGGACCTGCTTCTGCAGGGGGATTGAACTAAATAGTCTCTGAAGGTCCTTTCCCCCCTAGCATTCTATGATTCTATGACTCTGTGATTATCTGTGTATCTAGGATAATGTTATCAAGGTAAAGCATGAGGAGACATGTAAGCAGGTTTAAGAAAACCAATTCACTGTAGCACACTGATTCACAGAACAGCTGGAAAAGAACTTGCATGTTGACCTTGCACTTTGACCACCAAACAAGCATTGCTTTTATTAGCAGATATTTCACAATGGTCCACGTTGCAATTTAGCAGTCCTTTAGGCAACTGGCAGTAAGGAAATTTATCCATGGTCCTGGATTGTTAAATGTCATCACTGAGATGGCTGGGTCATGAAAATCACATAGTGATTAAGACAAAATTGATGATAGACTGAGTTGTTTATCTCATGGCTGCATTTATCCCACAGATGGAACTGCAAGTCTGGTATAGCTTTCATAGCTCATGACTGTAATCTGTAATGGCAAATATTTTCTTACAAAGACATTCAGTCAAAGATCTGTGGCACAAAAAAAAAAATTCCAGTGTTTATACAAGAGAAAGAAAAAATTATGAAATAATTTGTCTCATAGATCACTTCTGGAAAAGTGGTGATTTGGTTGAGTTGTTGAAATGAAATTGAACATGAGTACTGAACATGTGTAATGCCTGATTGAAAATCTGCAATGTTTTCATAACAGTGGAGAAACCAAAAAATTATTAACTGTTTGATCTCTTTTATATTCCTAATTAAATAAAAAATGTTATAATTTAGGTACATTTATATGTGAATCATGACCATTCCTGGGGTAATTTTGGCAATTAATCAATGCATGACAGAAAGACAGGATCTGTATAGCTTGATTTTGAAGTTATACTGACTGTTTCTATGTACGAGCCAGATTTCAATGCCATAAGAAATGTTATATGAGTCTTTTTTCTTGACATAATCTTCTTTAAGTAGAAATGCTTACCTACAGTAGTGTAACTTCTTTCATTCTTTAGATTTTCAGGATCAAAACATACAGTACAGATAGGTTGGCTAAGATACGGGAGTAGAGAATTTACTGCTTGGTATTTGTGGTTGCTTCAGTTGTAGGGCTTATACAGAAATGAAAAAACTGCAAAGTACACATATTCAGGGGATATTTAGTCTCTGTGTCTGTTCCCTATTGGAGGAAGAATTGCAAAATCCTAGTCTTTTAATGTTCAGTATACAGTCAATGATAACATATAATATCTATGGAGCTTCTTCTCAGATTCTAGGCAAAAGGTTGTTATGCAAATGAAGTTACACAAAAATCACAGTGAGATGTCCTATGAGACTCTTTTATGCAACAGAATTAGAAACTTGGAAAGACTGGAGAACACCTAGCAAATATATTATTGCAATTTGAAAACAAAGTAACGTCTACATCCCCAAAGGCAACCTGTCAATGCAGTATAGAAAGTAGGGAGATCTGAACTGAGTCATGTATTTTAATCAATACCATTCAGGATCACAAGTTCCAATTTTCCAGTGTTGTTCTGCCTCATCAGTTGAATATTTGATGCATATATGATCCTCAGTCTTAAACACAAAGCAGAAGAATAAAAATTGAAGACATGAACTGTTAGTGTAAATTTAAGTAAAGTCAAACATTTTCCACTTATATTTGCTTTTTCAACAGAGTTTTCTTAAAGAAAGGAATGCCTTACAATATAACTAGCCTCAAAAGTTCAATCTTTAAAGCCTTTTCAGGTACCATAGGAAAGAACTCTATGTGCTTGAAAAGGGAGAGCTTATGAGACAACCAAATATTCTTACTGAGGATACTTCTTTAGACCTAAGCCAATGTGAGCAGCTTCAGATAGTTATTTCATCAAAAAATAATCCTTCTGATAAAAACAAATTTACAGATATTATTTAAAAAAAAAAAGAAAAAATTGTGGAGAGTGGAAGGCACCCTTGGAGCTTATCTAGTCCAATCTCTCTGTTTAACCAAGAACATCTAAACCACATTGCTCTAGATAGTGTCCTGTCAATTTTTTTACTATCTTGAATGTTGAAGGCTTCATCACCTTTCTGGAAAACTTCTTCCGGTGGTCAAACACCTCACAAAAAACCCCTTTTTTTGTATTTCAGTGGAATTTCTTCTATTTCAGTCTATGCCTATTACATCTTGTTCTGACTGTGAGCACTGCTGAGAAAAGCCTACCTCTATCTTCTTTGCACCATCAGATGTTCATATAAATGGTAGGATACTTCAGAGCCTTCTCCCAGCTGAACAATGCAAGCTGTCAACCTTTCCTCATAAAAGAGATGATTGAGCCCCTTCACTGTCTTTGTGGCACTTCACTGAACTCACTCCTGTAAGTTTATGTTTGTCATATACAGAGGAGTCCCAAACTGGACACATAATTTCAGATATGTCTCACCAGGACTGAGTGGGGAAGAATTTTCTCCCTCAATCTACTGGAAATATGCAAATTAATATAGTCTAAAAGGCTGTTCATCTTCTCCACTGAAAGAGTGTCTTGCTGTCCAGCAGGACACTCAGATTCTTTTCTGCAGATCAGCTCCAGCGGTATTGGCCCCTAGAACCTTGCCTCTCGTATGTCAGGAATTGATATTTGCCTGTATGGAGTTTTATGACGTTCCTATCATCATGTTTCTCCACTTTGTTGAGGTACCTCTGAGTGGCAGCACTTTTGCGTCTTTTGCAAATTTGCTGAGGGTGCACTCTATCCCATCATCCAGATTTCTAATGAAGATGTTAACAGTATTGGACTCAGTATCCATTTCTGGGGCACAACACTGGAGAATGGCCTGAATGGATTTCATGCCATTCACCACAAACAACTGACCCCATTAGTTCTGTCACTTTCCAAAACACTTCGCTATCTGCTTATCTGTCACATACTTGAGTTATTTTTATTTGTAGATGTCCAGAATTTGGCCCAGCTTTGAAATGAGAAGGCAAATAATATCCACTGTTTTCTGTTCATCTATGAAGTCAGTACCTCAACACAGATAGCACGCCTTTGTAAACCCATATTGCATACTCTCAACCATCTTCTTGTCCTTAATGTGCTTGGAAATGACGTCCAGGTTTATTTGTTCCAGTGTCTATGTCATAGTTGAGGAAAGACCAATGGGCTTTAAATGCCCCAGGTAGTTCCTGACCTTCTTGAAGACAAAGGTGACATTTGTTGTCTTTCGATCAAGTAACCTCCTCCAGTCTGCATGAACTTTCACAGATCACTGGCAGTGGCCTCATGATGAGACCAACCAGTTCCTTCAGCAGTCAATGGGTGCAACCTGACTGCTCGCATTGGCTTCTGTATCCTCAGTTTGTTCAAGTGTGCCCTAACTTGATCCTTTTCCACAGTTTAAATTGGAAATAGGCTTTGATTTTCCTAATAATGTCTGTCCACGTGTAAACAGGCCCTGAACTTTACAAGAAGCAAAAAATTGAACTTTATTAAATTATTTTAGAATACCTTAAATCCCGCAGAAGATCACTTGGGAGGATGTAATTGTAAAAAAATGGCAGAGCTGTCAATTCTAGGCATATGAATATGTAGTAAAATGAAAATAATATAAAATAACATTTTTTGCACTACTCAGTTAACATGATAGAACCACTCACACAATCACTGAAGAATAAAAAATGTCTTTTAGAAACAAAACATCTTATGAATAGGATTAAAAAAATCTTTCAGTGTTGTTTTTATCTCTTTCTGTGAAGTCTATGACACAGTTAACATAAATGTCAACAGAACTAAACCACACAGAGGACTTTATAAAATATTATGCTTCTTGCCACCGTGTTTTCTGTTTCTCTTGCACACCCTACAACAAATAAAGTAATCACAAAATCAGACTCTTTTCTTCTTGTTTTTCTTCTGTTTCCTCTTTTAAAAATTGTAAATACATCTGCAAAGTCAGAAATATAATTCTGATTAAGGTTGTTGCAATGCCAGTGTAAAACTAATCAGTTAAATCAACAGACTGAGAAATAAAAGTGACATTTCTTCGAAAAATATGATCTTTTCAAAACCCAGGCCATGTATTGGGTGGCCTTTTCTCGCCTTATGAGCTCCATAATCTTTTATAACCTAATATTTCATCCAATTACACATCAGTATAATTTCCCTTGGCATAAATATCTCACGTGATAACCTAATTAATTAATAACCTAATGAAAGACTAATGAATTCTTTGATTGTTATTCTGCTTTAACTTCTTTTATTTTATTTTTTTTTGCAAAACAATAGAGTCATTGTAGTCCTCTATAAATCAACTGTACATTCAATACTTGCAATTAGATCCCTACAAGGAATGAACAGTCTTTCAATTTGCTCACACACATTCCTCTGGCTTTCTTTTAGTGCATATGATGTCATAGTGCATATAAATGTCATGCAAGTAAGCTGAAATATAAGGGAAAGGCTGAGGCAGAAGTTTTCTGTGAGTGCAGCAGTTATCACTCTGAAGAAGGATGAGACAAGCATTACCAGATGCATTAGCTGAATTTGTTTCTTGGTCACAGGGCTTTCTCATTAGCAGGCAGGGCAACACCAGTGTTTGCTAGGGAAAGAATGTGCACCGCCTGGCAATAACTGATCTTCCTGAAAAGCCTTATGTGTAAAGAGGTTGTCTACCTCTTTACTAGAAGTGTGTTTCTTACCATTTTGTGGAATGGAAAATTCATCAGTTCTGTGAAGTTATACATATTTTGTTGTAGTTTTGCCTGGGTCAGGTTTTTGGTAGCAGGTGAGGGCTACAGGGATGGCTTCTTTAAATAAAGATCTGCCAGAAGCTTCCCCTGTAGCTGATAGGACTAATGCCAGTCAATTCTAAGATGGACCCTACATCTGACCCAGGCCTGGCCAATTAGTGATGAAAGTAACATCTCTGTAAATAACGAATTTGAGAAGGGANTTATCTCTTTCTGTGAAGTCTATGACACAGTTAACATAAATGTCAACAGAACTAAACCACACAGAGGACTTTATAAAATATTATGCTTCTTGCCACCGTGTTTTCTGTTTCTCTTGCACACCCTACAACAAATAAAGTAATCACAAAATCAGACTCTTTTCTTCTTGTTTTTCTTCTGTTTCCTCTTTTAAAAATTGTAAATACATCTGCAAAGTCAGAAATATAATTCTGATTAAGGTTGTTGCAATGCCAGTGTAAAACTAATCAGTTAAATCAACAGACTGAGAAATAAAAGTGACATTTCTTCGAAAAATATGATCTTTTCAAAACCCAGGCCATGTATTGGGTGGCCTTTTCTCGCCTTATGAGCTCCATAATCTTTTATAACCTAATATTTCATCCAATTACACATCAGTATAATTTCCCTTGGCATAAATATCTCACGTGATAACCTAATTAATTAATAACCTAATGAAAGACTAATGAATTCTTTGATTGTTATTCTGCTTTAACTTCTTTTATTTTATTTTTTTTTGCAAAACAATAGAGTCATTGTAGTCCTCTATAAATCAACTGTACATTCAATACTTGCAATTAGATCCCTACAAGGAATGAACAGTCTTTCAATTTGCTCACACACATTCCTCTGGCTTTCTTTTAGTGCATATGATGTCATAGTGCATATAAATGTCATGCAAGTAAGCTGAAATATAAGGGAAAGGCTGAGGCAGAAGTTTTCTGTGAGTGCAGCAGTTATCACTCTGAAGAAGGATGAGACAAGCATTACCAGATGCATTAGCTGAATTTGTTTCTTGGTCACAGGGCTTTCTCATTAGCAGGCAGGGCAACACCAGTGTTTGCTAGGGAAAGAATGTGCACCGCCTGGCAATAACTGATCTTCCTGAAAAGCCTTATGTGTAAAGAGGTTGTCTACCTCTTTACTAGAAGTGTGTTTCTTACCATTTTGTGGAATGGAAAATTCATCAGTTCTGTGAAGTTATACATATTTTGTTGTAGTTTTGCCTGGGTCAGGTTTTTGGTAGCAGGTGAGGGCTACAGGGATGGCTTCTTTAAATAAAGATCTGCCAGAAGCTTCCCCTGTAGCTGATAGGACTAATGCCAGTCAATTCTAAGATGGACCCTACATCTGACCCAGGCCTGGCCAATTAGTGATGAAAGTAACATCTCTGTAAATAACGAATTTGAGAAGGGAAAGAAGTTGCTGAGAGTTGCTAAACTGCAGCAGCAACAAAGAATTGTTGGGAAGAGGATGCTTAGGCTCTGAAAAAGACTCAACTGCCACCTGTGGTACAGCTTATGGTAAGGCAGCTGCTCCCCTGCAGTGCCTGGAGGCCACCGGGAACAGAGACGCACTTGTAGCCCCTGGAGGACTCCACGCCATAATGGGTGGATGCCTGAAGGAGGCTGGGACCCTGTGGGAAGCTTCTGTTGGAGCAAGTTCCTGGCAAGACCTGGGAGTCTGTGGGGAGAGGAGTCCATGCCAGAGCAGGTTTGCTGTCAGGACTTGTGATCCTGTGAGGGACTCAGGCTGGAGCTGTTGGTACCTGAAGGACTGTTTTCCCAGTGGATGACCCACACTGGGGCAGGGTGTGAGGAACTGTCCTTGTCAGAGGTCCCATGCTGGAGCAGTTTGTGAGGAACTGTAGCTCATGGGAAGGACCCACACCAGAGAAGTTTAGGAAGGGGAGTGATATTACAACTTGATGGGCACTTGGCATCTAGCCAGGCCTAAACCATCACAATATTTCATAACTACTACTCCTCAGCATTCACATTCAGTGGTGGAGCAAGACCATAATGACTTAGGTGACCAGGAACACTGGATAATATTCCTTTAAAATGTTTCATACATAAATTTGTCTACTAACTATTCAGGATCATAGATTCCTGTTAAATACTCTGGTTTTCTTTTGTGTCTCCATTCTGAATTCTGTCTCATCACAAAATGTTACTCAAAATCATATTTCACATGGATAATGTGTACAATACTCAAATCAGGCTGCTGTGACAGCTGTATTTATTTTGTTTTAAAGAAGAAACAACATGCTTTTAGGTATCAATATTTCCTCTCTGACTACATAAATGAAGATGTCAACAGATACAGATATACTAGTTTGAAAAGTATCTCTTGGATAGCTTCTAAATAATCAGTTATAGCTACCTAATAAATTGTCAAGCTTTTCCTCTAGCAGGTTGATTCCATGGATTGGTTCACATGATAAAACCCCTCTATTTCAAACCATAAATTTAGACTTTCAGTCATTTAATTCAAGGCATTTGGATTGAGCTTCTACATTTGCATCCTGATCAGCAAAGTACATAACATCAACATGCATGAATTTCAGCTTTACAAATTCTCTTTTATGCAAATCAAATACATTTGGTACCAGAATTTTCAGAGATAGATGTTCAAGTGGTGTCAAAACATTATAATTCCACCACAGTTAAAATATCTACAATGATTTACGGCAGCTTAGGCTCTGGGTGTAAATAACAGACAGGTCATTCCTCATATCTAGTGTTACTTTAATATAAATTAGATACCTCCCTTGAAATAAGAAAGTATAATAGTTTTAAATATACATATGTTAAAAAGTAATCAAGTCCTTTAATTTACACTGTCACTGATCAGTGTTCCCTTGCATCTTCTGAGAAGAAAGAAGGAAAAGGTCACGATCTCTCACTTCCTCAGGAAATTTATTTGTTCTGCTTCACTGAAAATAATTAAATACTCACTGCCTTGGATTGCAGTCAGCTAACTGTGGAGGAAGAGGTTGTCTCTATGTATATTGTTTTATTGACAATGAGTCCTAGCAGTAGGAAGAGCCAACAAATTGTTTGGATAGTAGAGACTTCAATCCCAATTTCTGTGTTGTGGGTGCCTTCCTGTGGAACTGTCTGCTTGTTTCTTTCTTACAAAACTGAGAAGATTTATCAGGTCTGCCAAAGCAAAGCCAAATAAAGTAAGAAAAAACTAGACTCTTAGTAATTAATTAATAACTAGAGGAACTCACTGGTAAAGAAGAAAAGCCATACCTGACAGAGATGATAGAAATTCTTCTGTAACCTGCCCCCTCTACCATCTGAGAAAATTGTTTCTGCTTATGTAATCAGAATCCAGACAGCTCTACATCTCTTAAATCAGAATAGGGTTTGGTTTTTTTTGTTTTTTTTTTTTTTAATCACAGAGCTGTTTTGTCAGACTCTCCTTATTACATTCTAGGCTTCCAAATTTTTATGACCAGCAGCAAAACAATTTTTGCAGAGAGGATCAATACTTGACACCTACTGCTTCAGATTGGCAACCATCAGGAAACAGTAAAAGTCTTGTTTTAGGATTCCTTCTGAAAGAAGTGAGATAAAAATTTTAATCATTGTATACTCCTCACTTCTACCCCTCTTTTTAAGCAGAATCTGAGGCCTCAAATACAATTATATTTGTACAGCATTTCTAAATTCTCAAATAGAAGAATAGACTTATGCCATTAAATTTTTTATTTGTGTTGCTTAAACTTATGTATGAACACTTTAAGCTGATTTCTGAACCTTCACTCTGTACAAGTATCTTCCTTTGCTACTACTTCATTTATTACACAGGAGTCTTTGGGAGGAATTTCTAGGAGATTAAAATATAAGGTAATGTAAGGTAATATAAGGTAATGAGAGATCTGAATTTCTCATCTCATAAGTATAAAGACCTATAGAGAAAAAACTGACACTGTTGTTGTCTGCCTCTCGCATGTTAGTAATATTGAAAGTATTACCAACATCCAAACAATGTCTCAATGATACTGTAGTTTCTTGACAAAAGTACTGAAAGAGGAGTATTTCTTACTAAAACTATTTTATATCATCCTTTCATTAAGATGTCTCTTAAAATGTCTATTTAAGGCCATAATTTATATGCAATTTATAGTAGTTAGGTATTAACAAACTAGAGGGCACAGACCTCTTGCTATTCACCTCTTTATTTAGTTCACCAGATATCAAGCACATGATCTACCAGAAGAATTTCTTTGTCCATTAAATTTGAGCAACAAGAGAGAGCAAGATTTATATGAGTTAAGTCACACAGGAACTCATCCAGATGGGGTTTGAATGTCTCCAGAGAAAGAGACCCAACAACCTTGCTTGGCAGTCTTTTCCAGTGCTCTGTCACTCTCACAGTGAAGAAATTCTTCTTTGTATGTCTTTGGAATCTCTTATGTTCCAGCTTACACCCATTGCCCCTTGTCCTATCACTGGACATCTCTGAGAAAAGCCTAGCTCCATCCTTCTTTAAATATTTGTAAAGATTAATAAGATCATCCCTCAGTCTCCTCAAAGCTAGAGCTTTTCAACCTTTTGTCATAAGGGAGATACTTCACTCCCTTCATCATCTTGATGGCCCTGCACTGAACTCTCTCCAGCAGCTCCCTGTCCTTCTTGAACTGAGGGGCCCAGAACTGAACACAATATTCCAGATGCAGTCTCACAAAGGCAGAGTAGAGGGGAAGGAGAACCTCTCTTGACCTACTGCCCACAGTCCTTCTAATATACTCCAGGATGCCATTAACCTTCATGGCCACGAAGGCACATTGCTGGCTCTTGCACATCTTGCTGCCTACCAAGACCGCCAGGTCACTTTCCCCTACACTA
>WBNH01003508.1:0-15263 GCA_013401255.1 Urocolius indicus | reverse complement strand
GTGGGATAGGATGGAAAGGGGTGGGGTGGACGGCTCGGCTCAGGGATGGGATGGAGTGGGATAGGATGGAAAGGGGTGGGGTGGAGTGGAATGGGAGGGGGGGGGAGGGTGGGGAGGGGAGGGAGTGGGGGGGGGGGGGGTGGCCGGGGGGGGGAGGGGGGGGGGGGAGGGGGAGGGGGGGGGGGGGGGGGTGAGATGGGGTTGAGACCACAGCTGAAGACAGGATGGGGAGACGCGGATGGGGCTGGATGAAGATGAAGATGTGGATGGAGACGGGCTGGAAAGGAGATGAGCGTGGGGCTGAGGAGGACAGGAAAAGAACAGTGCCGTCCCTCCTCCCCCTCACCCCTGGCGCAGCACACGCTGCGGGTGATCGAGGCGGCGCGGCCGCCCTTCCGGCACCAGACGAATGTGGCCTACACGCCGATGGCCGCCCTGAAGCACGCTGACCCCAGCGGGGCCCTGCTCACTGACGCCTTCTACAAGCTGCTGTTCAAGTACGACGCGGTGCTGCGGCTCAGCCTCCGCGCCATCCGCCTGCTCCGCTGGAAGGCGCAGAAGGTGAAGGCGGGCGCCAGGCTCCTGGGCTTCAAATAAGCCACCCCCAGCCCCCTCCACTCACACTGCAGCCCCGGGCACCGGCTGGGCTCAGTGGGGGGAGATCAGAGGGGCTGAGTGGGGCTGGGACACGAGTGGGGGTTTCGCTTCCTGCTCCCAGCCCGAAATAGCAGCCGCCGCTGCTGTATTAAAATCGGGAGCGGTAACTTGCTAAGAGGCGCCGGGTGACAAAGCCGAGCGGCTTCCTCCGAGAGTGCAGCGGCCGTGACGGGGCTGGGAAGGGCTGGTGGCTGCCCCCCCCCCCTCCATCGCTGACTGCCCCCCTGCTCCCTGGGAGCACCCGACCCACCTCCCCACCACAGCGTGTGGCATCTCAAGGCTCTGGTTTTGGTTGCGCTGCTGCCGTGGGGTTGGAAATGCCCCTTCCACCTACCCCCGTGGCGGGGAGCTTTGGCTTCATGGATGGTGGCAAACCTGCTCTGGCGCTGGGGGGTTGCAGGGAGCTGGGGTTGCTTAGTCTGGAGAAGAGAAGGCTGAGGGAGGATCTAATCCACACAAGTACCTAAAGGGCAGGTGTAAGGAGAATGGGGCCAGTGTTTGTCCTGTGGTGGCCAGTGACAGGACATGGGGTAACGGGGCACAGGCTGGAACACAGGGAGTTCCACTGGAACAGGAGAAACTCCTTTGGTGCTGAGGTGAGGGAGCCCTGGCCCAGGCTGCCCAGGGAGGGTGTGGAGGCTCCTTCTCAGGAGGTTTCCAAACCCACCTGGACACGTTCCTGTGCCCCCTGATGGAGGGGAACCTGCTGTAGCAGGGGGTTGGGCTGGATGAGCTCTGCAGGGCCCTTCCAACCCCCACATTCTGGGATACTGGGATTTTAGAGCACTATGCCCAGCTGCAGTGAAGCGTGCAGGGGATGCAGGAAGTGGTGCAGGGACAGGACAAGGGTGCAAGGGGTGCACGGCGTGTTTGGGGGGTGCAGAGGGGTTGCAGGGAGCAGTGCAGAGCTCATGTGGGTTGCACGGTGCAGGATGGGTGCAGAGCTGCTGGGTGCAGCGTGCACTGTGGGTGCCCCAGGAGCTTCCCTCCAGCTTCAGGTGGGAAGGCCGGTGCAGCCCTCAGGGGTTGTGCCCCCTGAGGCTGGGAGCAGGGTGCTGGCGTGTGGGCGCCTGGCGTGACTTCGTGACTTCGCCCGGGGAGGTGAGAGCAGGGGGAAACCGCAGGAGGCCCGGCATGATTCAACCCCCGGGGCCCTTTCTCAGAAGCCTTCCTGGCTCCCACCCATGCTTCACGCTGCCAAGGAGGCCCAAGACAGTGGCTGCAGGGATGCACATGTAGCAGGGATGGGGGACCCCCCCCACCTCACAGTGCAGCCCCCTCCCACACCCCTGCCAGGACCCTCTCAACCCCATGTGCAGCCGCCAGTGCTTTGTGTACGTGGGCTTTCACCCCCCCACCCCCCTACCCTGCCCCCTACACCAGCCCGGCTGTTTCCAGGCACCTTGGGGACAGGATGGGGTGTTGAGGGAGGGGGGGAGGAGAGGAAATATTTTTGCATTATCCCCCCTCCTTGCATGAGTTAATGGCACAGTGGGGCCGTGGCAGCGGCGCGGCACCTGTGGGACGTGCAGGGGTGACATCAGAGACGCAGCCTCCCCCCCTCGCTGCGGTTTCTGCAGATTTGACTAACTTTCTCCGCTCTGGGGGGCAGGGAGCAGGGTGGGAGGGAGGGGGGGGGCTGCATCCAGCCCCAGGGAGCAATGAGGCAAGGTGTGTGTGGGGGGGGTGCCCCCACAACTGTGCCTAAGCCCCCTGGCATGGAGCTGCAGGCCTGGGAAACGAGGGGGAGGATGGACAAGACTCTACTGCCAGCCCCCACAGTGTTCCCACCAGTCCACGGGGAAGCAGCAACAAGGCTGGTGCTGAGTGGAGCAGGGGGGAGGCAGGATTGGCTCCAACGCTTGCCAACAGACTGGGGGGAACAGTGTGGCAGTGGCCTTGGCCCCACTCTCAGCCCTCTCTCGCTAGGAAGGGGCTCCCAGCCAAAGCGAGGGGCAATGGGGAGCTGCTGAGGGCTGGGTTGAGGAGGAGTCCCCCATTGTGGTGAGCACCCGGGCTGTGCTTTCAGCTGAGCATCATCTCCAGCCTGAGAGCATCCTCCAGAGCCAAGAACACCATCACACGGCCCAGGAGCATCACCCCCAGCCCACAAGCACCATCACACGTCCTGAAACCATTGTCCTCAACCCCAAAGCATCGTCCCCCCCAGCCCCAAAACATCGTCCCCAGTCCAGAAACGCCACCCCCCCCCAGCCCGAGAGCATCATCCCCACCCCAGGAGCACAGTTCCCATCCCTCCCTTCTCTGCAGCCGGCGTCTGTGCCCGAGGGGCTGAAGCCGCCAAGGTTGGAAGGAGGTTTCAGTAAAGCCCCAGTTGTGTGCCGGGACTTTCCTTGCCCCCACGGCGAGCCCACGTGTGCCCGTTGCGGGCTGCTCCCCTCGGCCTAGTCGCTGCCCAGGTGTCGGCGCGCTGCGATGCAAATGTGCTGCCAGATATAACCCCCGCGGCCGCAGGGAATGGCTCGGTGGCAAGGGAGCGCTCGGGTCCCCCCGGGGCTGCGCTTCCCTCCCGGCACAGCCAAGGCGGGCACCAGGCGTGACATGAACCCGCTGCCCTGCACGGTCACAGCCCCGGCAATGCCCATGCAGGAGCTGCCAGGCTACAAAAAGCTCCCCCTGCAGTGTTTGGTTACACGGCTCTGCGTGGGGGGCACCTGAGAGACACCCCCATACGCTGCTGCTGTTCCCATAATCACACGATCGGTTTAGTTGGAAAAGCCCTTGGAGCTCCTGCAGTCCCAGCCTTGCCCTCACCCTGCTCAGCCCAGCACTAACCCACGGCCCTCAGCACCTCACCCCACGGCTTTGGGATCCCTCCAGGGCTGGGCACTGCCCCAGCTCCCTGGGCAGCCTGGCATAGGGGCTGACACCCCTCTCAGGGAAACAGTTCTGCCTCAGCTCCAATCCAAACCTCCTCTGGGGAAATTGGAGGCTGTCTCTTGTCCTTTTACTTACAACTTGGGAGAAGATAACAACTCCCTCCCCAGCCACTGCCTCCTGCCAGGAGGCTGCAGAGAGTGCTCCAGTCTCCCCTGAGGCTCCTCTTCTCCAGCCTCAACACCTCCATTCCCTCAGTCCCTCCCCAGCACCCTTGTGCTCCATCCAGCCCCTTCCCTACCTCCTCTGCCCAGCTCTGGCCATGCTGCAGCCCCTTAGTGTCTTTTTTGTAGTCCATCCTCCCAAGGGAGGCACAGAGGTGGCCCTGCACCTCAATCACACTTCACTCCCTCTCTTTTGGGGGCAAGGGGACCCTCCCTGTACCTTCCTGTGGGCAGCAGGAACCCCTGGCCCACGCTGAGGGCAGTGAAATGTCAGTGGCTCCTCACTGGGATGGCACAAAGGAGCATGACGAAGTGAGAGGCTGGAGAATCGGGACAAGGAGGAGGTGGCTGTGACTCAGCCCTCCCTCACCCACTCATCCCCCCTGGCACTGCTGGTTTTGGGGTGCAGGTTACCACTCCCCGACAGGGATGCTCAGAGTATAGCACCAGCCAGAGTGTTAGAGGACTTTTTTTTTGTGCGTGTTTCAACACGATGAGAGAAAGGAGTTCCTCTCTGCTCCATCCTAAGGAAGCCAACCAGCAGATAAGGATCTCTCTGTCATCACACCAACGGTTTCTGGAGCTTTAAAGAGAGTTTGGTTCCCAGCCGAAGAGGGTCGAGGAGGGTTTTAGCATCAAAACTGCTCCTATCCAAGGCAAAGCCAGGCTGGTGATCTGCTGTAGGACTCGCTGCCCCCCAGCCCTGTGCCCCCTTGGCCAGGGCTGCGAGTACTGGCATGGTTTCACCTGAGAAACTCACCTCAGACTTACCTGGCAGTGTGACTGTGAGGGGAAAGTTAACTCCCAGTGCTTGTGTTTCACCAAGGCTGGGAAGGGAGCGAGAGGGGAAGGAGAAAAGGATCTTGTGACTTGCTGCTTTTTCTCCATTCTGTGTTACAAGTGTGTCCAGCTTCAGAAGGTGTCGAGAGCGTCTCAAATAATGTCACTCTGCTGAAAGAGGTGCTAAAAAAGGGGCTGTGGGACCATCAGTGTGAGCCTCTCCCCTCCCACCTGCTGGGAGGGGGGTTTCTGTCTGACCCATGTGACCCAGCCCAGGGCACGCAGCCCCTGTCACCCCCCCAAAACCCTGAGCCCCCCCCCTTTCACCCGCTGGAGCAGCCCTTGGCACATGGGGAACCTGCAGTTCCACAGGGGTAGCGGGCCTGGCCCTGTGAACAGAAGGAATTTGAGGGGTATGCTGCCCTTTCCACCATCCCCTTCCCAAACACTCCTGTCCCTCACCTCACACAGTCGCTCACCCACCCGCAGACAGCCGGGATCCTGGGTGCACGCTCCTGGCTGCAGGCGTTTGCCCAGCACCAGGCTGAGGCTGCCGACGCCACCGCCACGCGCCAGCGCTCGGTTTCACTCTGACTGTGCTCGGTAACATCAGGGTGAGGAGGACGGTGCTTTGTCACACACAGTCCCGTTGCAGGGAGCGAGGCCTGAGGCTGGTGCACTCCTGGGCATGCCATGGAATCCCAGAATGATGGGGGCTGGAAGGGCCCTGCATAGCTCATCCAGCCCATCACCCTGCCAAAGCAGGTTCCCCTCCATCAGGGGGCACAGGAACGTGTCCAGGTGGGTTTGGAAACCTCCTGAGAAGGAGCCTCCACACCCTCCCTGGGCAGCCTGGGCCAGGGCTCCCTCAGCTCAGCACCAAAGGAGTTTCTCCTCCTGTTCCAGTGGAACTTGTGTGTGTTCCAGCTTACATCCAGGAGCTCACCGCTCCTGCTCTGCCGGTGCTTTGCCGGCGTTCTGCTCCCCGCAGCCACTGCCATCAGCTCAGCACCATGGCTGGGCAAAGGTCTCATGGTGTCTTTGGGATTTACAGACCTCAGAGGGGGCAGCCAGACAGCCAGCCCCCAAAAGGCCACTGCCCACCAGCTGGCACTGAGGTGTCTCCACTCTCAGGGCTGGCGAGGGCGAGCAGCGATGTGCAGCGCGGGGCCTGGGGTCCCTTACACCAGTTACAGGGGAATTTATTGGTATTTTTTAAAAGAATCATTAAACTTTTAAGCACAAGAGGCTCGTTTGTTAAGGCTCAGGGCTCTGTGCTGCCTGCTGTTTGGGTATGATTCAGCAGCAGAGAAAGAAACCGAGCAGGACAGACAAAGCAGCTGTCTGGGTCACTGTCAGACAACGGCCTGAGCAGAAATGGGTTTTGTACCAAAATAACCAAACCAGGAGCAGAATAAATCAAGCTCACAACGAACCCCACCGGCTTCTCCCCCTCCATTTTCCCAGATGAGATGATTTTCTAAGCTCCTCTGAGCTCAGAGACCAGCAGCCCTTTGAGGTACAGGCATGGCCTGATGGAGTCCTGGCCCCTCCGTCCTCGAGGGAGGGTTCTCGGATGGTGCTGTGGGATGAGGTGCCCCCAAACATGGAGGGAGCTTACCCTGGCCCCCCCACAGGGCCAGCACATCCAGCAGTCCTGGGGCACAGCCAAGGCTGGCTCTGGCCCCAGGTTGGGGAGGTGCAGGCATCACACAGCAGATAATTATCCTCAGAAAAAATATCTATTTTAATAAATGACTGGGTTGAAACTCCACAACAAGCAATTGCTCAACAGCAGAGAGCCCTAAACAAAGTAACCACTCGTGAGCTCCAGACAGCGCAGGGAACTTTTGGTTCAGCCAACCCTGCCGCCGCAACCCTGCCCGCACAGCACAGGGAAAGCTGCTGCCAAAAAACCTGCCCCCTCCCCTCTCCCAAACCCATCAGGGATGCTCAGGCCGAGCTGCTCGGTGGCTGACAGCTCACCTCAGCTGGGAAGAGAGCCTCAGGTCTGCCTGTTGGGACAGGAGGAGCTGAGGGGGTTCATCTGCAGAGCGCCTTCGAGGGTTCGGTAGCGACGTTGAGGCAGGGTGAAGCAGTCAGAGCCGGGCGAGACGCGAGGGAGCTTCCCGTGCGAACAGCGAGTTACCGCCTGCTGCACAGAACCTTGCGCGTTTCCCTTGAGCCCCGAGGAGTGTTTCCATCAGCACGTCGCTCAGTCGCTTCTGCTGCCCCTCGAAACGCAGCAGGAGAGACGAAGTGCCTCACTTACAGCCACGGGCAGACCCGGGGTGCTGGCATCCAGCCCCGGGTGGGATCGCAGCCTTGGAGCATGCATCCCACCAGGCCTGTGGGTGCTTCGTCAGGGAAGAACCGACATCCACGCGCTCTCCGGAGGAGCCACGCGGTGGGGAAGAGGTTACTGGAAAAAGCTCTGAAGATGGTTTGTGAGAAGGCAGTGAAATCGTTGTTCTCATCCCTGGTGGCAGGCAGGATCCAGGGCCTGCGCTTTGCAGCACTCCGGACACTCAGGCACTCTGCAGAGTAATTAATCCTTCTTCAGATGTACCCTTCTTGGGAAGAAGGAGCATCATTTTCTTCTTTGTACCTTAAAATTCAGGGAGGGAGAAAGTCTTTGAGCCACAAGAGTGAGCCCAGCTCAGAGGGAGGAAGGACACTCAGTGTTTCGTGACCCTCAGCCTCTGTGCCTGTCCCTCACAGAGAGGGACGGATCCCCATGGATGCTGGACGGGCATCACCGAGAAAGGACGAAAGCAGTGGTGACACCGAACCACGCAGCAGCGGGTGCCAAGAGTCCCTCAAAACACACCTAAGCCTAAATGATTAAAAAAAAAAAAAAAACACCTGGCAAAGGACAAACATTCACTCAGCAAAGCTGCTACCGAAGCTCTATCTGCAGCCCCGGTGAGTAACGATGCAGCTGCGGAGCCACCACTAACATGAAAAGAACTATTTAAAAACCCAGCTTCAAAGTAATGGCAAATAGTCATTTTGCAAACCAGCACAGCTCACCCGGAGGGATATCCCCATGTAAAAGCAGAGCGTGTTGCTCCCACACACTCCTCAATGCAGCTTCTCAGGGTGGCTGCTGCCAGGACACCGTGACTCCTGCTCTGAGCCTCACACTGGCCGCAGGGGCAAATGTAAGGGCATGAGGCAAGAGCAGCCAGAGGAAAGGAGACTTTCCAGCAGTGAAAAATGAGTTGTTTTTTTTTTCCCCCCTAGACAGTGTGGATCAGCTGCCTGATGATCTCACTGGGTATCCCAAAAATGCACATGGGTGGAAACAAAAAACCCAGCCTCAAAATAGGTCTAATTTCTTATTTTGCTATTACTAAGAGGCATGTGGGAGAGACCTTAAAGAAAGTGAACAGAGGGGTAAGAAAAATGAAAGTGTGCTGGGGCCACATGCTCTCCAAGACTTAGGGGAAAAACCTTTAGAGAGGAATTAATAATCCCTCCCAGACATAACTTTCCTCATTTTGAGAGGAAGACAGGCAGAAAAATCTCCTCCTCACTATACATCGGGCCTGGCAGTGAAATCAGCAAAGCCTTTTGAGTCTTTGAGTTAAAACATCACTCTAAAAACAAACACAAGCGAAAGAAAAAAAAAAAACAAACGAAAAACAACACCTAGAAATAGAAACATCTTAAAACAGCTCTCGATTCCGACAAAAATAAAGTTCACCTCCAAATGGGTCTGTGCTCCTGGTATTTCACACAGTACCACTCACCGCAGCAGCTGGGCACAGATGCTACAGAACACTGAATCACTTGTAAAAAAAAAAAATCACCCATAAAATCCAAAAAAACAAAAAGGTGTCACCTCCCTGTGACACTCCATTTAAAAAAACTGGCGTAGAAAAATAGGCAAGAAACTTCTTGATGCTAATTAAAACCCCAACCAAAGCCTCCCCAGCTCTGACCTGGGAATACCTCCCCACCTCCCTCCCCCGGTCCTTTTATTTGAGGATGACTCTGTGCTCTCCTCGTGCTATGTGCGAGGAGAACTCGTATCGGTCGTGGCTGCGGTACCCGCAGACGTTGCACTCGAAGGGGTCGCGGAAGCCGTGGCAGCCCATGTGGATGGTGAACATCACGTAATCCAAGAAGAGGACGCGGCAGTGGTCGCAGCGATAGACCCCGATGGCTTCCCCTTCCTTGTTGATGACCTTGAAGGCATCACGGGGGCATATGGCGGGAGGTTTGATTATGTCGTAGGGCCTGGGGAAATCCTTCAGGGCCTGGAGGCCATTGCGGGCTGGAGCTGGGATGGGTTGGCTCTGCTGGAAGGTGGGATTCTGACGCTCCTCGTGGTTGCTGTCAGTGTCTGTGGAGTCTTGGCCGCTGTTGTTGGGGGAAAGGCCTCTGTCGGACGACAGGCTTTTGTCCCTGAGGTGGCCGTGGCTCTTGTCGGCGTCCTGCGAGCCGCCGTTGGGCACCACGTCGGCGCGGGTCAGAGGGATGGGGTACAGGCTGCTGATGACCGGCACCATTTCGGAGGTGGGAGCCGGTGGGGTCTGCACGAGAGGGCGCAAAGCCTCGGCCCCGAGGTAGGTGATGGCGTTGTTTATGGCCTGGTCCATCATACGCCCTTGCATTATGTCGCTCTCCTTCTCGTACAGGAAGCCGGCGTTGTAATTGACATCAAAACTGTGTCTCTTCTCGCCTGCAAGAGAGGAGAGCTGCTCAGCTAACCCGTGTGAGTGCAGATTTAACTCTGCCGTGCCTTTGCTAAATGGCAGCAGCCTCTGGAGAATCAAAAGGTGTGAAACGAGGAAAGAGGCTGCTCATACACACGAGATTTTAGAGAGAGGTTGGTATTTACTTTCCAAAGTCCAGCCTTGGAGGCAAGAATGTTCCATGGGAGATGGTGAGGATGGTGTGGATAAATCACCATTAAATTAAGTTACTGTGGGATGCAAGGGGCAGAATATTGTCAAAGCTTCCACAGATTTGCTTTCTTTTTCTTCCCCTAGGAATGCTTATAAAAGAGCTACTGGATAGTGAAGCAAAATCTTCCATTACTGGTGCCAAGACTGCAACTCTGTTCTGGACATGCCTCCCCGAGAAAGCGAACCCCACTTGGACAGAAAAAGCACACAGGAGTGCTGGCTGAGATCTGACGAACTGCTCATCACTTTGACCACCTGAGAGATTCTTTTATAGGTCCACAGCCACCAAAGTCAATTTTCCCCACTGACAGCTACAGCTTCCTCCCCACCAAGCCTGGATTCTTGGAAGTCTACACAGAATTTCAGGTGACCCAGCTGCCAGATAGGCATGGATGTAGAGAAGAATGCATTGAGGGCCACTAGATATGGGGAGAGCAAAAGAGGAGTGAGGCACATTCCTCGCTTGGTGTGATGGGGCTTGGAAAGCTCAAGACTAGACAGAACCTCTATGCAGGGAGCAGGGAGGAAAGAAAACTGACCCCCAAAGGCCTAAATTTGCTTTTTTTGGTGAGTGTCTAGAAATAAGTAACTGAATTCTGTGGTTACAGAATCCCAGCATGGTGGGAGTGAAAGGGAACTCCAGAACTCACCCAGCCCAACTCCCTGCTAAAGCAGGATCCCCTCCATCAGGGGGCCCAGGAATGTGTCCAGATGGGTTTGGAAACCTCCTGAGAAGGAGCCTCCACACCCTCCCTGGGCAGCCTGGGCCAGCGCTCCCTCACCTCAACACCAAACAAGATTCCTCCCATTCCAGTGGAACTGTTTCTGTTCCAGCTTGTGCCCATTACCCCTTGTCCTGTCACTGGCCACCACAGAAAAAAGACTAGCCTCATCTTCTTGACATCTGCCCTTTAGGGATTTCTCACTGTTGATAAGGGCCCTTCTCAGCCTTATCCTCTTCAAGCTGAACAGCCCCAGGTCCCACAGCCTTTCCTCATCAGGAAGATGCTCCAGTCCCCTCATCAACTCGGTGGCCCTGTGCTGGCTTCCTTGTCACTCTTGAGCTGGGGAGCTCAGAACTGCACACAGGACTCTAGACGAGTCCTCACCAGGGCAGAGGAGAGGGAGAGCAGAATCTGCTGCCCACACTCTTCTTAAAGCCCTCAAGGACACCACTGGCTTTCTTGGTCATGTGGGCACATTGCTGCCTCACTTTTAATTGCATAAAATACAAAATCTTTGGTAGCTTTAAAAGAACACTAATGGACCGTGCCAAACGTTTCATGTGCAAGTGACTTGCAAACACCAGATCCACTCATCTCTTAGTTACAGTAACTCGGATAGTGCAGATGTTTATCAGTCACCTGTCAACACCATGACTCAATGTGTATGAAACTCATCGGGTTTCACTGCAGAGGCAGAAACCCAGGAGCTCACGTTTCTCTTTTAAAACACCCAAAAAGGTTAGCGAACCACAAGAGTGTAACTGCTTCCAACCCTCAGCAAAACTCACTATCCAGCTTCACACAGGAGGAAACAAAACGGCACAGCGCGCTTGTGTGACTCATAAAAGCAGCTCCAGGCAAGCGAAAGACCTGAACAAGTTTGAAATGAAAAAGAAATACAAGCAGTGAAAGCACAAACAGCCAGGGACTCCCCTCTACATTTTGGGTTGGGATTCACTGTCATCAGTTGAGGCACAAAAAAACGCAATCTGTGATCGCTGAGGCTCTCGCGGTGTTCTGTTATTCGTCGTCCTGGTGGCTTTTTAGCCCTGAAATGAGCAGCTCCACTGCATGGAACGCAAATGTCCAAGTGCCTTTCTGACACACGTGAATGGTGTCGCTTTGCTGTACAGTTTGAAAAGGCCACATCAGATGTGAGATGCGGCCCACTCCTTACACGAGAGGGCAGGAAATCAGGCTGCAAACCAGAGTGTGACATTTCTCAGACACTTTGGGAGGAAAAGGCATTGCAGAAAGGGTGACTTCTCTCTCCCTATGGTCCCAGTCAGCACCCCAAGGCAAGCACGTGTCCAAACCTGATGCCTGCAGCTATAGATATATCCAGAACGCTGAGCTGTGGCCCTGCGTCACATTGATTGTTTGTGTTTTTTATCTCCTCAGTCAAGTGCAGACAACCCTTCCATGGAAGGGGACAAAAAGTCAGATCACTTCGTTCAAAATCAGTAGCAACCAGGCAGGAAAAAAGAGGATTTAGAAAAAAGGGGAAAGAGCCCACGAGGCGCAGGGATGGATAAGATGCACCGTGCCGTTCTGTCTGTAGGCACTAACAGACCCTTCTGGGTTTGGCTGCTACTGGTACCAGGCAAAGTGCCACCAGGCTACCAAAAAAATCACGTTAAAAATTAAATTTACAGGTTCTCTAGTGTTCACCTACAAAGCAGCCACTGGCTACCAACACTGCTTTCCTCTTTTCCTGTTTGTCTCAGTGCAATGCAAAAGCTTTCCCCTTCAAAACTCACCCGTGAGCCACAGCGATGACACACGCTCATGTGCTGCTCAGTGAAGCTTCACTTGCTCTAAAATGTGAGCAGATTTTTTGCAGCCCGACGAGGTGTGGACACTGGGAGGAGGGAGGGAACCTGCTTCCTGCCGCCGCGCTAACCAAAGCGGGCGATTTCACGTCAGACCGTGCAAGCCGGGGGGACAACGGAGGCCTGTCAGCGGGTCAGAACTGCGCCGGCACTTTTACCACCATGAGAAAAATGTGTTTTCAATCCTGCTCTCAGGGACGATTTGCTTTGAAAAAGGAAGAAAGAGCTGGTACAGCCCCATGGGTGTTGTACACCAGCATCTAGTCTGCTGGGCTACTTCTGCTGTCTTAAAAAACACCCGGATGTGTTCACGAATCAAAGCAGGCATTACAAGAGACAGGGTTTGCAGAGCTGGCCTATAAACATGCCAAGCAGAAATGCACAGCAAAGTAGGAAACACAAAATCAAAAAACTCCCATTCAAGTCCTTGTTAAAGCTGAGGAGCGGGAGAAGCTTCGCAGGGGGCCCTGGTGCAGAGGCTGAAAGTCAAGTACGCAGCCTGCTGATCTGGACCCTGGTTTGAGACCCAGGACTGTGCACACAGGTAGCTACCGGAGATGAAAACGTGAAAAAAGAAAGTGGGCCAGACTCCTGGTGCTTGAATCTCTGTGAACCCCCTCAAATAATAATGAAGGGTGGTTGGGTTCTTTTTTTCCCCCCCCCCTCTTTCCCTAATCAATAGACTTCATTCACAGAAAAGAGCCAAACAAAGATGCCTTGTTAGCACACGTCTCTGTCCCTTTCTCCCTGACAACATGAAAAATCAGCAGCCCTCCTGCAAACGCTGTTTCCCAAGAAATCACCGAGCTGCCCTGGCAGATCTGCACTCCTACACATCCAGTTCAGAAAGTCACAGAAGTCAAACCAAGGTCGGACAGACTCCTCTTGCAAACAGACTTCCCAGGGATGAAAGGGAGCGAGTGAGTAATTCTTTCACTCGTTACTTAACAAGTACACGCCAATCACATGGGTTCTAGTAAAACAGTTAAGTTTCAGGAATCGGTTATTTTGTTCCTGTAGGGTGAACTGTGCTGGGTCCTCCAACTTCTCCACAAAAGCCCTCATGGGTTGTGCCATCTGCACCCCGCCTTGCTGAGCACAATCACAAACCCCAAAAAGGATCCATTCTGTAGAGGGAACCAGCGTGCTGCAACACCGATCTGAGGAACACCAGCGCTTCACTTGAGGTGCAGGCTGAGGGGCTGTGTCTGGCCACGGATGTATTTAATACACTACAGAAAGACTGAAATGGCAGCAATTGTAAAACAAGGTGAGGTGAAGCTGATATCAGTGCTTAAAAAAACAAAAAAAAAGTGAAGCTTAAGATTTTAAAGAACCCGTTTGCATTAGTATTGCTCTTTGAATCACAGCATGGCAGGTAAGGTCAAACTCAGAGAGTCAACGGTTACAGTGTGAAGTACCCGATGGCCCCCAGACAACGTGTGCTGCTATCACTCCATTCCTGTACAAAAGGTGACCTTTTCAGAGCCACACCACGATGTTTAAATAAAGCTCATCTGTGCTCACAGGTGGTAGGTAGTCCAACGCTACCCACCAAATCCACTAAGATCTATGTTATCTTCCAAAGAGAAGTTGCTTTTATGCATCTGTGGATGTTGCAGCACACATTTGCCTAGACTGGACCTTGCCAGGCCCTTGGAACAGCCCTCAGGCAGGGTTCTGTCTGCCAGCAGCCCACCCTTGCCTGCACATTTGGCCCACCCTTCTCTCTTCCCCAGCCACCTCACAGGCCCCTGTGCTCAAGCTCAAGGTGATACCAAGAAAAAGACGCACTCTGTACCTTATAAAACCTCACAGAATATAACAAATTAGGCATTACTAGTACTAATAGCACAGAACTGCTGACTAAGCCAGCTCTTTACTCAGGGCACAAGAGCTGCAATTTGTTTTCTTAAAAGGCAAGTTAATGAAACACGACTAGCTGAGAGGATCAGGCAACACACAACAACCTGCCAGACCAGTATTTAAGATCCCCAGCACGCAAAACTCTGATCAAATGAAATTAAAACGCTCAGAAAACGCTGTGGAAACATCTTGTTGCTGAAACTACCACAAGAAAGGATTCAGTATTTTTTTTCATCACGTTCAGATTCAGCAGGATGACTAACAGAAATGCAGGACTTTTCTGTCCTTAGGCCTTATTCCACGCACGCATCCAGCAAGTATCTTCAGCTCCTGCTGACTAGAAAGAGCACTCAGCTCTCGACAGCATTAAGGCTTCATCTCTTTTTCCAGTAAAGAACCTAGCAGAGAACATTGCAAATGCACAGGGACAGACAACAACACAGGGGAGCTTGCAACAGGTATTTATACATTGCCTGCACAAACAGACACAAAGCACAACAGCAGCTTCCATCCCGCTTAAGCAGCTGACAGAATATCCTTTCTTTTCTTTTTTTTTTTTCCTCTCAATCAAAACCCTACAACAAATCACTAAAACCACATCAGAATAATCAAAGTTACTTTACTTACAATCTTTTGTATTAGATTAGATTATCAGCTTGAGACGGATGTTTCAAATAAGCAGAGGCATTGTGCTATAAGTTACCGACTCGCACGTATTTAACTTTTGCAGATGAAAAGGGTTTTTGTTCTTACCAATAAATTTCTGAGGCATTGAGCTTTTTCGCTTTGCCACGTTGCTTGCTAGCCTGTCCAGCACAAGGGCTCTTTCACGCCCCATCTCTGCCTTGATGTGCCTTGCCTCCACGCTTGCTAGTTTGAAAACGTGAAAAGGAAAAAAAAAAAGATGACAAAAAACACAACATGTAGGTGAAAAGGAATAAAAAAAGATTAAAAAAACCCCAAACAAAATAAGAAGAGATGAATGGTTTGATCTCCAGGCTTTGCCACTGTAACTGGGAGGAAACAGTTTGGAGAGCTGCTGTAAACTTGTTTTGCCTTTTCTGTCCTTCTTGCTCTTTGCATCTTGGGCAGCAGCTGCAGCCAGTAGAACTAAGCAGAGAAACACACACTGATCTTGCAGTCCTCAGCTTATGCAAGGAGAGCACAAACCATACAAACCCAGTATCTTCATTAGCAAGAGGAAGTGTAAAATAAAACTGGCTGGAAGGGCTGGTTACAAAACGTTGAGGGAGACAGAACGTCTGCTAACCTGTCTTTTTGATTCTGAGTAAGACTGTGTGACACCTGCAGACTTCCAGTCTCCATCAGGCTCTCTTGCCACCTTGTTTCAGAGGTCAGTCAGACATCATATCCTCTGAACTAATTACTGGGAAACTTACACAAAATATAGAAGTGTCTCCTTAA
>WBNH01003507.1:137757-218120 GCA_013401255.1 Urocolius indicus | reverse complement strand
CTGGGATGAGGGAGGGTCAGGGGGAAGGTTCAGATTTTATTTCTCATCTCCCTGTTCTGATAGGTTTTTAATAAATCAAACCTTTTTCTCCTCAAGTTGAGTCTGTTTTGGCTGTGACTCTAATTGCTGAGTGATTTCCTTGTCCTTATCTCAACACACAAACCTCTCGTATTTTCCTCTCCTGTGTCCAGTTTAGGAGGGGGAATGATATTACAACTTGGCTGGCACCTGGCACCCAGCCAAGGCTAAACCACCACACCATGATGCCTGAGTAAGCAAGCCCAAGGGAAGGTGCAAACATCCCTCAAGAACACAAAGCACCAGAAAAAGCTCACAGTGATGAGACAGGGCTAAGACCAGGCTGTCAGTTTTCACATCTGAAACAAGATTGCAGTTAAACTGGAAAGTAGCATCCTACAGCATCTGTAAATGAAGAAGTGGTAACTGAAATAGAGCTCTAGGCCTTTGGGTGTGGTTATTGGGTGGGTTTCAGGTGGTGCTGGTCAGGGTTTTAAGACTGTAATTGCCTTAGGGCCCTAGCACCCAGAACTACAAAAGGAGTTATGTCAAGGAGTAGTAAGAATAGGCTGATTTTTAAAAGGAATAGAGCTAAGAGGACCTATAGGGTAGGTAGGACCCCATATAGAACTGAATATGAACTGAATTGTCTGTAGCCAAGTTTGACTAAGAGTCTAGATAGCTTAATAAACCTATTGGAAAAAGGTATCAAGGTCCAATACCAAGCTGAAAAGCAGAGTTAGCTGGTCAAGGTCAGGTCTGGTGATGGTAACCAGTATCAATATCAGCCCAGTAAACATTAGGAAAGTCTATACTGTCAAGGCAGACCAAAGGTCAAGCAAGGACACCAAATCTGTGGTCCATGGTCTGAATATGGTGAGGCACAAAGTTACAGTATTATGAAAGCAGATACTAGGATGTGTGGTATCATCTAGATAACATTTAAAGTATCACATCAGTTTCTGAGTTTTCCAGTTCAAGAGCGATAGAGAACTTCTAGAGAGACTCTAGTGGAGTGCTGTCAAAACAATGAGGTGAGTGGAGCATCTGTCTTATGAAGAAAGGTTGTGAGACCTGGGGCTGTTTAGCCTGGAAAAGACTGAGAGGGGACCATATCAATTCTTATAAACACCTAAACTGCAGGTGTTAAGAGTCTCTTTTCTCTGGTGCCCAGTGACAGGACAAGAGCTAACAGGCAGAAGCTGGAACAAGGGAAGTTCCACTTGAACATGAGGAAAATCTGCTTTCCTGTAAGGGTGAGGGAGCCATGACACAGGCTGCCCAAGGAGGATATGGAATCTCCTCTGGAGGCTTTCAATGCCCACCTGTTCTTGCGTGACCTGGTTGAGGTGAACCTGCTTTAGTGTGGGGTTGGACTAGATGATCTCTAAAGGTCCCTTCCAACCCCTACCATTCTGTGAGAGCTTCTTCTTAAACACAGTTATTGCATAAGGTAGGAAAGATCCATCTTGTGATTTCTTAGAGCTTGTTCCCAGCAGTCTGGACCTGGGGAATATGTTGCTCCAAGTCAGGGTGCTGGCCTTGAGCACAGGTAGATGAACTAGGAGAGAG
Source organism: Urocolius indicus (assembly GCA_013401255.1). NCBI lineage: Eukaryota > Metazoa > Chordata > Aves > Coliiformes > Coliidae > Urocolius > Urocolius indicus. The sequence goes on along the minus strand of WBNH01003507.1, from coordinate 216,530 downwards.
GAGCATCCTGAAAGCATGGACAAGAGGTAAAAGGAAACAAGCAGATGAACTAACCTTTCCTCAACTAACTGTGCTTTTCTCTGAATGCAGGAAATAATCTCTCGCTCTCAAGATGCTAAGAAGTAATGTGAATCTTAGAAGTCTTTTCCAGGAGAACCTCATGCAGTGAAGAATAAGTATGACAACATCAGGCAGAAATAGCAAATGAAGGAAATACAGCTACTGTTTACTGGAGGAGACTGAGCAGGTAAACCATGCCATTGGAAAGTAAGTCCTCTCTCTTCAAAGATAATGGGTAGAAAAATTCAGTAAGGTGAATAGGAAAGAAATGGGAAGGTCAGCTTTTGATTAATGGATAATGTGGTGCAGAAGCTAAAGAACAGTAATTGGGACAAGAAGAGGTGAGGGGATGCTGTGAAGAAAATATTCGATGCCCAATGTAAAGGATTCAACCAGATGTTCCTAGTAGGCTTCTTGTTTCAATGACTATTAGAGATTTGGTTCTGGAGAAACCTGAATTTTGTAATTGGTAGCATATCTTAGGTTTGTATGTTTTCCTGCCTACGGTGTCTGTTTATGCAATGAAGGTTTAGTGTATAGTCAATTATTCTTCAGCTGTTCATTCCTAAATATTAGCTTTCCTAAGTATGTTCCATTCTTACATTGCTACTCTAAAAAATAATCTTTTTATAGCTCTCAACAATAATTGATCTCTGTTGTGTTGACTTACCTTGACTGAGAAGAGAGAGATAAAACAAAACACCATTTTATACAATAAGCAAAGTCATAAATGATTCTGAAGAAAAATGGCAACATAGTTGGTAGAAGAGAGCATACTATTGCTATACATCCTACTAGACATCTTTCTGTATGTCTGAAAATTGCAAAGAAAGCATTAAAAAAGATAAAGAGGAACAGGTAAGGAAAAGAAAATCTGAAGTTGTGGAGTTGGACAAATCTCTGCAAAGAGAACAAGAACGAGTGAAATCACTGTGCAGCAATAAGAAGCTGCAAGAATGGAGTCTGAAGTTGAAGTTGTTCCCGAGACCACTACAAGCTGAAACTGATAATCAGAACACTAGAGGAAAATGTGGTAGTGGGAAGGAATATAAAATGAGAATGTGTTGATCAGAAGACATTTTTATTTGCCTTTTTATAAGGTTGATATATTATGTTTTTAAGGTAACCAAGTTTTAATCTTGTTTTCTGTTTTTTGTGTCACCAGAATGTTGGGAAATAGCATAGCTCTTAGTTGTTTTTATGTTATTTCACACAAAATGCAGTTAACTCTGTACTGCGAAGTATTACAAGATAGGAAACTGAAAGCTGGGGCTGATAATCTATGTTCTACATACCCTGTAGGCAACCTAAATACTTAAGAGAATGCTTTTAGAGCATTGTCAGTTTTAATTTTGTATTGCATAGCTTCTGACAGTTTGTTAAATACATATATGAATTATTTAAAAAACAACTTATATACATATTTAAATAACAATCTATTTCTAGATCTTCAGCTCAATGTTTCATGTATTATATTTTCAAATGTTTTTTTTTTTTTGTAATATGCATTTTCAGCTAAGGAAAGCATGTGGAGCATTTGTAATTTCTGAAATAATAACCATACAACCCATCTTGGTCAATAAAAAGCAAAGACCAATTTCTGCATATTTTCCCTGATATGGCACCAGGCAGACTCTGAAAGTTTAATTTCTGTGAATTCCTCCTCAATGAGAACGACTGAGAACTGAGTTGGTTTTCTTTGGATTTTTTTTACTTTTAGGAAATTTATTCAGAAACAGAACAGAATTTCACTCTGTAATTTCTAAAACTATTTGACAAGATGGTTCTTGGTATCGAAGTACTGTTGTTTTTAAAGACACTCATTATATTTTCATCAAAAACAATTGTTAAGGTCTTGGTAGATCCAGTTTTGATCAGTTACAATACTGAAATAGTTGCAAGAATTTTTACTGTTACGGATGATAGGAAATATGTTTTATTTGCTCTCAAGGCTTAGTTTAGAGTTCTTTCTATTAATTCCTGTTACCTCTAGAATTGTATTTTGCTTTTTAATATTAGTTTATTAAAATTCTGGAACAGTATATCCTGGAGAAAGTGATACTCTGTCTCTGGTGAATTCAGGAATCTTGGTTCTTCTTGAATCTACTTCTCTTCACTGTCAGAGGAGTCCTGAAGGCACTAGGTCAAAGTCATCTGATGTCCAGGCAAACATTTTTCATCTGAGTTGGGTAAAATCTGAGGTTTCAGCCTCTCAGACATCTTGTATGTGTAACTTGGAATTCCTCTGTTTCAGGTCCCTTTGCCATAGCTAGGGCCTCAGCTGTATCATATAGGTCCACAACCCCCAGACCCTCTTCTGTTGCTTCAGAAAACCAAGAAGGGAAAAGCTACAAGTCATGCACTGTATCTGTAGAGATTACATAAGGGTTTTCTCAAGTATGCACCAGTGGCAGAACAACTTCTGTCGTCAGAATATGGCATAAAGAAGAAAGGGAAGGCCACTGATTCCAACAAATAAGAGTCCTGGGCTGTGCTGGGTTACCCAGTATGTGCATGGGTATAACTCAACTACAGATTTTCCTCCACGTATGGAAGTTAGATAATCCTGCTATAGCCTTAGTTAATTAGAGATATGCTCATAGAAGAGGAACAGAGTGAGTAATTCTTTCGTTTGAAAGAGACCTCAGTAGACCTTCTTCTGGGAGTCATGAGCACAGATTTCAAGATTTGGCTTGATATCAGCAGTAAGGAAAAAAATAAATATCATGGAAGCATCAGAGGCAGCATGGGAGGAAGAGATCTCCAATATTTTTATAAGGGTGAGGGAGAAAAATCCCTAAACTAATTGAAATAACAAAACTCACAAGTGGTTTGTAAAATAGAGCCTCTAGTTACCAAAATGCCTAATTAACTTTTCTTATGTTGCTCATAACATTATTATTTTCTCTAAAGTATTGTAGTAGCAAACATTCAGATAGCCTAGGTAGATCTTCTAAGTAAATCTCATTGGCTAGCGGTGTTGAATATTGTTATTAAATGCAGAAAAAGAAAAGGTAACTGAAAAGGTTTCTTGTGGTTTGGAAATGTCTTCCAAATATTCATTAAACATTTAAGCAACTAAATTTGCAGAATATGTTCCTGACATTGGCACTGGTTCTGTGGTATTTCTCTCATCAGATGGAAGTACTGTGTGTTATGCAGAGTGCATTCATGCATAAACAATATCATTTTCATAAATTAAAACCTCCCCTGCAGAAGGAACATCTGTGCCTGCCTTTGAATAAAAGATGATGGCATGTGAGCTGCCCCTTGACTGACTAGAAGAATCCTTATGTTTAAGAAGGCATATAACCAAAGGCAAGCAAGCCTGGGTCAGGGTTTTTCAGTTTTACCTGAAAAACTGTCCTTTATTTCCTCCCACCCTCCTCAGATTATCTAGGGTATATTTAGCTGTATGGCCACTGACTGGGAAAGGTTAATGAGGTGCTTGAAAAGTTGTCTTGTTTGCTTTTCAGATTCAGCAACAATTTTGGAGTGCCGAGCTGTGACCTCTGGCAAAATGCACGGAGATGCTGCAAAACGCATCAGCCGTCACCGCAACTGACTTTCAGTGTGCTTTTTAAGCTGGAAGGACTGGTGGCGAGGGTGCTGCAGTACTCGTGCAACGCTTACACTTTGCCTTTCTGAAACTCCAAACACCTTTAAAATAGACCTCAATAGCTCGATTTCTCCTGGTTAAAAAAACAAAACAAAACCAAAACACCCCAAAAAACAATAAAACAAGCAAACAAAAAAACCCCAACCAAACAAAAAACCCGACAAAAAAACCCCACAAACAAAACCACCCTCACCCACTGGAGATCCTGCTCACTTTCTGCCGGATTTAAGTCACATATTTGTGAAATACCTCCGCTTTGTCACAGGCTTCATACAACATGGTATTTCAGGGAACCTCTTACATCAGCTTCTGGATGGTCGCGGAGGCAAAGACCTGTTGATAATTGTTCCTGGTCATTAGGAGAATTGCTTTCCCGCAGTTTGTGTCTCCGGGTTACTTAGCCTCAGAATAATCAGCGAAGATTAAAGAAACACACGTACAGCGAATCGATCCCACTGGATCGAGGGCTGGCTTACGGGGGAAGGCGCACCTGCCGCGGGCGAGGCTGAGCCGGTGCCGGGACGGCAGTTTGCCCAGTGTGCCGGTCCCGGGGATCCCCTCCGGTCCCTTGGGACGAAGAGGGCTAGGGAACGCCGGCGGCCTGGAGGGAAGGCAAGGCAGGGAAACCGGCGGCTGCTGGGGCGGTTGCGGGCGTTCGGCCCGGCCCAAACCGGGCAGTCGCAGCTCCCGGGCGAATGGAGTGTCTGGTCCCGCTCCCCTCATTGAACAAATCAGCATTGCAAATGATCGGTTTCGCTGTAGACAAACGGAACAAAATCACGGTCTCTCCTCGCCCCGTTCCCCCACAAGGTAAGTAAAGGATCCGTGTGTTCTTTTTAGTCCAATTTTATTCTACAAATAATGTGTCGCACCTTTCATGAGCTATCCCAATAAAACAATAATCCCATAGGAATTACTTACACTAAGAAAAAAAAAATAATCACAATTAAGGAGAAATGCAACATTCGACCAAATGTTCAATACTATGTTGTTGCCAAAAGATGGATGTTTTTTTTTTCCTAAAATCCCAGTGTGCATTACACCATAATATACAGGATTACAAACAAAATTACAGTACAGATTGATTCCAGTTGAACCAGCATTACATTTCAAACAGCACTTATTCTGGACTGCATTGTACATGCAATAGCTATTGTTCTAATTACGGATTAAATGGTTTGAATTTGTTTCAAGCTACCGTACTAATCGACTACAACAGGTATATAGCCCGACTTTAACAACCTGATTAGTTTTAAATTCCGATTTATAAAATGAGCATGTGACAACCACGGATTGTGTGAACATGTATAAAATCATGCATTTATATCACCTGGAAACATTAACATCTTCAAGTTCTCTTAAAAAAATCCAAACCAAACCAACAAAAAAAAAAAAAAAAAGACCCAAACCACGGAATGCCAAGGGGTTCAAAGACAAAAAAGAAACAGTGCAAATTGTATGTGATAGTCAAGCAGCTTTCGATTTTAAAAGGGTGTTGGCATTTGCTTATAACCTTTATATACAAATTTGTGCAAGTAATGTGTTGAGTTGATATGTTTTAGTAGAAAATAAGTCTCTCGTTCTTATATCGTCTCAAAGACCTAGGGGATCTGGTTCTCGTTGAAGGGGGAAAAGGAAAAGGGGAGGAAAAAAAAAAAACCAACAAAACCAACAACCCAAAACAGAAAGAAAATAAAAGAAAAAAGAATAAACAACAAAAAAGAAGAGACCTTCGTGGGAAGGAAATTGCCCGGATTGTGCATTTTTTTTACTTCTTCAACTATTTGAAAGGAAAGAAGTGCTAAGGCAACATAACTTCTCTAAGCACTTTTCTGCTGGTTTAAATTATTCTTTATAAATTAGATATAATTCTACCTTTCCGATATGTATAAAAATTGATGAAGCTGCATGGTTTAAAATAGGAAATTCACGTTATAAAAAGTCATTAAAAATTCTGTACAAAATCACAACAAAATAATTCAGCATGGGAAAGGTAACGAGTAGCAAAACGTTGGTTGAAAAATATAGATTTCATATATATTTTGTAATTGGCCCATTGTTAGTTTAAAAATTGCATAGATCCTAATTATTGCTCGTGATTTTGTTATCCCGATCAGGTAATTGACGCGATCCCAATGCCCCCTTATCCCGAATTTACAGCGTCGTCCCGAGGAGCGAGAAGCGAGACGTAGGGCGAGCGGGGACGCGACGGCCCCCGAGGGCAGCCCCGACGGGGCGGCGGGCGGCTGGGCTCGGCTCTGCCCCCTCTCCCATCCCGCGGCGGCGGAAGGGCGCCGGAGGGGGTTGGGAGCTCAGTCGTGGAAGATGGCGTTGAGCTGGGCGCTGAGCACCCGCTCGTGATGGGGGTGGCCCTCGTAGGGCGCCAGGCCGTCGACGGGGATGTCGCAGCGAGAGGCGGCGGCCGGAAAGATGGCGGCGTGGGCGGGCGCGGCGGCCAGCGCGGCGGCGGTGGCGGGGTAGTGCATGGTGAAGGCGTAGCTCTTGTCGAAGTCGGCGGCCGGCTCGTGCTTGAAGGAGAAGTTGCCGTTGACGCTGAGGGGCGGGCTGAGGGGCCCGTCGAAGGCGGGGCTGGTGCCCTCCGCCAGGCCGCTGTCGAAGAAGGGCTCGAGCGCGGCGCCGTAGGCGTGCGGCGGCTTGAGGTGGAAGAGCTGGGAGCTGTCCATGGTGCCGTACGGCGGGCTGGGCAGCCCGGGCGACTGGTACGGGTACGGGTGCGCCGAGAAGCCGCCGCCGGCCGCCGCCGCCGCCGCCGCCGCGTGAGGAGGCACCTCCTGGCCCTGCTCGGGCAGGAAAGTCCGCGGATTGAGCTGCAGGCAGCCGGCCACTAGGTTGGTGGTGGGCTGCGACAGGCCCTTGCAGAGGGTCTGCACGAAGGAGACCAGGTCAGGGCTCTTCCCCGAGCGCAGGATCTCGGAGAGCGCCCAGATGTAGTTCTTGGCCAGGCGCAGGGTCTCGATCTTGGAGAGCTTCTGTGTCTTGGAGTAGCAGGGCACCACCTTCCGCAGGTTGTCCAGGGCCGCGTTCAGGCCGTGCATGCGGTTGCGCTCTCGGGCGTTGGCCTTCATGCGCCGCAACTTGAACCGCTCCATCCGCGCCTTGGTCATCTTCTTCTTCTTGGGGCCACGCCTCTTGGGCTTCTGGTCGTCATCCTCCTCCTCTTCCTCTTCTTCTTCCTCTTCGTCCAGGTCGTCCTCCTCGTCCTCTTCCTCGCCGTTCCTCAGCGAGTCCTCCTCGGCCTCGGCGTGCAGGCCCTCCAGGTCTTCCTCTTTCTTGTCCACCTCGTGCTCTTCGTCCTGAGAGCTGAGGCACTCGTCCGTCCAGCTCGGGGGACCCTGCGGCTGGGGGTCGCCCATCGGCCCGCTCTCGCTGTACGATTTGGTCATGGTGAGCCTCTGCGTCGCGGAGGAGACAGAAAAGAGCCGTATCAGCACCCAAACCGACGGACCGGCCCCGGCAGAGACCCTCGGGAAGAAGCCGCCCGCGCCCTGCTCGCCTCGTCCCCTCCCGAGGGAAGCCCCGGCTTCCCCACGGCGCCAGCGCAAATTTTTGTCTCCGCCGTCCTGCTTTTTAATTAAGATGACATATGTTTAAATGCCATTATGTAACTCGCTGATATTAGCGGGGAATATAAGTAGATTATGCGTGAGGGAGGCAGCCCGGGCGTTAAAACGCGGGCAGATCCAGCGGGTTGGGGTTTGTTTGTTTGTTTGTTTGGTTTGTTTTGTTGGGTTTTTTTTTCCTTAAAAAAAATAAACCCAACATTTCCCGAATCGGGGAGAGAGAACGGGGCGGGGTTGGGGGGGTACAGGACACTCACAGGGACGGATGTCCGCCCGTTGCGCGTGTCCCTGCAGCTCCCCCTCGCCACCGCCTTGCGCGGGGCTCCCGCACCGTCTCGACGAGCGCTGGCCACCTGCTCCCCTAGACCCGACGCTACTCAGCCTCTCCCGGCGAGCTTCCCCCAGTCCCGCCTCCAACCCCCTCGGGACACTGTCGCTGGGGTGACCGCGGCGTAGTGGCGTGCGGCGGTGCTGCGCGCCCCCCGCCCGCGGTAACAGGTGTGGGGCCGGCCCCGGCTTCCCTTCTCCGCCGCGGACAGGCATCGTTCTCCCGCTCCCCGCGAGGGTCTTTCGTGAGAAGCTGCGACCGTCCGGCAGTCGCACCGGCAAGGGAACAAAGCCGCCCGCCCGCCCGCTTATGGGACCGTGGCGGCCGCACTCCGCGGAAAGCGAGCGGGAAGTTAGGAAGTGTATAGGTAGAAGGAGATGCACATATATAATGTGTGTGTAGAGGTGGACACATATATACATTTACATGTATATATATATGTAAGTGTGCGTGTACGGATGGATACAGGTGTGAACACATACAGCTGCCTGCACACACCATAAGGAACGGACACCGATTCCCACGAACGCAAGTGGCAATATAACGCGAAGCCGCTCCGGCAGAGGCAGGTTCCACACGCCTCCACCCCATAGGCTCCTCTCCCACCCCGGTAGCCGACGACAATCCCTTTCCCGCGGCGGGGGTAGGTAGGGAACCCGTTTATCCCGTTACCTCCGTTGCTCAGCCTCTCCTGCGTGGTGACGGTCTCATAACCCCGGCGCAGCTTTCCTTGTCCGAGGGGCGCCCGTGCCGTGGTGGTTGGTTGGTTTGTTGTGGGGGGTTTTGTAGGGGGGGTTGTGTGTTTTGATTTTTTTTTCTTTCTGAGGTTGCGCAGCACCGGGCTACCCCGTTATATACCGGTGCCGAGGATGCGCGGCAGGGTGTGCGTTGGGGGGCGTGTGGGGAAGGAGGGCTATGGGCACCGGGACCTGGGTGGGTCCCAAACGCGCTTACGGCCCGCCCCGCGCCCCGCCCCGCCCGGCGGCACGCGCCATATGGCCGCCCACGTCAGGCGCGGCGGCGGCAGCCCCCGACATTCATGTTGTGTGTGTGTGTCCCCCCTCCCCGCTTTTTCCCCCCCCCTTCCCTCCTCTCCCACGTGATGCTCCTTATTTGTATGCGGCCGCGCTCCCGCTCGTTGCACCGCCACGCCCTTTGTGGCCCGCCGGGACCTGCCATCTGTCACCGGGCGGCTTCACGGCGCCTCCGCACCGCTCCGCACCGCTCCGCACCGCGCCGCGCCCACCCCGACACCGTGGGGCCGCATTGTCCTCATTGTTCCAGAGTGTGTGTGTGTGTGTGTCCCGCACTCCATAACGGGCTCCTCAGATTAGCCGTCGGCCTGTCCTTAATTCGATTTCTTGGTTTGTTTTTGTGTTTTTTTTTATGGAAGTACCGGCGGGAACGGGGAGTTTGCGAAAGTAGAGCGCGGCTGCAAAGTCTTTTAAACGCATCGGCGCGAGTTTGCGGACACCGACGATCTTTTTTTTTTTTAAGGGATACTCTTTGTCGGAGGGAGTTATCCTCCCCCTTGCACCATAGGATGGGGAGCTTAGCTACCGGTACGCGTTAGACGGAGGTTTAATCGATAAAAATGAATAAAAATATTAATAATTTTTCAAAGGAAAGAATTTGTTTTCGCTTCTGGCGGCTTTAAAAGCGAAACAAACAATCCCTTCCCGCGGAGACAGATTCGTGAGATATTTTTCCAGGTCGGGTTATTTTTTACAATGTTTCTCTCTTATTCGTGACCTACATAGCCCTGGGGCTGGCGAGGAGGCAGGAGGGGGCTCCCGGGGATGTTTTTCTTCTCGGTAATCACATCCGAAGGGCGACCGGGTGCGTTTTGCTATTTCCAAGCTGTCCGGTTCACCGTGTGCAGCTGGGGGCGGCAGCGCCGTGTGCCGCCGGGCCGGAGCGGGGAACGGTCGTGGCATCGGGGCATGGCCAGGAGGGCAGGGGCGGTACCTGTCCACCCCACGGCAGCCCCTGCCCATGGTGAGAGCCTTTCTGCCCGCAGGGGCCTCGAGGATTCTCGTGGCCCGGGCGGCTGGGTAGGGGGACCTGCCAGGCTGGCCACCCCTTCGGGATCGCGGCCCCGTTAACGGGGCGCTTCTGGAGCGGACACGGTTGGGAAGCGGTGAGATTTCAGGAGGTTTTGAGGGCGCGGGAGAAGGATGAGGCTGGGCCATTCCTGTATCGGCTGCTGGAAAAGGTCACCCGTGTTTGGACGGAACTGGCTGAGAATACACCTGGGAGCGTGGGGCGCTGGGGGCAAAAACTGCAGGAGGAGAACACTGGCTGGACCCTGGGGAGCCGTGAGAGCCCCGGCGTGGCTCCCGTACCTCTGCGTGTGGCCAACACAGTCGGCCCCCTCGAGAGAAAAATTGTCGTTAGGCGGATGAGCGGATAGAGAAATAAAAAGGCAGGCAGAGAGACAGAGAGGCTTAGAGCCCGTTGAGCCTAGGCGGTGCTGGGCGAGGGGACCGCTTGGCCCTGGAGAAGCCGAGCCGGTGGTACGACACACGCCTCGGTCCAGCCTGTCGGGGCCGGGACCAGGCGCTGCGTTCCGTGTGCGCCGGCTTCATCCTTCCCGTCTGCCTTGTTGTTCAGGCACCGTGTCCCCTCCTGATCTCCCAGGTAGCCTTCCCAGCTCGGGCCGTCTCCTGTTCTCTCGCTCCACTTTCCCACTTTTCCTGCCTCTCTTCTCCCAGACCCTTATGTTATGGCTCCAAACGTCTCTCCCCCTCCCGGTCCTCCCCTGCTTCGACACCTCCATCTGTCTTCTAATTCGGCTTCTGCTTATTTTTCCTCCCGAATCCCTTTTATTCTTCGTTTCCCCCTTCTTCTTATTTTTTATTTTTCCTTTTTGTTTTTAGATTTCCTTTTTTTTTTTTTAATTTTCTTTTTACTTTTTATTTTATGTTTTTTTCCTTCTGCCTTATTTTCTTTCTTTTTCTTCTTTTTTTTCTCCTCCTCCTTGCCTCCTTCCCCTGTGCCTCTCCCCCTCCTTCCCCCGCCGAGCCGGCACGCGAACCGCACGCGTCCCCATGCAGCTCCCGGCCCGTGCCGGCCTCCCCCTCCTGTCGCTCCCGCCTCATCTGCCACCTCACGGCTTGGACGGAGGGGAAGCCCCGGCTGGCGGTGGCAGAGAGCGCAGCCGGGCCCGGCAGAGCAGAGAGAGAGAGAGAGGGGTTTGTTAGGGGAGAAGGGCGGGGGGACACAACACACCAGCTCTGTGGAAACACTTTACAGTTGTCCGGAGCGCGAAATCCGCTCCCGAGGAAATCTCTTGGGTTTGCGGCATTATCTTAATTAAGTTAATTGATTCATATTGCACCTGCGAGAGTGCGGGAAAAGGATGCCTCCCCAATAGCTTAAAGCTATTGGAGGGAGGAAGCCGCGCTTAGGAGTGATTTAGCGAGTGATTTACTGCCTGGGCAGCCTGGGCTGTTCAGTCTCTCTCCTTTCGCTGTCACATTTCCCACTCTCTCCCTCTCCATCGGGGCACGCACACACACCAAGTCCTAAATAAAATAAGAGACGGGGAAGTGTCTTTGGTCGGTTCCCCTATCCTGCCAGTCCCGATCGGTAGAGCCCCTTCCAGCTCATTGCTCCGGTGCCCAGGCTCAGAAACCATCGGGGGAGAACGACGCCTTCGAACCCCGCTCGGGCACCGATGTGGTGCCGGGGTACGTCTGTAGCGTGCTTTGTGGCGTCTCTCCAGGATACATGTACAGCTGGCCTCGAAACCGGTACATATCGTTGAGGGGCCTTTTGCGCTCCCTCTTTTTTTTTTCCCCTTAAGAGACTCAGTGTATTAATTTTATTGAGCCTTTCCTTGTTAGATAAATGCTGTTGTTTTAATTCTATAAATGTAAACTTCTATTTAGTTAATGGAAAATACATCACCACCAAGGTTTAATTATCAGCTTTCGAAATGACTTTTAGTCGAGTCCACATAATTATGAAATCACAATAGATTTAAAATATAATTCAAATTGATTAAAAAAAAAAAAAGAAAAAAAAAGTGAACTCAAATTAGAGAAGCAAGTACCACTAAGGCAAATATCTAAATGGTATTGGTAGGCCAGCTACAGACAGAGCTAGAGTTTAAAAAACATCAGCAGTCTTTGCTACCGGTGTCAAACCACCTCTGTCATTAGGAAAAAGGACTCTTATCAGATGGGATTTAGGTCCTGCTATAACTGCAAAATCTAATTATTTTTGATCCAGGCATTTACCCTCAGAGTCCCACCTTGTTTAAATAAAGTGTTTTCTTTCCTCTTGAACAAATGCATTTCCATTTGAATTAAATATTGATAATTTGACCTTTTAGTTCCTTTCACTAATAAAAAGGAAAAAAAAAAATCAAATGTAGATCCTAGTGCCTTGCCCTAGTGGGTCTTTCCGCTTGAATAGACACTGAGATTAAATGAGTCAAACTTCCTCTTTCATTGCACTCTCTTTGCACTAATTGCTTATGCAAAAATGCAGATTTGTATTAATTAGTAACTCCACTGATTAGTTCGGTGGTATTTTCACGTAATAAATCATGCTGCAGACACGCTTTTTGGCACATCCCCAATAGTGGCTCAGGATGCAATAAGTTTTCCATATTAAATAAAATCTTAGCCTAAATCTACCTTTTCGTTGCAGGTACACTGTGTACCACCTGCTGTACACACCTGCTACGGGAAATTACCTTCTGTCCCTGGCAAGCTTCTTTCCCTTCCTTGATAACGCACTCCTCTTCACAGGGTGTAGACGTTAAAATGGGAAGCATGAATCATAGCATCAAAGAAGAGAAAAATCTGGTGTTATTTTTAACCCTTTCAAATGAGTAACACTAATTTTCAAGGGGATGAAACTTACGTAAGATGCATCAGATGTAGATTTTTTTCTTTTCTGTCCCTTGTCCAGCCATGTGATCTCTTTTCACAGCACCATTCACCACATGCCCAAGTTATTATGCATATTTTTTTACTGTTTAAATATTTCTTTATCTTTCCTTGAACTGCAGAGATTGAACTCTGGCAAATGTGACTCTTGATCGTTGGAGTTTGTATCTTAGTCAGGTCCAGAGGCCTCAGCAGCAACAAGACTCCACGGTATCCATCATGATATCTACATAGGCTTGAAAAATGTCCCTGCTTACTCGTATTGTGAAACCACGATGAAAACCTCTCCAGAGCACACACAAGCTGACGTGTCAGTACCTCAGATCTACATCTAAAAAACATTTTCCAATTCTTTCAAAAGTCATTACAGAAAATACCTTTCTACCTGTTCTCCTCAGGCAGAGTTGTCTGTACTTCGCACCTTTTCCTCAAGCGGCACATCGTATCAGTATGATGTGTACCACAACAAATAATGGGGACTACTGCAGTACTTGGGGAAAAAAAAATAAAGAGGCTCCAGTGAAATATAAATGACAATGATACTGGTGTAATTTCTTCATAGATAACACTTTTAGGGGAAGAAAAACCTTTGCCTCACTCCTTCCAATATTCTCTCTCTCATAAGCAGGAGTGCTGCCACAAACAGACTTGCAGGATCTGGCCTTTGGCCCTCAGTCTAAGCAGTGCAATGGGGTGGAAAAGCAGCAAACACAGGTGCCAGCAGATTATCCAAAGCTTTGCTGAGATTAAAATCTTGTCTCAATATGAGTTATTGCCTATTCTCTAAATAGAAATCTCCTTAGCAGTGGCTTTAAAAGGTCTGCTTTTGTTTTCCTCTGAGAAAATTGAACGTAATGGTGCACGTAATGGTTTATGCATTTCTTCCCTATAGCTATGTAATCTAAAAATTTTGCAAATGTTTTGCAGTTCCTAGCTAAAATGTGTGTTTTGTTAGTGTTCCTTTCTTGAGGAGAGAAAACAGAAGTCAAAATGCTTTTACAAGGTTATAAAAAATGGTCCTGATTAATTTTGGAACATGGCTACTTGTTCTAGAAATATTCTGAGAACAAAAGAAGGAAGGTTAAATCAATGATCCACGGGAATGGAAAAAGAGATTCAGATAATCATTAAATCTTATTACATAATGCAGCTTTGTTTTTACCTCTCAGAGCAAGTTCACACCTGGATCTGTGCTTTAAGTACTCCGCAGCGAGCTGAGCATGATCATTGTCCCATCACAGCACTGTGTAACCTGTACATCTGTAGAACAAGACCAGTCAACTCAAGTTCTTGCTAAGCATTTTAAGTGTTTACGGGGCTATTCTTCATTGCAAACAGTATCATGTTTCTAGTGGTTGCTTTCCTCTGCCATCCCTACCATCACTTCCAAATCACTTCCATGATTTCTAGTGGTATTTCGCAATAGTTTAGAGAATGTCCATGAACATGTATCATCACATGAGACTGTTTTTCAGAGGTGCTCCTGGGATGTTAACCATCCCACCTGTGAATGCACTTTCCCAAACACTTCACTGACACACAACGAGCTTTCTCCATATCTCAAGGTGGTGTCTCAAATTCTTATCCACAAAGAATAAGCATTTATTTGTCTTCTTTCACTCCAGACATGCAGTGAAGAGATGGTATCTTGCCATCCAAGAAGCATCTTTATTCTACTCTCATTTCCTGCAGAGAGTGTGGCTTGATTGCCCTCCATTGCCTGGGTGCAATCACAAAATTCACAGAATCACACAGAATCAGAGAATCTTAAGGGTTGGACATAATAAGGTCCTAGGAGTGAGATTGTAAGACGTAAGCATCCTGCTGTTACATTCCAAGGACTCTCAAAGGTAAGTGTCTACTAGGATAAAAATGATGACAGAAATATGAAATATTTTATTCTGAGTTCTCATGCAAAATTTGCTTTTTATGATCTTCCAGTAGGGAAGATGCAAGGGTCTAAGCACCTGACACTAGCAGGTCTTGTTCAAATAGTCAGTGCAGGAGAACTGATTCCATTGACTTTAAGTAAGAGTGAGAGAAAGATGACAAGCTGGAAATAAGCAGTAGGTGAGTGATAATCTACACACTGCAGCCTATATGGTACCCTTTGGAGGAAGGCTTGTCTTAGTTGGGCACATGAAATAATGCAATGTCTAAGGATGTTCTGGCTGGAGTTGTTTTGCAGGAAGACATGCTGATTGCAGAACTTTAGTCCAAGGCTCTGAGAGAGATGATGTAGGTGAGGGTGGAGCATATGCACCACGATGCACATACACTTACTTCATGTGTGCAGGTAGACCTTTTGTATTAATCTGTGGTGACTTTCGCCCAGGCAAGCATTGCTTTATGATAGTTATCTTCTGAGCACAGAGAAAAGTCCATCCTGAGAGTCTGTAGCTCTCTCGTCTCACTTAGTCCTTCTGTCAGAACTTTTTTCTCAGTATTGAACCTTTGCTCAGTTTGTGTGGATTCCCAAGAGAGGAGGAACATGCTAGTAGTAAATCGCTGTTTCCTCCACAACTGAGCTCCAGTTACATGCTGCTATGATAATATAAATATTTACTCATTTTGTCCCTCTTCACCTTTGTAAGAGGATAAGAGCATCTGGCCCTTTGTTAGTAGTCTATTGTTAGTTTGCTGGAGCATCCACTTGTTTACATTCACTTGTACAAGAACACATAATTAACCCTCCTCTCCACTATTTTTCAGAGCACAGTCACCATTGAGAGTAGGTGTTAAACCACGGGAGTGATCCCTCTTCAGGTGCCTTGCAGCTGTATTTGATGATGTGAAATATAAGGCAGTGGAGAACAAATCTGTGATTTTTGCATTTCTGTACATTTATTCTGGTACTTTGTGTCATGATATTTGGCAGAACTGTTGATAACACAGGAATCCTCAAAACCAACAGCAAAGCCATGGAGAATGAGACCCAGCATCTTTTAAAGTTAACTGGAAGTATTAGTAGGGCAGAAATACAGAGCATATTGTGAAGATGTATTTTTAAAAGATCTGTATCAAAGCTTCATTTGTAGTTCTTCTGTATTGATGTCATCTTTAGGTAGATTGATGCACTGCAAAGCTATCAGTAGATGGAAGGATTACATATTCCTTCCAAAATGAATTAAAGCTTATTTAGAGGGAGAAATCTCATGAAAAAAAAAAAAACCTTCAAAATTGAAAGGCATCTGATAGCTTTTTTTAAAAAAAAAAACAAACAAACAAAACTATAGGAAGGTTCAATGTTCCTGATAGCAAGAATCTCTATGATAAATTTGCTTTTTGAAAAGGATAAAATATAGCTATGATTATAGACTCTTGTCAGTTTCAGTTGGAGTCAGGCATATAATCAAGTTAATAGGGAGTTTATAGTCCATTTCTGCTACTGTATATCTGCAAGTAGTTACAAGTTTCTTGGATCACCTTGACTTCAAATTATCTGTTGAAATTTTGGAGCAGATCATTCAATAGTTGATGTGAGCAAATGCACGTAAGGGCTGTGAACTGGAAGAAGCAGTGCTGCAGAGTCAGCACTGTAGCATTCCCACCCGTTGATTTAAGGACTGTGCTGAGAAAACGTGCTTGAATGTGAGGTTGTACGTGCATACTTAATGTCTAGCATGTGAGAGATCTCAACAGAGCTAGTGTGCTTACTTGTACATCTAGCTCACAAATCTGTGGAGCTGGAAGCTATGTTGTGGAGATTTTGCGATAGAGAAACACTTTGGGTTTGCTGCCTTTTCATATGCAGTTCAATACCTGTGGCAGTTTGCTGCTGCACGAGGTAGGAGGGCTCATTCCCTCTGCTTCCTTTTCTGTTTTTCTATTCCCTTTGCACTTTGTGTAATCTCCATCTCCAGAACCAGATCTGATGCACTTGAGGCTCAGCTTAGAAAACTCCTCATCTCTGAACAAGTTACACTGTCTCATGGAAGAGCTGACAAACATCTTCACAAACTGCAGGGTGAAGGGCAGAAATGCACAGCCAGGAGCAGAATAAAGACAGGGGAAGAGGGGACAAGGGAGTCTGAGGAGATCCTGGCTTTTTCTGCTGCAATAAGGTACTGCATTGAGCTGTTGTGTCTGGTTGAACTGCACCATTTTCTCCTCCTTGCTAAAGCATCTAGGATGGAACTGCTGATACTTGATTAACCTTCTCCTTTGCATGAATCAGTCAGCAGCATGAGGGAATTCCTGCGTGTTCTAGTTAAGATCTTTGAATGTCTGATCCCTGAGATATCTTCAGCAAGGCTGAAGTCTCTCTGTGTGGCTTATGCCCATATCATCCTACTCCCTGCACTGTCCATCTAAAATATGTTTTCTTCTCACTACAAGTTCACCCTCATGTGTTACCTGTGCTAGTTCAGTCTGAAGAACAGATGTACAAGGCTGCTTAGATCTACATTTTCCGTTTGAAGAGATTGTAACTTTCATTCATCTAGGCATCAGCATTGTTTTTGTCAGAAACCAAACTAACAAGCTCCATGGGGAAGAAAATATCCATTGAAATAGTGGACTTTCACATCAGGTTGGAGAGGGTTTATTAGAGGATTCACTAGGAATTCTTGGGAAGAAATATGCAAGAGTCAATATCAGACTTGCAGAAAGTGGCGTTCAGAATCCATCACTAGTGATACAGTAGTTCTTGAAATTTTGTAGCTAACTTCTCCTTCTGCAGTACAGCCAAGGGGGTCAATGTACAATCACCTTCAACCATCAGAGGCTTGTTTCTAACATTCTAGCATGCTAACATTTCGTTGGTTACAAAACTTTGTATTTTCTGAGACCTATGAATCTTCTATAAACAGAAGAAAACTTTTCCTTAAGTGCCTAGAATTGTTAAGACTAAGTAAATAATAATGAACTTAAAGCAAGGCTTTTTTGTTTTGTTTCAGTTAATTGCAAGATAATACAGCTTCATTTCTTTGCATTAAGGTGCAAATATGAAATAATATTCTTGACTATGACATGAGATTGTTTACAAGGGACTGAAAAAGAAGGCTTCAGTGAAATATAAGGATTAGAATATGAAACAAAGTGAAAAAATTAGTTTTGATAAAATATCATGCATCATACAGGCAATAGAAAAGAAACAGAACACCTGTACAAAAGTTTATTTGGTGGAGAGATGGTGATGAGGGCAGTGCTCACGTTCCTATGCGACCTGATCTAGGTGGACCTGCTTCTGCAGGGGTGTTGGACTAGATGATCTCTAAAAGTCCCTTCCAACCCCTATCATTCTATGATTCTATGATGAGTCGGAGGAGTAAAGCAACAAAACAGGCGATGTAAAACTACTTCTCTGCTCATTTTACGTCTGTATGCCCAATCTACTTTCCAAATAAATTAAGGAATATGAAGAATGTCTTCAATTTATAACAGTTGCCAGTTATCTTGCGCAATTCAAATGTGCAGAGAGGTACCACTGTGCTCCATCATCTGCAGGGGCCATCAAGACTCACAGCAGTAGCGTCAATATCTCCTGAATGGACTCCTGTGTTTGTCATTCAGGTCTATGCTGTCCATACATGGGAGCAGGATTCTTTCTATGGATGCTTGTTTCTACTCTGGAACTGCAATAGTATCTGGGCATAAGCTTCTCTTTCTGTCTCAATTCTCAGTTTATCTCAGCACATATATTCTTGAAGATGGTACAGAGAGGTTGCTGTACAGTCAGCAAATAAAGTTATTATGATAAAGGCCCTCTTCTCCTTTGAAAAAAAATGGTTTTGTTGCAGATTATTGTCTACTAAGTAGAGCAAATATGCATTAGATAGTGAATATAAGCTGCTAACTTGCCTTAAAAATCTGTTTTCACATTGCATTTGTTTGAATGAAATTATTTTTCACATGTTCTAGTAATCAAATAGCAATGCTCTGTGTGCTCCACTTATTTGGCTATAAGTACATTTGTATATTTATTGAAGGGTAACAATGCAATATAAATTGTATGCAGAAAAAAATTCTGCCACTAAATTGTGTCTTTCTGTTTTATAATTTGCCAGATATTTTTGCTAGATAATTTGCTAGATATCTATGTTGACATTTCATCTTCTCACTCCAGCATCAGCTTCAGTGCTGTGGTCTTCCTGTTGATCGTGCGTACCAGAAGATGGCACCGAAAGAACTTGTCCTACAGATTGGTCCTAGAAAGGGGAAAACTCAGATTCACCAACCAGCTGTGCATTTGTGAATATAAAAGAACTCAAAAGGTATGTATCTTGGATAACATTTTCTTTTAGGAAAGACTTTTTTTTTTTTCATTTTATTTTCAAGCATGATGATGAAGAGGCAAAAAAAACAACCATTGTACCTAAAAAATGCCATCTTAGTTTGCCCGTTACCTACAAGTTTGTTGCCATTTTCTCAAGTATGTCCTCTTATGAAGCACTGCTGAGCTTTCCAAATACATGACCTTATAACCAGGTGTTGTTGTTCAGGCCCAGTTGGCAATGAAGCACCACGTAACCTCTTGCTCACTGCCCCCGCATCCACCCCCCTCATTGGGATGCTGGAGACCCCAGTGAGATGGAAGGGAAAAACAGATAACCAAGGACCTTGAGAATTGAGGCAACAGCAGGGAGGATCCACTGCCAATTATGTCTGTGGGCAAAACAGTCTCCACTACTCGACTTAGAGAGGAAAGCAAGGAAAGGTTTTTCTACTACCTACAAGAAACAGGACAGAAAACAAAACCAGAGCAGGATGATGATAAAAATACAACCAGTACTTTAAGATTTCCTTTCTCCACCCTTCCCTCCTTCTCAAGCTCAGCTCCCTGCTCATAATATCTCTAGCTCCTCCCCCCTCAACAGTGCAGGGGAGACAGGGAAGTAGGGATGTGGTCACTTTCTCACGGATGGTCTCTGCCACTTCTTTATTCTCTGAGGAAGAGGAATCTGCATTCTTCTCCTGCTCCAATATGGGGTCCCTCTCACGGGATACAGTTCTTAATGAACCTCTCTGGAGTGAGTCCTTCCCAAGGGCTGCAGCTCCTCACAAACTCCTCCAGCATGGAACTTCTCCGCAGCCAGCAACATTCCAGTCACCTGCTACTGTAACGCCACCCTCCCACAAATTCATGGCCTCCTCCAGAGACAGTCAACATTCCTGGCCTGTGGTCCTCCATGAACTGTCAACCACTCTCAGCTTCAACACTCCTCTCCACAAGGTGCAGGGGGACAGCCTGCCATATCCCCATGGGATGCAGGGAAGTCTGCGCCAGCACATCTCTTCCTCTCTTCCATCACTGACTTACCTCGAGGTCCACATGGTCGCTTCTCTCTCCTCCAACTCCTTCCACCACCACCACCCAGAAAAGAAGGAAAACCCCTCCTCTTCTGGCTTCTTCTTCTTCTTCAAACGTGATCATGGAGGTACCTAATTGGCTCAGCCCCAGAAGTAGGCCTGACCCAGAGCTAGGGAAAATTTTGAGCAACTTCTTACAAGGAGCCATCTTTATAGCCCCTTCCCTATTACAAGAAACAGCTCCACACAAACCCACGATGACTGAGAATTATTATTTATAATTACTGTTTTTCAACTGGACAATCAATTGAAACAGAACTGTACTTCTATCTGAAATGACACAATTCTGCAACTTCACGTGGAAACACATTTTTAATATTTTTGTAGAAATATCAAAGGATTTCTAGTGACATGAACATTTGCACCTTTTAAAGTAATCTCTGGTGAATAGTAAAGATTTCTTTGGCTTCATTCTGAATTTCAGTAAAGACAGTTTTCTGTCTTAAAAGTGATCGCAGGAATTGCAGATAGGTTCCTGCTGTTGAATGACAGCTGAAGGGTTGTAAATCCCTCTAAGTCAGTAGCAGTTAGAGACAGACAAGAAGAAATTAACCATATAGAATATTTTGGTGGAATAAGGTAATGATTACAGAAAAAAAATAGAGATTTTAATAAGATAGAAACTTGTTCATATCTCTTTCTCTCCAATGTCTGTAGCTTCTCATGAAGGCTGATGAAAACATCTTCATCATGATCCAAATGGCACTTAAGCATCAGGGTTCACATCATGTCTTTTGATGCATCTCTGATCAGGCTTTGTTTTGGGCTGTGTGATGCTACAGGACCATTTACTGTTATCAGTAAGTGCTGATGTTAATTACATTAAGCACAATTCTCCAGTTGGTCCATCTGTTATTCATTTCTTATACAGTGCTTGTTCTTGTTTGGTGTTTTCTCTGTGCTCCAGGAAGATACCTTCTAGTTTTCTTCTGCCTTTATTTAAATGATGTTAATTCACATATACCTCAGTTAAACACTTTCATATTTTTTAAATTTAGCATTATTTTTTTCTTCAAGTGATTCTTTAGGATTACTTTTGAGTGTGATTTTAATGTTCAGTTATGGTGTTGTATCTGAACCTTAGTTTAATAAACATCAGCTTCAACATCTTGTATTTCATATAGCATACCTCTTGAAAAAATCAATCTCAACGTATTTTTGGATGAAGTTGGGATGTTTTCCAAAGATTTGAATATCATATTTTGTTTCTTTGCTGTCATCATGTGAGAACTGCTTTGGTTTCTGTTTCACTTGCTAATTTTCCCTTTCTTTTTCAGGTCATTATCAACTGGCAATGGTGTTTTCAGTATTATTCCTCTGCTACTCTGCTTCTGGTTGGCACTCAGGTGTGCTGCTAGTGGGAACAGCTGGGACATGGACAGGTTGTTGATCCACTGCTGTCAGCCCGCTGTGCTCCCTGCACTGCTGCTCACGACTAGAAAGTTGCAAGCTGATATAAAGCAGCCAGATTGGGAAGGAGATAATGGGGATGTGCTTAAATTTGGGCTCTTGGCTACTAGGAATGGTGCCCATGGGAAAAGACGGGGGAAGTGGGGGTGTTGGGAGGCTGTGGACAGCTCTGTCCTTAGGGAACCCATTCCAAGGGGGCCATCAGTGCAGGAATGCTGTCTGGACACTGCAAAGGTGGTTTGCCTCTGCACAGGGAGTACCTTGGCCCTTCCCCAGGGGGGCAGTGTGATGTCTCACAGCGGAAGGATGTGACGGAGTATCCACATATCTGGGGTCAGGATGGTTTTGGACCTGGGAATCTGTCCACAGGGCCTCTGAGGGGAAGGGAAGACGAGTCTGAAGATATCTGACTGTCTTGTTCAAACTACCTGAGCAGCAAGGCAGTTCAGGTTAAGTTTTGGAGATTCACGTGCCAGTAGCAGTTTCCTGTGGTGACTTGAGAGTTCCTCCAAGGCAGTGACATAGGAAAGGATTGGAATGCCTTTACTCTTAATTTCCAGGGAAGTCTTGTGTTCCCTTTTATAGAGTTACAGATACAGGTAGGATTAGAGGGCTATGAAATGCTGACAAGCACATTTCCCTCTCTGGTCTGTAGCACATGTTGAGGCAAATTCAAGGCTGAATTTGAATGGCTTATTCCTACTTTTCAGGAATTGAAGGTAGTCTTGATCTTGACTAGGTGCAGTGCAAGGAGTTAAGAAAATAAGGTTACAGAGGTATCTTTCCTGCTGTGTTTGGTAAAGTCCCATGAAATAATTTGAAGACTGGTCTCATGAATCTGAATGCCTTATTCTTAATTTTGGGGTAGGAATAGCACTGCTATGCTTTTGTGAAGGCTACAGGAGAGTACGAGAAGACAAGGACTGCAGAAGCAGGTTTATTTACATTGTATTCTTGCAAGGTCTTCTGAAGTTATTTCAGACTTTCAGCAGGTTATTTGATGAAGCCTGATGCAGTTAGCTTGGGGTTGGTAGTCATGGATTTAAAGGAGCTAATTTTTTTTGGGCAGCAGGTGGTGCTTGGTCTACATGATAATTTTAGTAGCCATTCACCACTGAATGACTTAATATGATGTGGGTGCTACATGCTGCCTGTTTCTAACTGAGGGCTCCCATCTCTCTCCTTTCCACAGTTGTGAACCCTGCTTTCACATAAGCTATGGTAATATTTTCAGACTGACACAGATGACTTGAGAACCTACCTGCCATTTCTGAACTTGACATAATTAATTAGAATGCTGCAGGGGTGAGGCAGCTGGAGCAGCCCCAGGGTTGGGAAGCTGTGGTAGCATGGTGCTCCTTTTCTCTCAGGGAAGACACTCAACAGGGCTGCGCACAGTTACTGACACTGGTGTGAACAGTGGAGCGTGACTGCAACCGGATAAACCAATTAGAATGTGAAAATCATATCACCCCCTACAAACTCTAGTGCTTTACTGTCAGAACATACCATGGAAATACACAGGTTATGAGGATTCCTTTGTTTTACCTGGAAGTGCTGTGTTTCTCTATTCCCACTGTTTTGTTCTTGGCTCAACCAAAACAGCCAACTCTGAGGAGCAGAAGGGCACTTCTTTGATTTGTCTCATGCAGTATGTAAACACACCTGTAGATAAATGCTAACATTAAGACTGAGAATCTTGCATTGCTGGGAAATAAAAAAAGTTATATATCATTGAAAAAAGAAAAAGAAAAGAAAAGAAAAGAAAAGAGAAAAGAGAAGACAAGAAAAGAGAAGAAAAGAGAAGAAAAGAGAAGAGAAGAAAAGAGAAGAGAAGAAAAGAGAAGAAAAGAAAAGAAAAAAAGAAAAGAAAAGAAAAGAAAAGAAAAGAAAAGAAAAGAAAAGAAAAGAGGTGGTGTTGTCGTAAATATATGTAGTCACTCCCTGTTGTTGACAGGGCCTAAGCATGTCCCTGCTTCCTTTGGGGCGACTGGCAACACCTCAACCTCATCTGATCCAGAGCCCTGAGGGGACATCCAGGCACGTCAGCATGTGGCCAAAGGATGTGACTCTTGAGACTCAGGTGTAGTTGAGTCCTCTAATACAAGAAGGGAATTCTGTCTACAGGGCTCTGACACACCTGAAGGAATATAACACACTTAGGAAAGAGAGAAATATTTTGTCTAAAATAGCATCCATTGGTGATTGCAACATGCTGCACCCATCCTTGTTCTGTGAAGGAAATCCCCATCCATGCTGAAAGCTGGGACTCTTGCAAACATCACAGCATATGACAGATGCTGGGTAGCTGTGTGAGTGCTTGTGCACATGTAGTTGAAAAATATGAACCATTCAAGATGTTGAGAAGTCTTAAATCTAAATTCCCGTTTAAAGTATTTCCTTATTAATTGGAAATATATTTTATGTTCTGAAAGTGCTAATTTTACCTTGACACAATATAGCATACCTTGGAAAAAGGCTTACAAGTTCCAAACATTTTCACAGGTTTTCAAAAACTTTGAAAGTTAAACTGTTATCATTTAGATACCAACAAGTTGGTTTTTTTTTTTTTTTTTTAAATGGTTGCTCTTTCATGTCCTGTAGAAATTTGATATTCCCGATAGGTGATATTTTCAATTCTGACACTTGGTGGTGCTGCAGTTAATAGGTTGGTAATTTTTTGCTGCTGTTTGCCGTGGCTGATTTTGTTCCTCTCCATTTGCAGATACTGCTTCAGCCACCGAAGCCCCTGAAAAAAAAAACAAAAAACAACAAAACCAAAACCAACATTATTCATATTCCTGAGGAGCCATGATCCGTCTTTCAGCAGTCCTTAAGTTGATGATAATAACTGATGTAATAACAACAACAGCAACAACAATAATAAACCACTCCTCTGCCTTAATGGTGCACGTTTCCTTACAAAATATGTAAGCATCACTCCAGTGAAGCAATACAAAACTAGGCATGGTACAGCAATTGTAAGTATCAACATAGAATGAAAGCTCTGAAAGAGAACTTGAGAGGTTATGGAGTCTGTCCTCTTCATGTAGGAGCAAGGACAGCTGGAGGTCTGTCCAACCTCTTCTTGACTACCAGTGTAGGCTTTATGGGAATACTTCAAATACTTTTATGTGGTTTTTTTTTTCATAAATGCCTCCCACTTGGGATCTTTGCCTAAGTAAAGACAAGAGGTGAGGCATGCAGGTTTTGAGTGTTCCAGTCTTACAAGCAAGAAATGGTCATATCTGGCAGTGGGCAGTGGAACAGTGGTCCTTGCCTTTTCCAGCATTTCTGTGGGGCTCATCAGAGGAACCACAGGAGACAAGAGGAGCTGTGTGAACCTCCTCCTACAGTGCTTTGCTCTCAGCATCTCCAAATTTTCCTCCCAGCACCCCAGAAACTTGGCATGCCCACTGGCTTTCCCCCTCAAGAGCCCTTACAGATGCTTTTAGCATTAAAGCAGACATTGCAGGTGATCCTGGAGTGATCAGTGACAAGGCTTTGCTATCATGAAGGAGATTAATTCCTTTGTGGGAGGTGGGCAATGCTGTGATGAGAAGCTGTCTCTCACTGGCTCTGCCCTCCACTTTTGCACAGGAGCAACCTCTGTTCGAGGCAGGAAATATCCTGTAGGGACAAATGATCTTAATTATTAGAACAAATACTACTTGTTTAAGTGCAGATTTTTAGTACTAATACAAATATAATCAAGACATGTTGTTGTAATTAAATGAAATCTGTTCTTTCATTCCCAAAGATTTCCTCTTAAATCTAATTTATTGTTTGATTCATTAATTAATACTAAAGACCCAGAGAAGTGTCAATTCACACACAACAAACATGAGCTAGATCATGACTGCTGTTACAGGCTTCCTGGGAAGTGGTCAAGTTACAGGCTCCAAAAACGCTTTTGTCAACTTTAGCTGACAAAATTAAATGAACATACACCCATCAAAGAAATAAGGTTAAGAAACACGATGTATGTACTGAAACAACAGGGACTCTAAGCTGATGTGGAAAAACTGCCTTCCTAGGCAGGAAAATATGTACTTACTTGGTGGTACTGTGTAGTGAAAGCCTCAAAACATATGGTAGTAGCAATTTTGGTTTTGTTTTAATGATTCTTAACATGCAAGCTTCATATTTCACTGGTCTTGGTACATAGAAGTGGGCTGCTTGTCACATTCTGCTGCTTTGCAGAGGCTGATTTTATATGTGTGGACTTTGGAGTTGGGACAGAGAGAGGAAATTATATGCTGGCAGGAAAAAAAAGAGATGCCCATCATCAGACTGTGAATGGGAGAAATTAGAGCATATGCCTCTTACTCAAGCTCTTTAAAAGTAATTTTTAAAAAAAGGCAAAAAAAAGGCTGGAAGTTCCCTTCATTATTTGAACAGACTATTCTTTTTTTTTTTTTTCTCCAGAAGAAAACCATGGATTTTGGTTCTTCAGTTGTTTGTTTGTTTGTTTGTTTTCCTTGGTTTACTTTTGTTGTAGCTGTAACTCCCTCTTTCAGTTGCTATCTGAAGACTGGATATATTTTCCAACAGAAGAATTTCTGTTTAACCTTTGCCTGTGGAATAAAATTTGTTTTCCTTTGCACCCTGAGGTCTGTCGTTTATACCAAAGGATTATATTAGATGTGATTTTCCCCTGGAAATTAGAGAGCAACCCTGCCTCTTCTGGGAAGTGAGAGAGCAAAACCTAGCCTGTCTGACATCTTGAAGAAGTTTTGCTGAACTCTTCTTCAGAATTGTAGTCCAGTTTATTTTAAATGAGCTTTGAAGTAAATGTCAAGAGTTACTTGAGCTCTCTTATTTCAGTCCACAATATACCTAGTAACTTGTAAGTCATTAATTTACAGACACACTTGTTTATCCTGTTACTCCCTTACCATGGCATGGGAAAACTCCAGAAGGATTTTGCCACTCTAAGAACACATTTCCAGAACTAATTCCAGTACTTCTGTTAGGAAGAACTCCTTTTTTTTTAAAAAAAAAAAAGTACTTTCTACTTCTATTCCCAGATAGATATATACCCGTTAAGCACAATGTATAAGCATTTCTTTCTTCTTTTCATGAGTGTCCCATTTAGTCTTTGTCAGAAGATTTTATTTGGACTTTCTCTATTCTCAGGGGGTTTTTGTCTCACAGGGCTGTAGGCGAGCTGGACCTTGCAAAGGCAACTGAAGCCACAAGTCTCATGAAGAAAAAGGAGCAATAGTTCTTTGTACACACATACCCTGCACATATCTATTTTATCCCAAAACAAGCAACTCAGCAGACAATAATCCTTGCAGATGTTGCCAGGATCTTCCTCAGCTGGAGCCCTGGGATGGCCAAGATGTTTGTTTGCTTCCTTGGTGCTGCTACTCTCTGACAGGGCCTCTGTCTTGGTTGAGGATGCTCTGAAGAGGGCTTGTACCTCCACCTGGGTTTGGCTGCAGGCAGAGTGTGTGTTTCTCTTGTTTTATGTACGTTACTATTCATATCACTGAATTCATGATTAAAAATAGTTGGGGAGAAAGTAAAGATTGCATGATTTCAGATTTGAGAAGCTGAAAACTATATTAGAAAATAGAATTTTATTAGGAAAAAAGATTTTACATAGGAAAAGCAGTGCCATTCATTCACGTTTGAATGAGATTTTCACAACAAAATATATGTTTCATCACAACTGAAGAAAAACCTGTTTTAAACTGCCATTTAGTAATTACAGAGTATAAAAATGTGCATGAGGTGAACAAGAAAGAGCCTTAGAGGAATCTCAGAACAAACCTCACTGTAAGATCACATATAGAAATCATTTTAGTATTATTATAATGGAAGGCTTTCTGCAGAATTACAAGAAAACTGGCATTAGCACCCAGCTAATTCACAAAGCAAAAACCCACAGTGAAGAACTAAATCTTCTTCCAGTACAATGCAATATATAGACTTTATATAGGAGACAGTGGTAAGTGGATAAACCCATTCCAAGCCAAAATGAACACTCTCTGAGGCAGCTTTGCTGACTGGCAGATGATAGTTACAGTGGCACAATTCTGTCAGGAAGAGTAACAATATCCTAGCACTCCTTTTTCAGACCTGCTGCATGACTGGCCTGAACACAGCACCTCTGTCTCTCTAGATTGTGCTTCCCCCAGCACGAGCACTACCTTTATGATTCCACTTCATTCAAAGCTTTCTATCAAAACTGTAAAAAATGCTGTAGGAGACACTGTGTCTGAGTGGACATGTAAGAAATACCTCATGTTGCTGGAGAAACTCTGGCAGCTGCTGACTGCAGTGGGACCAGCTGCCAGGCGTTCCCACACTGACCCTAGCTGTGACTGGAGGTCTAGCTTCTCACTCCTACTAAAAGACTAGATGTTGGATAGATGGTCTTTTCTCTGTGTTTCTGTTGTTTATTGTATTTTTTAAAGATATAAGGCTTTCTTAAGGTGATTTCTGGCCTAGCCCCGTGATTTATGTAAATGATGATCAACAGCCTCAGTTCATACCAGTGACAGTTGGATTTAATAACTTACTGCACTGAAATACACTACAATGTCTTTTGAAAAATGTCATGATCCTCAAGAATTCATTTTTACTACTTCACACAGAATGCAATGCTCCTAACCAGGGCTGGAAATAAAGCAATTGACTGAAGCACATACAGAAAAAGCACTGAAGCACTGTATGAAATACATACTGAAGCACAAGGCAGATGTGAATCTCCACATTGGATTAGTCTCTTAACGGAAGCACCATTGTTTTTCCCACTTAATATTTTCTTTTAGACCTTCTAGTGTTGCCTTATCTGTGTACCTGTGACTTAACATCCAGCTTACCAAGGCAAAGGATTTTACTGCTTCAACCACTAACAGCCTGCAAGACACAGAAGTTCCATCAAATAGTGAAAGAGCCCCAGTGACAGGAAGATTTCTGAAGGGCACAGAAACTTTCCTTGATGCATTTAAATGCAAAAAGCATACTTGATGAGCTGTTAAGACTATGACAGAGGAACCTATTTGTATTTCTTGTTTTGTGTCCCCAGGAGCAGTTTGTTTGCAGGAGACAAGCAGGAGACCAACAGGAGACAAGCCACAGACAAGCAGGTGCATCTCATGCTAAGAGCTCTCCAGACTCTCAAATACGGTAACTTTTATTAAAGCATAGTCTGGATGCTGCTGATGAGCAGTGAGGAGATTTCAACAGAAAGCTTTCCTTCTCGACATTGTTTTGTTTGATTATTTTTGGTTTAGATCTCATTTTCAGGATCCTAAAGTGCAACAAGGGAATGTAGCCAGATGTTTTCTTTGTGCTTTGTGCTCTGGCTGAACCTTGTAAAAAAGCTATAACCTTCAAAGTAAATTTTTGGATTACTTATCCTGAGCCTCTTTTTTTTTCTTCCTCCTTTTTTTTTTTCCTTTCCCTCCAGCTGTTCAAGATTCAAGATTGTTCCTTGCTGAAACCAAAATTTGTACTTTTCCCATTTTCTCTTATTTCTTTTACTTTTTAGGAGAGAAAACTTGCAATTTCTTTGTAGCTTAAATTTTGTTTTGTTCTTTTTTTTTTTTTAAATTGTACATTGCAAAATCAGTTTTATGAGTGCCAAAACCTTTTAAGGTATACACCTTTTTCTACAGTAAAGCACCACAATAATTGGGCTGGTTCAGAGCCTGTTGCTCTGATGTAAGGGTACCTGATCCCTCATTTTGTACTGGCTGTCCGCTGCCCACCACAATGTCTTTGTGAAAGGTCACATACCAGTGAGAAGAAAGCTTGGAAACAGCTTCCTCTCAAGCAGAAGGTGTTTGCTTTGTTTTTTTTTTTTAAATCATACACCATGACAGTAGATGCTATTTTTTGTCCTCTACAAATGTAGTTTATTATAGCTTAAAAATAAAAGATTCAGCCTTATGCCTGTGCTGTGGTTGAAGACTATATTTCTCCCAGGCAAAATCAGACGGCAGTGAGCCATGGCTGAGGAAACAGCATATGAGGGGGAAAAAAAAAGTTTCGATCAAAACATCCTTCGTTGGCAGTGAATTACAGCTGCCAGTGAGGCACGGTCAGGAACAGATGAGGCTGTCTTTTGTCCTGTGAAGGGCCACATGGTGTGAGGACACCCAGGCTGTTTTGTGTGGGAGATAACTTGAGTCTCAGAAGCACTCTGTGCAAACCCTGGGGTCACATTCCAGGCGTCTTGTTCATTGGGCCAGTGCCTGGGCCACCATGTGGGGACTGCTGCTGGCACTGGCCCCTGCACCTCTCCTCATCACAGCTCCCATGTTCTCCCCTGGAAAGTGTGGTAAGGGTCAGTTTAACTTCCTCCTCCGAAAGAAATGCGTGCTTGTTGCCCAGGAGCGGGACTGGTGAAGCTGCCAGGTCCTTTGCAACAGCAGCGGACTGACAGGCACCAACGCACAGCAGTGTCTACCCTGTCCTGAATGGGAGGAAGAGGTGTTGTGGGGAAACACCCAGTGCTGCGGGTGCGGCAGGGCCAAGGCACCGAGCTGTCCGCAGCACCTTCACACTGCCAGTCTCACGCAGCTCGGCAGTTAGGAGGCTGCCCTCAGAAATGCCCACCAAAGTGAATTGGCAACCCTTCCTTTTGCTGACTCTCCTTGCATGGCAGACGCCATGGTGGTGGATGTCGGATGAATTACAGGTTTGGGACTGCTTTGGGGTGTATATGCTATGTGTCTGCTCTCAAATCCTCTGGCTGTTCACCCATGATCTTACTGCCTGCCCTTTCCACTGCCTCATGGAACTGTGGAAAACAGAAGCCTTTCCTCCTGAGGTCTGTGGTCTTTGGTCATCCAAAAATACATGTCTCTTCACTCACCACTTGTACTGCTATTGCTGCAGCCCACCCAGGCCCTTTAATAGAGAGAGTTGGCTCCCTGCTTCTGCTGTCTGATATTCTTAGTTGGAGAGACTTGCTGGAAACAAGCGGTCCTCTGAGCAGCTTCCTATGGACTTGCTTGCATGCGGTTGTGTCTGCTGAGCTGCAAGCTCCATTTCAAACATTTTTTCGTGAGTGGAAAATCCAGAACATCCCTCTCAAGCGGCATCCTGAGTGTCTAGCAAGAGATCTGCTCTCATTCCACCACATCTCTCACTGGGGTTATTAGTAGGCCTCTCTTCTTTCCCGTGAAGTGTATGAGAACTTATTTTTTCTGCTCTCTCTTCTAAATGGGGCAGAAACAAGCTAAAGCCTCAACAGCAGCTTGAGAAGTACGGGAATAAGATGATAGTGAGCACAGACCTTGGTTTCCTTACCAACCCAGAAACAGGATGAACATATATATATAGAAAGAGGCTTATAGTTTTATCTTCTTTATGATAAAGCAGTGTCATGGAAAGTAGCTGGGTACAGGGAAAGAGGCTTTTCAGGATATTAAGTTTCCTGCAGTGTTAAAGTGGGGACAATGCATTTCTTAGCTGAGTAAAAGGACTATTTCAAAAGGCCTTCCCCTTGCAGTCAAAGTCTCACAGACTCTCCTGTGTTTCCGAGTTTGCATCTGGAAGGAAACAAAAGATGCAAACACCAGATCCAGTGTGTTAACTGAAAAAGATATTTTTTCAGTCAAGCAGATGGCAAATAGAAACCTACTATAGAAATAAACTTACGCAACTCTTCACAACCAGTGTGTGCCTGGTAAATACAACCTGCCAGATAGAACACTGAGATAGAGTTAAGCAAAACAGCTTGTGCTATTAAGACAGCAAAGGAAGGAGCAAACAGTAATTTATAATGAACTTGCGAAGGATATGCAAAAATAAAAAGGTAGTGATGTAATCCAAGTGTTGCTTCAAAATATTACAGTTATGGTTTCTGTTTATTCGTGTGGCCCACCAAACCCTGCAAACCAACAACAGCAATAGGAATAAACCCTCAGCGGAAGCATAAGTAAAGGCATGCAGCAGCTGCTGGAAGCTGTGCAGGCTGTGTGAAGTGGGAGCGAGCCAGTCCCAGCCCAGCTCTGCTCTGCTCCTGGCTGGAAGGAGAAGCTGTAGGAAAAAAAAAAATAAGAGAAGGCAAAGCTATGGGGAGAAGAAGAAGAAAGCGAGGCTGAAGAGAGCATAAGGCAAAGGCCCACTGTGTAGTCATGGCTGCTCAGAGCCAGGCGCCACAGGGCTGTGTGGGGATCAGTCCACAAAGAGGCTTTTGGAGCACACGGTGACCCCCAGGTCATAGGCAAACAGCAGGAACCCAGGGCCACATCACAGCCACTGCTGCTTCTCCTGATTCCTAGATGGATGGTCAGGAGAAAAGTAAGGGTGAGGGCAGCTAAATGAGAAGAAGCAACTGAGAGATTTGTACATCTTGTATGTTACAACATGTTAGAAGTTAATTATGTGGGTTAAATGTTTACCACAAGGACCTGAGTTATAACAAAATTTAATGTTTGATGGCAGATAAGTTCAGCTAGGATATTCAATGCAGTACATTAGCCACTTTCTATCTATTCAAGTTTCCCCTAAAGATTGAAGGTATTTCAGAGGGTAAATGCTACTCAAAACAGTTCATTTTACCTCACCTAGGTTAGCATTCTCAATTATTATGGATAAAAAGCTACACACAAGGCTTACATTTTCCTGAAGTGTATTTTCTATTGTTAGGATAACAGGATGTAGTCTGGCAAAGGCTGGCATTTGAGTTTTACACACTGGGAACAAACCTGCTGATTGTACTGCTGGTTTCCTAACTTTCACCTTTTTTCCCCTAAATTTAAAACTTTTATTTAAAACAGCCACTTGAGTTTCTCACATGGGCTTCATATCCTGGCATCAGCTCTCCCATGTCCACATCTTTCCTTATAAAATCGTATTTTTGATTGACATTCATACAGAAGAAGCTCCCAGAGGAACTGATTGAACCATATGGGTCCTATCTTTTGACATGACAATTATTGCCTGATAATAACACAATAGCAATAGCAGCATGTTTGAGAATCAATAGTGAAATACTAATGAATGTTAATGCATTGTTTTAATCTACTACATTTGTTTTGTTGATGTACTTATTAACCTTCTGGTCTGTGGTTAATAAGGCATTCTATTTTAAGGTAATATTATCTGGGGGAAGAAGAAAAGCAACACTGATGAAGTTAGACAATTTGTTCTTCATTTCACTCACATTTTGCTTGCTAATTGATAGCAGATTTTTACCCCTAACGCATAGACTGGAAGGATATTGATGTTATTTTAATAACACAGTGACAGAGAGATGGTTTTAAAAAGAGAATGCACAGCTTATTTTAGCTGTACAAAAGAACATTATGGCCAGGAAATGCCACACATTGCACAAGCAGCCTGAGGGTCCATACTGGTCACACAAGCTACTCACTGTGCTGAGCGTGGGCTCAACAAAGACGATGGTCCTACTGCAGGACGAAAGCCAAGGACAAGTAGAGTACAAGGCTGTTTTGTAGTGCACAGATGAACACTTCCCAGGGGGCAAGGTTTCTTCCTCCCTGCTTTAAATTAGTTCCTCTCTATTCTTCTGCCCTTTCATTGTCACGCTTTCTGGCTCCTATGTCCATGTAGCCTATTGGTGTCTGCCCAGCTTGGTTGAAGCCATTTAGCTGTTGCTTGTCACGGGG
Source organism: Urocolius indicus (assembly GCA_013401255.1). Lineage (NCBI taxonomy): Eukaryota > Metazoa > Chordata > Aves > Coliiformes > Coliidae > Urocolius > Urocolius indicus. Next base: position 183,720 of record WBNH01003507.1, on the reverse strand, counting down.
TTTGGAGGTGCTGGGGAGAGGACAGAGGGATTTCACTATTCGCAAAGGAATAACCTTAAATGTTCCTCCTTTCATCTGCCTTTCTAGATGCCTTTTTCACTCTGGATAAGATTTACAGATGTGTCTAAGCACACTTTTCACTGACAAGTAGTGAGATTCATGTTTCAAAAGCCTTCTGGCCTTTTTGAAAGTTTATTTCTTAGTGACTTTTATTGCTATGGTACAGAAAACAGCATCCCTCATCAACTTTAACAATGAAAATATCCTCAAGATCTGGAAAGATGGAGCCTGGAAGTGTAATTTTCAAAGCCCAGATCTGCCAGAGCCCTTGCTCCACCTTAACAAGCTTGATCAGCTGCAGTTGTGACCCTACATGCCAGTGCCTGGGACCAATGCTTCCTTCCCTATTGGTGTTGTAGAGTGCTGCTTTTCAGTCTTGACAGTTTTCTAATTTTGCACTGGCTGAGACCTTCCTTGGAGAAAAGCTATACCTCTCCATTGCTTTGGTAAGAAAATATAAGGTAGAGAACAGCTGTACTTTTTTTTCCCCCTAAACTAATTTATTTTCTTTGTGGGTGCAAAGCTTGTACTTTAGACCTTGAATTGCATAATTATGCCAAGTTTTTTTTTTTTTTTTAAAGAGTTAAAGCATACTTGAATTGTATCATAATTTAAGTGTCAAATACTCTTGAATTAATTTGGATGCTTCTCTTCTAAGCCTTCACTCTAATTCCATCAACAAGATGCTTAATAATAGGGTTTAGTGGTTGGATACCAGGTGCAAGTAGTCTCTGTTGTTCCCAGAAGAATATTATGTTTTCCTTTCCCAATTAAAATTTCTTTTAAAAGTTTTCATATTAAAGAAAGTAAGAATTCCTTGTATATACGGTAAGGGTCCTGGATTTTATATCACCATTTATATATATGTAAACATACATACATCTATGTATGTAATATGTATGTACACGAAGCAGAAGCTGTCATTTCTGGTGGCTTCCTCTTGTACTAGAGGAGTCGAAGGAAGGAGAAGAAAAGAAATAGCTAAGGTTGGAGGGCATTTCAGTTCATTCAATTGCTAAACCATTTCAGACACATTTCCAGGCACTTAAATGTTTTCTTGTCTGAGTTGGGGAAATTATATTTCTGATAAATCAGATTGCTTTGAAAGAAGGTGTTTCCCTTTTTTCTGGATTCTGTATTTAGGTGTTTCTCTTTAGTGACTATGACTGTATACCATTACTCAAGTAGCTGTCTCCACAGCATTTGTGTCCATGTCTTAAGCTTGGGAATGGCCCAAAAAGGCTATGCTTGAACAATGTATCCAGATTTTACATTGAGATTGCAGAGTTCTGGGACAGGAACATGCAGTCAATCTTCATATAACATGAGCTAAATACATAGGCCTTGGAAATACAAGTGCTTGACAGCATTTTAGTGACTGAGTGCATGCTGAGGCTGTGATTTCTGTTACTTCTTTCTTTTCACAAATGCCAGCAAAAGCATGAACAGGCTAAACCAGAACCACTTTGTTCATTACGTTGGATGCTTCTTACATTATTATCCCTTCTCACTCCTCTTCCATCTGAAGCAGCTGTTTATTATATACCCTGCTGGTGCAATTAATGAGAAAGCCAAGGTCCAGTTGTGCTGACTAATGCCCAAACTCCACAACTTTACAACAGCCACAGTGGGAAAGAAAGATATTGGTGTATTTTGTTTCTTGGAACAGTGATAGCTGCCGCCTGAAATTGTTGGTATCTGATCTGGGCTCTGGAAGTCCATCTCTCTACATAAGCTGCCTAGAAAAAGCCGCTGGACTGTCAACTTACCATTCTTACCACAAAAACAACCATTCTCCAAAAAACGTAACATGTAATAAAACATAACTATAAAATATTTAAGAACTTATTTTGCCCCATAAAGTAATTTCTTTAAAAGGAAATGCACAAATATTTGAAGTTTTGTTCTTTGAGCCTCTTCGGTGTGTGTGGTATACAGCTACCACCTGACTTTTTTTTTTCAGAAGTATTCACACAGTATGTTACTTTTTCTTCAAAGCCTTTGATTTCTTGGAAGCTGAATTGATCTATGGTAGAAAAACATGTGCAATTCAGTATGATTTTCTTGTAATTTCTTATTCATTTCTACTCAGATTCCAGTGCCTGTCTCCTAGAAAGCAAGCTTTGGTACAGCACTTTGCAGACCAGCTGACACAGTATTCTTTTATCACTGCTCAAAATAGCCTTCCTGATGTGAATCGAACAATTGCAATGCAGTGGTATTATTTATCTCCTCTGTGATATGTCAGGTTGAGCAGGGAAATCTTTTAAGGGTCAATTCAAAGAAACCAAAATACCCCTTTGATAGTGTACACTATGGAAGGCTGCTGAGGACATGGCAGTTCTGACTACTGAGATCCTTAAATTCAAGTGAAATCTTGTAGCTAGTGGTGTTATTTGAATAAGAATCAAAAGGAGCTTGTGAGTTGAAAGGCTAAAGCTAACATGTTAGAAATGTGACAAATGAGGGGATAGTGTGCTGTTTATGAAGTAGGAAGGAAGGTGAAAGAACTATCTTTGTTCTGTCTTTAAGTTAAAACTAGATTATGTGTTTCACATCAAATTATTTCTCTTAACAGCACTTAGAAAAGAAACAAATACATTACTAGATCTCAGATAATACTAGAAATGTAACCTCATGGGTTTTTTTTTTTTTTGAGCTTTTAATTTTTCCTCATTTATTTTCAATTTAAATGTTTGATAAAGTTATGTTAGTCCAAATTCACTCTTGGATAACTTTGATTACAGGGAGGCTGATGTGTGGATTTCACATTCATCCTGCTGCATGGGAAAGGCATATTTGCTAAGAACAAAGCTTAATTTTTTACATTGTCTTTGCGGTCTGGAAGAAAGTGAGTGATTTTGGAGATGGAGACAGAGGTCTGCTCTGCAGCAGCTCCTCTGTGTGTTCATGTTGGACTCCTCACTTTCTCCCTGTGAGAAAATGGTGTAGGGAAAGATCAGTAACTTGCATGTTTCTGCTGTGTGACAGTGCACAAGCCTCTTGACTCTTTCTTGATTTTCTCACTCAGAAAAATGTTTATCTGATCAGAGTGTAGCTCCAAGTATGTGACAAATGATGTCTGAAACACCAGCAAAAGAGTTTATAGCTGCACTAACTGAAATGGATTTGTTCAGATTTAAACGTCCAATAATATTAGCCTAGTGATCGTATTGAGCTTGGGAGGTAACCAAGTGTTACCAATATAACCAGCAGTGTAGGCTGATTGTACTGTAGTCTGATATATTGTAGGCTGGAGTCATTAGAAGAAAAAAAGTCTAGTCAAAACAACTTCAGGAGTGTAATTACCAAACAGACTGATATGCCTTTCTTCCATCAGAAAGGGATGTGACAGCATGCAAAAGTGTTTTGTCATTCACATCCAGAAAAAGAAGAATGTGTTGTTTCAGTCTTGTGACAACTCTACATCATTGCTACATACTAAGAAAAAATGTCATGCTTTTTGCAGCTTTATCTGGAGCAGCCAAATAAACTGGGTGTATTTATAGTCTCTTGAAGAATACAGGCACTGGTATTTTAAGTGCAGCTGGTGATTCATGGAAAACTGATAAACATTAATTTCAAAAACAATGGTACTGAGCCCTTGTGTTCTGCTCCCTATAGCTGCCACTTCTTGTATCTTACCACTTAGTCATACATCCTGAAACACCCGGAGATCTTCGCAGTTGTATGGATCTGTTCATGCTGTGAATATCACTATTCTTTTTAGATTACTTGTTTTCTTAATATTGTACTTGAAATACTTGTGAAATAATCCTTCTGTCTCCACTGAGATGTTAGTAGACCAGCACCATCACAAAACTTGATACTACCATAAGTGACACCTGCTCTGTCAGTTTTACAAAGCTGTAGTAATTTCTTAGTCATTAAAATAATTTTTAACCCTTGACTGGTCCTTCAGTATTACAGCTCAGGGTTGTTTTTTTTGCTTTTTACTGCCTGTGCCAAATCTATCCTGAATAAACATAAGATGCCAGAACAGGCAAATCAGGATCTTTCCTAGGCATTTAGTGCTGTGAAAAAAGTGGTTATTTTAACTTGAACTCATTTCCTGAAACATTATATAATGTTCTTTGTTGAGCAAAGATAAGAGACTAAACATGGTACTAATCTCTCCTCTAAACTGAAACAATAAAAAGTTAGGATTTACAGTAGAAAAGGGGGAAGTAAGTGTTCTGTTAAATCATAATTTCATCCTCTGAATTTCCCAAGAATTGTCACTAGTGTACTCCTCTGAATAGGTTGGGACGCAGTTATTTAGAAAACAAAGAGTCTGAGAGCACTTTTGTTGTTGTTTCAAAAAAATGGAAAGACAATGTTTTGGTGGTCCGATCCATGTGGGACTAGAAACTTTGTGTGCACCCTGCCCAGAAACCTTGGTCCCCAGCTGACAGATGAAAGTGTCTATGGGGAGCTCATGTGGAGTGAGAGAATGAGCTTTCAGATATCTTTTAGTAGCACATTCTCCCTCATAGTATAAGGTCTCTCTACTGAATCTGGTAGAAAATATTTTGGACTGCTTACTACATCTGAAAATGTACCTGTAGAGGGTTAATGCAGTTCTAGCAGTAAGCTCTGCCTGTTAATTGCAACCCTCTGCCCTCCTGAATCTGTGCTGCCTCCTGAACTTGGATTGGAAATGAAACTGAGATAATTGTTTAAGTGAAAGCTAATTACGTTATTATTGTATGTTCACTGGTCAATAATACTTACTGCTTGTCATACATAAGTGTTGGAAAGGAACCTCTGAATCAATTCTGTTCACCCATAACATCAAACAACCTACTTTTCATTTTTGCTCTGTGTGCATACAAAGAATTTAAGCTCATTTCTTCACCTCTGTCATCTCCTGCTGCATCAATGTTTAGTGGGGAGACAACATAGAGGGGCAGCAAGACCTGCTTAAATACGTGTAAGTTGATTTGGAAGGAGGAACGAGAATCCTGCTGCACTTCAATGTGAATTGTGAAAGGAGTTATTTTTATCACAAAGGACTTGCTTAAAAATTTATTTGTAAACGTCTCTATTGTTCATGAACAATAGAATGCAGAAATAATGGAGAGCAAATTATGAACAAATAGATGTAGATGTAGATGTAAGATGTAGATCTTACTTCTGCTCAAATTTTAAGATACTAAACCTGCATATCACAGCAGAAAATGTGGTTTTGTTAAGACTCATCTTACCACAGCCAATTAAGAATTTGGGCCAGATCTTATAGGTGATAATTACTATAACTTTAATGACACCGGTAGCTTAGGGACTCTGGCCACAATAGAGGTTTTCTCATGGTGCAAAAAATATGAGAATTTTAAGGGTGCCAGTTACACATCAATAATATGCAATAGTTTTGAATGTTTCTCATTGGCACCGAGAAAGCAACTTGACACAGATATTTTGTCAGCTTGGTAGAGATCCTAGTTAGCACAACAATACTGTGAAATTTCTGAAGCATATGAGGTAAATGCCATCTTCAGAAAATGCTAGCCACAGTCTGAAAAATCACTTTGAATATGTGAAAGTATAAAGTATTTTCTATACCACTTGTATATTTTCCTGCATACAAAGGGAATAAGAGCTGGAAAAAACTGCATATCTGAGCTTTTTTCGTATGTGTCTCATTAATCCCTGGATAGCTGCCTTGTGCTAAAGGAATCCCAAGGGCCAGACTGAAAGGGCATAGATGTTCTGGGATAAGGTAACCTTCTTTTACAAAAGCAACTCCTTTCTCTACCAGTGGTGTAGGAAACTCTTCTCACCTTTTCCAAGCACTATTTAAGGACTTTAAATTAAATATGTGTTGAGTAAAGGCACAGTACTCTGAGATGTAGATGTAAGGTGTGTTTCCCAAGGGGTAACTCCAAGAAGATTTTTAGTGTTGGAGTATACTCAGTAGAGTGCAAAGTACTTAGTAGGAGCTTGGGTTTCCAAAGCTTACAGCTACTTAGGTGGCCCTCTGACTCTGAGGACCAAAATCTTTTCTTAGGCAAAAGTATGAGAATCTCAAACTAACAAGAGGAGTCACCATGATTTTTGTTGCTATTCCTTGCCCAGCTCATCCTTGTATTTGCTGTCATTAGGGAAATTGACTTTTGGGACAGCCTACAGTTTCAGCATTTCCCTTCCACTGCATTTATTTTTTCTTCTCTATTTCTAGTTCTTTTCGCTGTTCTTAAATAGTCTTTTCATTTTCCCTACTCCCTGTATCAAACTAACATTCGATTGGTCATTGTTTGGCTTTCATAGTCCAATTAGATTAACAGCATGTCATTCTTTTAAGATTAAATCCTAATATATATATTGAGAATGTGCTGGAGCATATACTGGTTCCTGGAGGGTTATTTTCATAAATAGAAGTGCCAGCATCCTGCTGAGTTTCTGTTTTTGTCCTGTTTGCATAATGAGAGGTTAGGCTTCAGATAAGCCATTTGGAGTTAGGTGGAACTACTGAAGTAGGACAGATACCAGATATCACTGCCTTATATTTACAGGTGCCTGTGTGAGATCAGATATGCTGCGCCTCGAGTAGACTTTTGCCACTTGTGTTAAGTATTAGGAAAGCAGGGTTGGATATAGCAGGTTTAACTGGAAAGGGCTTGTTGTGGGAAGTAATGCTATTTCTTCTGGTCACTCTTGCGTTGCTTTCACATCCTATTTCAGTCTATGAATAGATTCCAAATGTATCTGAAAGCTGTTTGGATGCAGAACCCACACGGTTCCCATACTTGATCTTCCTCAATCAAACTGTAAAGGTCATATTTCCTGCTGATGGACATTGTTGGTTCCAGCAAAGATGGGCTGTTGCTCCCTTCCACTCTCATCCTTTTTTAATCTCTCTTCCATTTCCAGTGGAACTATTTCCCAGGAACAGATAAAGTAGAGAAACTATTGATAGGAAATGGTAGAATTGTAGTATTCTTATTGTAGTATTGTAGCATTGTTATCTGTCTGTTAGAAGCCTTAATTGATAGCTTTTCAGCAGAAAACTCTTTTGGGTTTCGTCTACAGATATGTTGTACTGTAAATGTTAATAAAGTCACATGTATAATTTTCAGAGAATTCACAGTAGTGAGTCTAACATGCACATCCTGACATCTTGATACTTATTATTAAGTATAAGTTTATAATACAAGTAGTATTAGTACTTCGTACTGTTAAGCATTCCTTTAACTTTCCTTTAACTTTCATTTCACTGTAAGCTTGTGAAAGAAAATATTTTCACTGGAACATAATTATGGGCTTAGATTTAGAAATGTTAATTTCTAAATGGGTGCCATAGAAAAATGTCTCAAGAGATTGTTTTACATGCTGTCTGCTGTCCTGTATCAGTTTCTTATTGGAAATTACTTGAAGCCAACTAAATTGGAAAGGGATTGCAGAAGAACAGGGTTTCTGCTTGCAATCATTTTTGGGGGAGTGATTGCAACCTCAGACCTGTAATAGCAGATCCTGCTCTGTTTGTTTATCCTTGAGGGGTGCAGCTAGGCCTGCCTGAGAAGCCTAATGTTACGACAGGGTACAAGTGTAGTAGTGATCATATTGCTCCCCCAGTACTGACACAAAGGAAAGCAGGTGCACTTTGAATGCACATGGGAGAGATTCAGCTTGGAAAATCCTCCTCCTGGACTAGAAGCAAGTTAGCCAGCTAAAATCTTGTCTACCTGGGAAAAATAGTTATGCAATGCATGTGTTTNTTATAAACATTAATGAGATCCCCCCTCAATCTCCTCTTTTCTAAACTAAACAGCCCCAGTTCCCACAGCCTTTCCTCATCAGAAAGATGCTCCAGTCCCCTGATCATGTTGGCAGCCCTGTGCTGGGCTCTCTCCAGAAGTTCTCTGTCCCTCTTGATCTGGGGAGCCCAGAACTGGACACAGGACTCCAGATGAGGCCTCACTATAATGTTGCTTAAATAATCCCCATTAAATTGAATTTTGAATAATAAAAATTAAAGTATCTTGTCTTTGGTATGAAAGAGAATTTAGCTAAAATTGCAACTTACATTCTAAGTGAATTCATATGCAAAGGCAGTGAAGTGGTTTAATGGAGCCACTTCTAATGAGCTAAAAATGTGGACTGCTGGTGCTTTTACCCTCCATGAGAAAAATGTTACATACAGAATTCCTTTATTAAATCTAAAGAGAAACAAAAGTGCTAGAAGCTTTTAGCATGCTTTTTAGCACCAGTAAGTCAGACCCTTGTCCCTTCCACGGCTTTGATTTCAACTGATGTAAAAATCAAGAGCTTTGCCTCCACTCTTTTATTGAAAAGCTAGATGTTTAACACCTACTTTTTTCTTCCCATGGTGAAACATGTAATTTTGTCAATGAAAATAAAGCCTAAAATTAGTGCAAATATACTTTTGTTTGGATGTGTCCACAAACATTTTACATTAATAATCACTTCATAGCTGGTCCACATAGCTCTTAAATGTGTGCTCTCACTATATCAGTCACAAATCAGTGAGGTCTAAACATGAAAGAGAGAAGGAAGGTAACTTTTTCTTGCTTTGTGACTAGAGTAGACTAAGAAACATGTACCTGAACTCTTAGCATCCGATGCATGTTAAATTGTTGGGGTTATTTATGTGTAATGTCATTTTAAATTAGGATGGCTGACCAGACTTGGGAGAAGGGAAAAAACATCTCTGGTTAGCTGAAACATTTTACTTTGTTTTTTAAAGTGTGTAGTCATCTTAAAAAGTAGCTAAGTTAGAAAATAAAACCATTTAGAATTGAAAAAGTAGTAAGGGCTTTGTACTGCTATGTTTTCTGACAATTTATTTTAAAATAAATTGTTTGAAAGACATGTAGAAGAAAAAGTATTTAAGCTATTTTCCACTCTCAAAGTTAAGCTGAAAATTACGGTTAAAATCTTTGCTCAATTTTAGCACATCAAGATTTCCCTTTCTCAACACTCCTTCAAGCAAACTTTAAAGGAAGGCTCCTAGAACTTATATTTTAATTGCTCCTTCATGTGCTTTGGCACTTTTCAAGTTTCTTTGTTTTATCATGCAAATTCCCTGTTAAAGAATATTAAAACCAATTTCCCTGAAATAATTTATTTAACAATAGTTACACTTTGAAAGAAAGTGCAGTAACTAATTGTACTTTTTAAAAACAACTTTTTTTTTCTGTTTGCTCTATGCTGTCATCCCTTTGCTTTGAGACTTTTTAGTGAATTTAGGGCTTAATCTAGAAATGGCCTAATTTGCCATACTGTGGGAAGAAGGGATAGCAGAGAAGTCCTGGAGTGAGGAAATAATTAAAATGCTAATGAATTTGGCCTAAGAAAAGGTGTTTACCAAACAGACATGAAGGAGTGTAGTTTGGAATTGCAAGAAGAGATCGAAAGATGTGTGAAATATGATTGCAAAAGGAAATTAAAATATATGTATCAAAGCTTAATTATTTTAATTAAAGGTTTTGAAAAACAGATACAGAGTAGGCACAGAAGTGAATGATGCAGATGAATGTTTGAGATGAGCAGCTGATGTAATGTTTAAACATGTTAATAAAAATATGGGAGCACTTCTCTGCCAAGAATGAGGGAATTTTTTTCTATATGAATACAAAGTGCTGACCTGTGGAGACAGAAGGAGTAGGCAGAGACACACATAGATTCTTGTGAGGTGGATTTTTCAGAGTTTGCCTCATTACTGGCATGTCTCAATTGCAATGGGACAAACTCTTGCTTATCAAAAGACACTTCTTCTATCTGGATCTCCTGGTGTTAAGCTCCTTAATATCTGAGCACCTAAAGGGAGGCCTGGTTTTGCCAGCAATGTGCCAGGGAAAACAGAGGAGGAGGAGGAGGTTGGGTGACTGATGTCAGGGCTGGAGTTGGTACTATTTGACTTCAGCTCACATGGCTATGGGAAGTGTATACTGACCCAGCAGGTCATGACGCTTTTCTTGGTCATCACTGAAAAGGTGATGCTCTGTAAGTACAGCCTGCCTGAGTCCTGAGGGCTTAAGCAGGTATTTTTTAGCTCAGACACTTAAGTGCAACTGTGCCCCAGGATGGAGAGGTTCTGCTTCTGGTGTGTGGGGCTCCAGTACAAGACATGTTTGGTCATTTTCTTACTGTCTTACCAGCTATTTTCAGACCAAAAATGATTGTGTAAATTATTTTACCCTCAAAGCAAGAAGAGATGATTTTGCCAATATCAACAGTGTATTTCAAAGCCTTCCAGGTTCCCCAGAACACAAAGGCTGACTCAGAGCTGTGACTCACCATCAGGAAGCAGCAAGCTGGGGACCTCCTTATCTGCTTTCGTATCTGGGGTGTGGGAACCAGCAGTGGGGTGGGGTGCATGTTGGTGGAAGAGTAGAGGAAAGGTTAAATATCATGACAACTTCCACTTCTTTGGAAAAGGGGTAAGAAACAGTCATGTTTTCTTGTGTCTTTCCTTACTGGCACTGGAATTGTTTTAATAGGGGAAATATGTAAGTACTGTAGACTCCTTGACAGTTATACAGTAAAACAGTCCTTGGGTGAATTATTTATGTGCAACTCAGTAGATTGATTCTTAAAGTTTTACAAGTGATGAGAATTAGTCCAGGCACACAGGGAATTGTCACTGCTAGCTTTGTAATGACTCTGGGCTCTGTCAGTCTGCTTTGCCTGGGTCAATTTGCTGTCAGTGCAACTTCCTCCTCACGTGCAGCCCTGCTAGCACAACAGATGACTTGTGAGTGAGATTGTGCAGGGCTTTTGCACCTGACTTCTAAAAGACAACCTTTGTGCATGGATGTCAAAATGAGAACTTTCACTGGGACTTTTTCAAAGCTAAAAGATGCTCCAGGAACTGGGATATTACCAGTGAGTAATGAGGCACAGCATGTCTTTTGGCAAAAACTGTGCTGAAGCATGCAGAGAACTTCCTGCCTTTAGGTCTGTCTGTGGTATGTGCTTCTTTCAATCCTTCGCTGCTTTAACAGTAAATAGTTATTTAAGCTTCAGAAGGTGCTGAATGTTTTTTTCTTTCACTTCAAATGTTATGCAATAGTACAAAATTATTTCATTGTTATCATTGTTATTGGCTTCCTGACAAACTGCCCAGGGACTGGCTAAACCTGTGCCCAGGAGCTGATGTTCTTGCATTGCTCTTTAGTGGACTGTGTATCTCCTCCCTTGTCTCTAAAAATGAAAGGTTTTCTTGACCTTCATTGCCTATGGCCCAGAATAAATGATGCTAACTCTCTCAGCATGCCCTGGATTAGCTGGGAAGACTCAAAGATTGAGCTGGATTGCCTGGCTTGTGTTTCACTTGCTGGGAGCTTCCTACGCACTTGCCTCTTCTCAGATCATTTTGCTAATCACGTCATGCCTCAGACCTGTTGCTAGGCTCTGTGCAGACTAGGCTTTCCCTTTCTTACTTTCACTGTGTCATGTAGAAGCATGTGTCTGGGGCAAGTGAGGGTGGTAATTGAAAACAAACAAACAAACAAACAAAAAAACCCAGAAAAAAACACAAAGCAACCTTTCTTCCTTTGGCTGGGACTCAAGGAAACAGATATTCCTAGGAAATGGCAATCCAAAGGAGTAACTACATCTTGTGCAGACACACCCAAACCAGATCAAAATGAATTCGCCTGAGTAGCAATTGAGCCTTGGTCTGGTGTGTTTGGCTCAGTTTGCCACACATTCTCTACTGTTGGAGTTGGAGTTAGCTCTCCTGAAACATCCCCTGGTGTGTTCCCTGGCCACACTGTGAATGGAGATGAGCCCCTGTGCACCCTCTGGGGTAGCTGCTCCCTTGGCTCCCCCTGCCAAGAGGGCTAGCTGATCCTGCCAGTGAAAACGGAAGGGAAAAATAAGAGAAGAAATACTTGCTTTTTATACAGTGCTCAGTTCAGTACTTTACAGTTATTGCCATTGAGACATGCAGCAAATTGTTTGCTGCTATTGTGTTAGCAGGGCTTGATTGCATTTGGGAGTGGTGCACGTGGTTTCATGGGTGAAAGGGAATGGTGACTTTACTCACAGCAGAGTAGACTTTAAAAGGTATGATCTGTACTTCCCGTCAAACATCAATTTTGGTTTGACAACACTAGAATTACCTGCTCCTCTCTATTTAGTGTACATAAGGGTATGTGAGAATTTGAAATTTGCTTTCACGTGTGCTAGAAATCCTGTCCCTACAGGAGCACTTGTAGAATAAAAGTACATGCTTTCTAGTGTAAACCTGATTTTGTGAGATGTAAAGCAGCCCAGGTAAGGCACCCTGTCATGCTCTGTCCCAGGTATCAATGATCCCAAGCATTGCAGCCCTGGAATTTTCCCTCCTGGAAATCAAAGTTTTACCAAAAATATATAATGTTCATAGGAGTCCTGTTGGGAGCAAGAACTATGCATTTTAAGAAAATTAGTAACTTTCTACATATTTTTCATCTCTTCCAGGCATTTTTCTCCAAGTCCTATTTCTTCCTTTTCTCCATCCTTTGCTGAAGGTTATAATCCTATGTTTATATCTGTCTGTTGCCATAGAAATAACTGATGTTGCTAACTAAGCTTTAAACTTCCTTCAGAGATAAAGAAAAAGGCTATTCCATATAATTGTTTCATCTGTGTGAAAATAACAAGTCTCCAGATGGGTTTCTCTTCAAAGGTCATGAATTTTAACTTCTCTACCATAATATGAAAGAAGTGAGATCAGTTCAGTGGCACCACACTTAGCTTTCTCCAAATAGCAAGTCTAACAGCATGCTTGTGCATCCTGCCTTTCCAACCTGCTTCAGCTCTGCTTCAAAGAGACCAAAGGATGGGTCAAGCTTTCTGCTCATCAAAGCTTTACTTTACTATTGATATTGCAAATGCTTGTCTGTTAGCAATCTGCCTAAAAAGGTCAATACTCCTTTCAGAAGGAGCTTATGTGGTCAGTGCAATGTCAATAACTTGTATTTTTGAGCCAGGATTTGAACAGGGGTCCTGACAGCAAATGTGAGGTGCGACTGTCCCATCCCTGGGGCCCTCATGCTTGTTTGCTTCTGAAAGTCCCTGTTTCTGTGTACTGCTGTTGCTTGTCTACACCTTTTCAAGTCAGAATCAAAAGCTAACATCCCTAGTTTGTCTTCATGCTCCGTTTGAGATGTGTTACTGCAAACAACCTCATAATTTAGATAAAAAAACAGCTAAGGGAGGGAAACCGCAGTGGCACTTAATTAAAGCCTCATACTGTCAACACCTTGCATGTCTCTGCTTGGAGTAAGTAATGAAAAGGTATCATTTTTTGTTTTGCATTTGGCTTATTGAAAAGGTTAGTTTTATTTAAGAGGGAATAATTTAACTCTCTGTAACTCTCATAACTCTCTTACTAGGGAGAAACAAAGCAAGGTATCATACAAACCCATGCAAATTTATGAGGAAGTTTCAGGACCTTGGGAAGGCTGCTTTACATCCAGTCAATATGTGCAGGGGAAACCACAGTCACATTTAGGTAGAACAATCTCTAATTTAGCACCTACTTAAAGAAATAGGGTGGTTGTATCCGAGTTTGCAATCTGTGTTCTAATTTTGGATAATCTGTCACTGAAAAATAAACCAAACCCTATCTTGGTGGACATGTGCAGTTGTGACTAATCCTTTATCTCACTGGTCTTTGAAGCATCATTTCATAAATCTTTCTTCCCTCTTCCTCCCTTCTCTTTCCTGAGTTCTGCTTTGTATCCTTTCCCTCATCTGTCAAATGAAGCCCTACCAATTTTTGTACAGTCTGCCTGTTCCCCCTCTATTCCATGCTACCTCAATTCTTCCACTTTTTTTTTTTTTTCTTGAAACACTGCAGGAGCAATGATGTGAGTTCAAATGTCAATAGTGCAACTGCACAGCTAAAATTTTATTACAGAAAGCATCCTTGGATAAAAACTCACAGGTGGGTAAATTGAGGAACAGAATTTTTTTTTCAAGGTCACAAATCATTCAAAAGCAAATCAAGTAATATAAAAATCCCACAGTAAGATGAACATCTCCTGATAGTAGCTTCAGGTTTAACTTTCTTTTAGAATTGTCTGCTTTGTAGCAAAATGATGTTCATGATGTGCAGAGAATGAGGGGAACAAGCACGATCCTTGAAAATTGTTAAGTAAAAAAGCAGTGTTGCACTTTGAATGGTCATGATAATCTGTCTGGATGGTCCTTTTCTGGTTTTATCTTGATTGTGTTGTATAGTTTCATTAATGTTTAAAACCATATAGTGAATATCTCTGAGTCAGTTTCCCCACAGTAATTTGGCCAGGCTCCTATGGTGGGTACTACTTTTCTTGGATCTGAGGTGGAAAAGCACCTGGAAGTACAGTAAGCCAAAGATGAGCTGTTGCCCCAAATTTGCAAGCGCTTTGTTGTTCCAGGCACAGTTATGTACATTTTTTTTCTGTAAATCCTGAGACTCCTGCTTGTGAAAACACTTAGCTCTGTTTGTGGCATCAAATACCCAGAATATGACAATTCTGATAGAGGTTCAACAGTTCCAAAATTTCCACCACAGCCAGAAAAGCCTAATTTTCATCTAGTCTTTGCCTTACATTTGTGTCAGGATTAGGAGAGGGACTGCAACAGACAGAGAGAAGGGATGGAAGGTGGAAACAACGGCAGTAGTGTGGGAAATGTGTGAGGCTTCTGGACTAGTTGTTTCAGGTTATGCCCAGAGAGGCTTGCCCTTCTGCAGAGCTGGACATTGTTTTGCTGCAGCATTTGTATCCACAGTCGTACTGACTTTGGAATGTCCAGATATTTCTGTATTTTGTCTGTTGATCTCACAAAAAACAAATTGATGGTGTTGGAAAACAGTTGTTTTAGCACATGGTAGACAGTAACAGTTGCTTTCCATAACTTCAAATATTTGCACAGCTCTTTGCAATGTGTTTATGTTTGGGACTGAGTTTTAAAAATTTTTTGTGTACTGATGTCTTCAGAAGTAGCAAGAAGTCAGGATCCACACTGATTCCTAATTTGACCATCAGCCACAATTTTTTTGGGGGAAATTTTTTTGCCAACTATGTCTGAGAGAGAAATCTGCTCTGACTTGATAAAAAATTCTTCTGAATGGCAGTGAGTGTAAATGACGAGAAACAGTGCCGGCTCATCTCCAGCTTGCCTTCCTGTTTTCCTCATTAATACTGACTTTTGGGTAATATCTGACTCCAAAGCAACTTGAAAACCTCACAGTAGTGAGCAAGTCCAGCAAGGCCAGGTTTGAATCTGGTCCTGTATCTAGGGAGGTACAGATTTGTCCTTTCAAAACCTGAGGTAAGTGCAGAACAAGGCTATGACTAGGCCTGTCTGTTCCTAATGATCTCTTGTAAAGAAAACAGATGTTGAATACAGATTTTCTTGGAAGCATAATATAGCAGTAATTTAACAGGTTGGGATTTGGTTATAGCATGCTGACCTTTAGCAGTCTTCTCATAATTCCTTGTAACTTTCTAGTTAAAAGCTTGCTTGGGAAAAAGCATCAAACTTTTTAATTTCTCATTTTGAATTTAAGACTTTTAAATTAATAAAAAATTATTTTTCTAAATTTCTTCCTTTATGTTCAATTTTCTAAGTAGCTACATGAAAATCAGAAGCAAATATTCACTGGGATAAGTAAAGCCAGTACTTAAATAGGTAAAGGCAGAAATACTATAAAAATATGAAGTTGGAAGCAAAAATAGAAAAAAATATATGTTGCAGACCATAAAGTGAAACAGCTACCTCATCTTGGAAAGCTCTGATGGTGCCTGACTTGGAGAGATAGGAGAAATCCTGCCTTGTGCTTCCTGGACTGATCCAAGATTTTCTTCTGTGAGGCTCAGTCCTGACTCATGGTCCTTCATCTGATACAAAGGTTGGTGCCTTGTTCCATAACAGTTGGATTTTCACATTAAGCACTTGGGGCTTTCATCTTTTTTTAGGGTCTTCTATAAAGCAAAAGTGAAGTTTGAAGCTGTGCAGACATGAGCTGGCTTTCAGCAAGCAGCGGAGGGTGGCTTTTTCCTGTGATTTGGGAATGTTACCCAGGTGCTGTACAAACTCAGCCTGTTAGACTTGGAGCAAGGATTGCATCACAGGCAGTGACCAGTGTTTTGCCTCACAGACTACAGTACTGGCCCTCAAGAGGATGTCTTCCAGAATTTGCTAGTAAACACTTTTAACTACCTTTTGTTTTCAGTATGGTTAAATAGTTAACATAGGGTAAATATTTTAAAATGCTTTTCACGAGAATTACTATTAGTGCAAAATACTTCAATCACCTGGGTTTTCACATTGAATCAGTGCAGGACAAAGTTTTTCTGGCTGCCCAGGTTTAAATTTTAAATTCCTCTGGAAGCTTTAATTAATGTTCTAAGTAAGTAAGCACTGAAAATGTACTTCTTAATCCTTCTCTCTTTAAAGCCAATGGAAAACCTTTGTATCACTTCAGTGGGTAAGATGCATCATGCTGGTTTTTTAAATACACACTTTCAGTGGACACCAGAGGAGCCTTTGGACCCTGTGACAGCCATACTCACCAGCAGCATAACTTGTGTTTCTTTGAGCAGGCATGTCTAGTTACAGACTCAGCAGTGCCAGCTGAGGACATGGTAAGCACAGCAATTCATTATTTTGTAAATTGTTTTGTGATGAGGCTATAAAAGCTGCTCCACTCTTCAAGCCCCGGTCAGTTTATCACAAAAGTACCCTAAGGTGACAGGAGACTGAAAAAGGTGATTTTTAACTTCCCGTGCTTTTAGCAGTGACTTCCAACCCTGGTTTACAGAGCACAGAAGAATCGGGAATGTACTCAATGGCTATTGAGCAAAACCCAGCTCCTTGCAATGAAAGTAATCAAGTAACACTGAAACCCTCTGCTTTAGTCTTCCCTGGCAGTGCAGGCGGAAGCCAAAGGGCTGTTGGAACAGATGTTCTCATTTCCTGGAGACCTTCTTCACTAGGACAGGCCTTCAGCAGTGCTTTAGGAACACAGGTATCTGATAAGGGGAAGTAATATTTTTTCCTTCCCTCTATTTGAAATGTTGAAGCACTAACTACTGTTTTGCAACGTTTCGTGTTGCTGCTGAAATTTTTGGGCATGTAGGAGTAATAACTGGTGTTGTACAGAAATGCTGAGTTAACTGAGAGCTGTTGCAAGAGAAGTTGCTGCATGTGCTGTTTCTGGGGGAGGAGCCTGAAATAGCAGGGCCACTGCTGTGTTGGCAGAACTAGCTTGCACTGCTATGTGTGATGTGACCTTGAGACATCTTTTGAGAGCATAGGTAGTTCCTCAGGTTTCACCTATCAGGCAACTAGTCAGGCAGTACCAAAATGATTATTTTAGTAAAATAGGCAGAAATTCCTGCACTCTGCAGTGTTTCTTCTTTGCCATAATTTCAGATGTGAAAGCCTTGAGGCTGTGAGGCTTGGTAGCATGTGAACACAAGAATTGCTATTCTGAATGACAGCAAAGCTTCAGGGTCCTGTCTATACCTGTGACCAGCAGTACTTTGGAGAAACATGTGGCACAGTCAGTGTCCTAGTCTTTCTATTCTGTCCCAGGATCGGCTGAGCACCTTCATTCATCCTTGTGTGCATTCTTGCTTCTGCTTGAGCTGGTATTTGCTCTGAGGCTCAGTCTGCCCATTTGTGCTGTAAAAGCCCAATCAATAAAATCCCAAGACCCTAATAATTTAGAGGAAGTTGTGATAAAATCCTTATCCTTTAAGAGACCTTACTGGGTACAGTGATGCCTCTCTTCTGCCTCTGCACCCAGTAGATCAATAGTAGATGTGATTGTTCCACTCTTCTGTCCAGTTCTTGTCCCCTAGACTTGGAAAATTGGAGAGGGTCCAATGGAGAGACACAAAGATGGTCAGAGGTTGAGAGACTTTCCGTATGAGGAAAGGTTGAAGGAGCTGTATTTTTCCTTGAGGAAGAGAAGGCTCAGGAGGATGTAACCATAGCCTTCCAACACTTCAAAGGTAGTTACAGAGAAGAGAGAGGACATATTTTGCATGGATATAATGTATGTTCAGGATGTACAGTGACAGGACAAAAGGCAATGGCACAAGTTGCTTCACAAGAAACTCTGTCTGGATATCAGAAGAATATTGTTTGCCATAGCAACAGGCAGATTTTGGGACAGGTTGCTGAGAAGTCACAGACTCTCACAAGAAATATTGAAACCCTAGCTTCATAGGGCCCTGGATAACCTAACTGAATGCCTTGTTTCCATAGATGTTTATATGAAGTCCCTCCATAAGCTTTTATAAGACTGATTTTGTACAGCATAGTCAGAAACACATCATTGAAGAGTGCTGAGGTCACATTAATACTCTGACAAGACTGCAGTTTGAATCACTGAGCACTTTTAGTGCATGAATGCCACTGACTTATCCCAGACCATAAACTGAAAAAAAAACAAACAACAAAATCCAATAAAAACTAAATCCTTTTTAATTTCAAATCAAATTACTTTCTCGTGTTTCAGTAATTAGTTTTCAGCTCATAGCCACAGCAGATGATTTGCCATAGGATAAGCAGCACCTCTTCTCCAAGAAGATTTCAGTGTATGGTGTGTACATCTCTCCTTTCTTTTCTTTTTAGGTTTTGAAGTTGTTTAACTTCATCGTTTTGAATCAGAAGCCAAAGGTACCCAAACCTATTCTAGTCTCAGGACATGTATCAGGAGACTGAAAATATTACATCTCTTGTGCTCTCTAATTGCAATCCAGATTATAACAGAACAAGAGGCAATGGTTTTAGATGGAAAGAGGATAGATTTAGACTAGATATAAAGAAGATTTTTTATTTTTTATGATGGTGATGGTGAAACACTGGAACAGCTTGTTGAGGGAGGTGATAGATACTCCATCCCTCAAAACACTCTAGGTCAGGTTGGACAGAGCTCTGAGCAACCTGGTCTAATTGAAGATGTCCCTGTTCATTGCAGGAGGGTTAGACCAGATGATCTTTAAAGAGCCCTTCTGACTCTAACTATTCACTGATTCTAGGGAATGCTGGGGGATTGCCTACAAATGGAGAATGGCTTGTAATAACATAGAAGTTTATATTTATTTAAGAATTTTCAAGAACTTCATTTTTATATCTTAAGATGTAGAAAAAATAGAAGAACACATGAAAAGCAAACACTTTAGTAGCTCAAGTTGGACTGACATGCTGCTGGAAATACTTAGCAGTGATGGAAATACTGCATGGTATGAAGGAGTGAATTTGCATTGGCAACATAGGCAACCTTGTATGGACTTTGCCCTGTGAAAGTGTGATCTCCCCCTAGAAAATGGGGGAAAATTTCATCCTCTGTAAATAGGTGGGATTTCAAACTGATGCTTAATGTTTTGCTGAAAATATTTATTTTAATGGAACTGGGAATATGTTAGGCCCATGTGAGAAATTTGAGGCGTGGACAACAGCATGCAAGATACGCTAAGTAAATATGCTTAAATTGGAGAATGTTGCAAACAGCTGCACATACCGTACCTACATTTATCACTTTACAGAGCTACTACTGCTTTGGTTATGATCTGAGCTTGGCAAGTTTTTCACTCCTCAGAAAGGGTATTTGCTTCCATAGAGATGTTACTACAAGTTAAAAGGCTTACATTGTAAACAGGTCTTGGACTAAGTTGTTCCTGTAAGACTACCTGTGAAGCTGCTTTCTCTAAGCTGTAAGTAACGTTAGAAGAATCTAAAGAGAATGAGGTAAATTTGTTTAATTATCCTGGCATGTTCTTGCTCTCATGCAGGGATCCAAGTTGCTTTGAATTATTTGCACTGCATATGTGTTGGTTTGCACCCAAGATCTACTCTGGAGTATGTTAACCAGACCTCTGTGTGGGCAGTGAGCAGGTTTTTCTACTCTGATTCCAAGTGTGGACAGTAAGATAATGTGTATCAGAAACCAGGACCCATGTGAAATACAGCTGTGACCAGTCTGCATCAGCTATTCCATGGGAGGCTATCCAGCACAAAAAGCAAAGCCAGTGTAAAATTGCCCCACTATCTGGGAGGGGCTGTGTGCAAAAGCACTAGCTGATGCACAGTGGTTGTACCAGAATGCATCAGAAATTTGAATTAACTCTTCTAACACAGTAACTGGGAGCATGAGCTTTTCACTGCATCTGCAGTACTCAGGAGGCAGTGCTTGGGAGGTTGCCTTCATCAGTGGCTACATTATTACCTTAAATAAACTTAACTGGAAACTCCAATGTCACAAAAACAAAACAAAGTTCATCATCTGGATCTCTCCCACTAATGTTCTTTGCAGCTGTGTATCGTGAATCACAAAGGAGAAAAACTACAGAGGTAAGCAGAAAGATCTCTCCTCTGAAGAGCTGCATGTCCTGCCAGTGCGGTGCCAGACGCTGGACGCTGCTACTGTGAGGCCACGTGGCCACCACATTGTGGCCTGTCTGCCACTGGCCCTCAGCTGCTACGTGTGAGCAGAGACCCTGGTGACTCTGAGGGAAGCAAAAGACTGAAAATACCATCAAGTATGTGAAATCTATTTCAAAGGTGGCAGTGCTTTCTGCGATAGACAAGAATCACGCCAGAGACATAGAGCCTGGACTGCATTTGGTGTTATATTTTTCTCAAAAGGTGAGGAAATGTCAGGGAAATATTGCAGATTTTTTGTTTGTATGTACAGATCATGAATGGTACAAGGGGTTGAGAAGATGAGTAATTGTTTTTCACTGAAATATTTGAGAAGGAAATAAAAATATTTTTACTGGACAGCCTGAGGTCTGCACCTCAAAGCTCTTCTTACCCTTTGCCATGTGCCTTAAACCTAGAATAAGAGTCTCATAACAAAGGGATTGTGAGGAAGAGATACTGATCAGAATGACTGTTATCAGTCTCATCATGCCAGTGGCCTGTCTTCAAATTTCTATGTTGCAGAGAGGAATTGAAAGAACAACTCTCAGGCAGCTTTGGAATGCTTGTAGATACCTCCTCCCAAGCTCAGGAACAACACAGGGAAAATAGGTTTGAGCTGAGTGAAGGATGGAGCTCATGGTAAAAGAGAATGAGGAACAAGTAGGTAGAGATGAATCTAGAAGACAAACAGAAGATGTGATAGAAAAGAGACATCCTGGAGGAGTGCAGGTAATGGATATCTTCGTCAGTAGGATATAGGAAATTAATCTTCTACGAGGCTATAGTGGATCATGATCACGGATCATGAATTTTTCAAGGTGAGAAGATATGCTACATTAAATAAAATGATGATGGCAAACTTTATATATGAACTTTTTTATCTGTACTGCTGAAAGGCTAGAAAGAAACTTTCCAAGTAATTTGTAAGTATAGTGAATAAGATATAGCTCAGATGTGAAGGCATAGAACAACATTCAAAAGAAGAGGTCTATACTAAGATATACTAATATATACTAAGCATACTAAGCAGAGAGACTGCTACTACAATTGTTTGCTGTAAAGCAAGGGGTAATATCAAACCTTTCCTACTGAGGATTTACCAGATTTGCCTTGAACAGAAGTCCAGACTAGGGAGAGACTGTAGAATGGACAGAAGGAGAAAGGTCTGAATACAGTGACTGACCAACACAGAATTACTGGTACATTGGATGAAAGGATGGGAATGAGGAATCAAGTCTTTAGAAGAACGAAGCATGTTGACCATCCTTGGGATGTAAAACTAAAAAAAGATTTAGTGAGAAAAAAAACAGAAGGCAAATTAAAGAGATTCTGGTGCATATCAGAACTGACAGAGATAATGGTTGATGGATAAAGAAGGATAAGGATGGAATCTGAATTTCAAGCTTTCACTAAGACCAATAGAAGGTTTGTTTAAAGAAATTACAGAGCCTGCAAGATGAAAACTGGAATGGAAAAAGGTTCAGAGTGTAAGTGGAAAAGAAACTCCCTTCAGGAGTGGGTAGCTATTGGAGCTGGTCTGTTTCAAAGATAAAAGGAAGGCCTTAATACTGACTGGAGATCAATACAGATCTATGGGAATGTCTGGAAAAAGAGCATCACAGGGGAGCAGGAGCAGGCAGGGTTGGATATGAGTGCAGAATTCGTGCTGGTGGAAGGTTGAAGAGAGAGAAGACCATGTAGCTGGAACCTTCAGGATGCAGAGGGAGAAAATCTATGTGATAGAATGATAGCAGTAGAATGCGAGGCAGCAAGGCATTTAAAAAGCAAGTGCCGGAAGATGACTGACTTGCTCATCTTATGTTTTAACTCTGTAGATTTACCTTTACTCTGCCAGGTATGACAAGTTTCAAATCTTTGATGTTTCATCCTCCTCTGGATAGTGAGGATTTGCAAGGCGCAACCCGCTTTACCTCAGCAGGGATAGTGCTGTTCTTTCAGCTAGGTTTGGGTAGACAATTGTCCCATTGTACAGAGAAGGAAAAAGTTCTTTTAACTAACCAAATTAGTAGATGGGACTCTGTCAAGGCAATAGTTATAAGATTTCTAAATTTTATCCACCAAATAGATACAATGTAAAAAGACATTTGCCTTGTGAAATTTGTGAACACTCTCCAGGTGGGTCCTGCACTGCTGGGGTCCTGGACAGATAGAGAATGCTCTAGGTGACTCATCTGGTGCTATGAGAAGAACAATCTTCGAAATGGAAGCACGGCAGAAACTTACAGATGGTGCAGCACAGTTGATTCAGCATTGGCTGGGTAAATTCCATTAATGAGACAATAACCAAAGTGAAAGGATAGAAATATCTAATCTGAAGGAGGAAGAGAATGCATTAATAAAACCACCTTTATTAACAGATTTTTTTTAAAAAGAGGAGATGGGGAATGCTTTTGGTTAGTTGTTTTGCCTGTTGACCCTATGTGGTCATGTTTCTTCTTGCTGCTTTAGTATTTTGAGCATCCAAATTATTGCCATATTCTTGAAGCTTGAAAGTAAATGGGAAATCAGCAATCCCAATCCTAATCTTATACAATAGAGATAACTCAAGGAACCTTTAAAGTCAGTAAGAAAGACATTCTCTATCTTTCTATTTAGAGTTTTTAATTTACTTGGTCAGTCTCAATGCTGGCAGCTAGCATTGTGTTTCATGATCTTTATCTCTGGCCTTGCCCTCTGTGAATGGTCAGCTCCTTATCTCCCGTCCTCATCCTGTGCACTGAGGTCTACAGGTAAAGGTAATTTAGCTGTTAAATAAAGAAAAATTTTTAAAAAGAAAATCTTGCCCAGAGTAAAGCATCAGTGTTTCTGTGGGAATGCCCAGATAATGAGTGCAGGAGAAACTGCCGAATGGCTTCCTTTCTCTTTCACTGTCCTATCTTGTTCTTTCTTCAACTGAAGGAATCCTCACATTGCCCCACTCCTGCTGGTGATCCAATGCCGTCAAAGCCAGGCTCAGGACCTTGTGTTTCTCTGACTACAGTGTATATCAATGACTGTGTGCAATGGATATGTGTAATCCCAGTGAAATCAATTGATGGATGAGTTAGGAAAGTATCATTACTACAAGCTTTTGTGACTAGATTTAGACTAGACTCCTCCAAAGCTGATGGAAAAGTGACACTTGGTTTAATTGAATAAGATCTTTATCTTCAAAGCTAGTAGTATTTTGTGGTCTCTAAGCAGAAGAGGAGGAGATCTTATGCACATACTGTCTATGTGGATTGCACATTTAGGATCAAGTCTCTTGAATTCTCCATTGGTTAAAGTTAAGTGAAACTCTGTAAACTAGGTGAGGGAGCTACCCCTAACTTTTCTACAGGAGCTTTTAACTGTTGCAAATACACACCATACTGTTTTATTCAGGAAAATTATATTCTTTTACCAAGCATACTACTACCTAATTGATTTCCTACAAGGCTTTCTCTGCAAGTCTTCTGAAGCAATTTGTGCAGAAATTAGTAACCAGATCTCAAACGTTACATTAACTTAATTGAAAAGTATTGTTTGTAGTTCAGATAATTTTCTGAAATGTCATCTATCTGGAATGAATAAATAGCATTAGTAATTTGACAAAGACTGTATGACCTCTTTTGAAATGGTAGTTCTTTACTGTTATTTTTAAAATGTATTTGGCAATAGCCAAACAAATATACAATTTATGAGGCCACTTCATAAAGCTATCTACTGGCCAGCCTCAGATTTAAATCATGTCTGGTAACACCAGAAAAACATACATATTTGGCAAATTGGCGACTTTATTCTGAGTTAATGTGCATAAAAATCTTTTTATATTTGTGAAGATTAAGCAATAACAGTTTATTTTCCATTGAGTATCATAAAACAATCAAGACATGAAATCTGATACATTCTTCTAAGAAATATAGGCCAAATTATTTCATTTTTGGTCAAATTTGTCCAGGTCTGCATTTACAGTCTTTGACAGTTTCAGATTTATTTTTATGAATTCAGTTTTAACTCTGAAGGCTGGAACAAACAAGTGTACAATCTATCACTCTGGTAATACATGTCAAAGATGAAGTAAGAACAAATAATCTGTTGTATTATACTTGTTTCTTTTTTAAGAAATGGCAATTATATATTTTCCTGAATTTGACTTATTGAACATATTTAGGTTGTTACGTTTCTGGACTGAACAGAGAGTTCTGCACTGTGGATCATCAGCTGAACATTGTTTTCTTGTAACAATTGATGTTTTAAGCAAGTAGAGTCTCAATGTGATGTTAAGCAGAATATTATGTTTGGGTTACAGGATTTTCTTACATAATACCCTTTGCTGTTACTTCCAGAGTTCGACAGCTATTAAACAAACATCATCCCAGAATGTCTGCAGATTTCAGTGTTTAATTTCCTCTAGGCTATTGTTTGTCAACCAAGAAAATAGAAGTATGTAAGGTTGATCAATAGGAAAGAAAGGAACTTCATTAAACAGTGTCCTGCAAAAAGCTGTGTGTTTGTGATCAATGTTTTCCATAGCTTCTGCTCCAATAGAGGCAATGTATGAAACAATTGTTATTTTTAAGGTATAAATTACTTTTTTACTTGATGGCATACTAAAAATGTCAGGAAGTTCATGGACAGGCCAGCGTGGTAATAGCGTCTGTGAGAAGCCCAGAATAGACTCTTGGTGATGTTTTTTTTCCTAGTGGAAATCTGCAGTTCCTGTGCCTCAGGTGTGATTCTTTTACTTAATAGTATTTACTTTATATTGTTTCCTAGTTAAGTAATTACCTTTGTGTGAATCATTTCTATTTTGTCTCAAACTAATACTGACCACTTTGTTCAGTAAGAGTTTAAAAAATGGAATTAGCATATAAAAAATTGTAACAGGCAAAGAAGATAGAGAGCAGAGATGAACTATTAGGTAGACTGAAGAGAGTGATTCCCTCTCTGCTAGGAATCTCTTTTTAGTTGGAGAAATGTGTTTACAACCTCATCAGGGACATTTGCCAACTTTTAAACCTCACCTAAAAGGCAAAACTTGCACTGCCTTTGGGATTTAAACCTTAAACGTGCAAATGGTGAAGGCTGTCCATGAATTATAAGACAGATGTCTGATAGTGAGCCTTAACATTTCACAAGTGTAAGGTGAGGGAAAAAATACAAAGAAGAGGAAGGTAGAGTAATACTTCCTAGCTATTAAAAAAACCCATAAAGCCACCAAAGATGAAACACAGTGCTCTAGAGGTCAGAACGAGCTTTGAACACAAGGTTGCCAAGTGGTGTTCCTAACCCTACTGCTGCATATGACGTATTGAACACATAGGCAAATAAGTATATTTTAGAAGAAATTCTAAGATAAAGTCTTCCTTGAATTAAAAATTCAAACATTTTTTTCTTCTTTCTTCATAACTCTACAGCAAGCAATGCTATGGAAGAGAGAATAAACAAAGTTGTTGAATCAAAGGTTTTAGAAGGCATATAAAAAATTTGTGCAGGTCATTATATTAATTAAACTGGTTTCCAGATGAATAATTTAATTTCTTGTCTGGGTAACTTCATTACTCGCAATTTGAAGGTGCTCAAATATTTTTCCTCTAGAGTTTTAACAGCAGATGTAGACTAGACAAAGTGTGTTAATTGAGAGAGATTGTTTTTCCAGTTGCCAAGAAACAGGCAGTTTTCTAAGAGAATGCAGTGTTTTGCTTACAATGTCCCCCTGTTCTTCAGAGGGGTTAGGAAGTTGATATTTTGGTTTCCAAGTTACCTCTGACAGCAGTGGCACAAGCTCAGCTCCACTAACGGATGAAGAGTACCAGTAGGCAATAGCTGATGTTCAAACATGTTGAGCATTAAAAAAGAAACTACTTTTTTTGTTCTGCCAGTAACTTTATACCTTCAGGAAAGGGAATTAGATTTTCATGATGCAAAGAAGAGAAGTTAAATATATAAGTGAAGATTGTTGTTAAAAAATAAAGGCTTAATAGACTGATAATAAACCCATTCCAAACTGCCAGCTACTGTGAACAAGTACTTGCTCATTCTTTGCAAGTGCTGTGGTTGCATTTTGTAGTTTTGCTCCCTGATGGCAGTGATCTTGCCATGTTGTTGCTGTCCAATTACTGACGTCAGAAACAGGGCCAGGAAATCCTGAATCTTTAATTTGTAATACTAATGAGCCAAGAATTATGATTAGCTTTATGAGTTAAGAATATTTAATGGAATGGATGATGGATGTTCGATAACCCTTTTTGATATGATGTACTTTTTGTGGCACTTCCTTTTTTTCCCAGTTAGAATTATTTCGGTTTGTGACTGAGGTTTTTGCATTTCTTAAATTGCAGTCATCATTTTAGTCAATCATTCGTGCCTCCTTGTATTCCCAGATGCTTGGTTCTATCCCAGTCTTCCCACCTTCTCTTTTTCAGTGTACCATCTTGCTGCTTATGGTACTTCTGCTACGTAAATCTCTTCCATGTTCTCTATACTACAGTCCTGAGGGCTGAACAAGACAATATCTTTTTGAGGTGCCCATATTTCTATTTAATGTCAACTCTCCCTGTTCCACCAACAGTCTTTGTGTCAGCTGGTGCGGAGGCAACTGCTTCTGTATGCTGAACAAGCAATCTTTGCCCCTCCCTTCCTCAACCCAGACCTGCCTCATCCTCATGGAGGTGCCTGATGCCCTGGGCTGGGGGCTGCTCAAGTGCAGTGGGACAGATCCTGTCAGACATGTTACTTCTCTGTGAGAAGCAGTTGATCCCTTGCAGCAGCTGTTGTCCCCCCAGGCTGCATCCCTGGAGAAAAGGAGACATTTGCCTTGCCTGTTGGGTTGTGACATGTGTCAGGGCTCTGTAAAGCTTTTCAAACTAAATACTTCCAATGGAAACTTATTTTGTCACCAATGCTGAAAAATCCAGGTAATCTGTTTTAGCAATCTGTTCTGGTTGGCCTAGTGGAGAACATGCCAATCTCTGTCTCTCCATGCCCCTTCATGCCTTTCAGAGAGGCTAGGTTTCCTTCCTGAATGGCATCCTTGTTTCTTTGAGATGTACACAGTCATCTGTAGGAATTACTCTTAGAACAAGATGATTTGACTTTCAACAAACATTATCCTGAATAATCTGGAGAATCAACACAATAGAATCTGAAATCAGTTTGAAATTCACAAAAGGAATCTACAGAGCTAGTGCAAATTCAAGGAGAACATATCCACCTACATCTGAGCAGCCTCCAAGATCCCTGCATGATCACTTACACACCCAGGTATGCATGTGTATTTGGTTTTGGCCAGAGCTACATAGGCTCCTGGAGTTGTGCTCAGCCTGGTCAGAGCCATTGCAGTTGTGGATAAACATCTCTGCACCTTATCCCCTCATGAAGCCATCTGGAATTCCTCATGAAGAGCCTGTCTACCTCAGTGCTTGTACAAGGTAGATACAGAGTCCGTCTCCTCTGTGTTGCTGTTGTGTTATCAGGTGTGGTTTTGCTCTTTCCTGAGGAATGACATAGACATTGCACACCAAAGTAGATTTGGTCTATAATTTGGTATTTGGATGATCCTAAAATCTGGAGAAGCTTTTCAGGCATTCTTCCATGTGGATGTTGTAAATGGCAACCACAGGCATTGAAACCTTTCACTGCACAGAGGTGATAAGCACTCAGTTCAGGCTTGCAAATTCCATTCCTGTAGATGAGCATCACCTGTGCCACCAAATGGAGTAGCCATTCTACAAGCTGGAGCACAGTCTAACTGGGGTTGTCATCATAATGATCAAATAAACTGTGAGATGAGTTGAGACTGTAATATGAGATGATACGGTTTGCAAGATAATGTAGTTACTTGTTATGCAATGGAAGAGCATTCTTGGCATTTTGTAGAGATAAACATTGCAACTTGGCACTTCTCTGAGTGATGAATTTGTGCCTGAAAATATAATTACTCCTTTTTAGTAATACTTCATTGCCATTTGGAGTTGTCTATAAGCTGTATCTCTTATTTCAATTGGAAACTACTGGACAACTCAGCCTAAATTCCCTTCCCTTCTCATTTTTTTTCAGACCAAAAGTTCACTCTTCAAAATAAAAATATTTTTTCATAATCTAGATAGGCTACAGGGTTAAATTCTGATGTGTTCTGTCCCTCAGACAAACTGGAAGTCAGAGCAGGCGAATAGGGTAACGTTATTAACAGTGCTTGATAGCTTTCCATATAACCAATGTAATTTTGAAGCAGCCTGCTGTGAGGCTGGATTCAATGTATCCACTCTTGAGAATCAGAAATATCTGACTTGAATCTACAGTAGCTAAACATAAGCAGCATAATATTCTCTGCTCCTTCACAAACTGGGAAGAACTCCAAAGGCCTGGGTTGAAGAAATGAGATGTAATGTCCATACATGGGGGTAAAAATAGCATGAGAGATTGATTGGAAAGAATACATTCAGCCTACAGCCATTAAAGGGAAACAGTAAGTTGAAGTGAATGCCTTTTGATGCTTTGTTTATGAGACTTCTTTGAAGTACTTGTTCTCACTCTGTCACTCACTATCTATCTTGAAGCTGATGTTATTCTCTCAGGAAAGGGAGCAGTACTAAATGTATCCCTGTCCCTCTTAATGTCTACCAACACTTGCCTCAAGTACCCAAAAATGGCACTTGCTGAGCAAAGAACTGTTTACCAAGTCAAAGCATCTCAAAGACCAACCTTGTTCCTATGAGCTATATAGCATGAAGGTGCACTTTATTAGAAAAAAAGTCTAAATCAGTCCTACCATTCTTGTGCAGACGTCTTCTGTTTCTGTTGCCTTCTCTCTGGCTAGCATTGGTCTCTAACAGTTCATTGCTGACTCCCATGCACAGTGTATACAGTTGTTCTCATCCCTCAGCTACTGTAAAGCATTTCAAGGCCTGAATGTTGACCTTCAGCTGCTATTTTTCATGTAGACACCCCTTCTCTGAGACACGTTATGTGCAGCTGTAATGTTTAGCAAATCTTCCTTGCAACCAGCACATACACAACAAGCTGATTTTTGTGGTGGTTCTGCAGTGGGATACAGCTGCAGAGTGCAGTCAGCAAGCTAATATGAAGGAAACTTTTCACCCATTTCATAACAATGCCTGGATTTATAGGATTCTGATCCTTTTCAAGCAAATGACCTTGAGCTTCTTAAAAAGGAATTTTGAGGTTTACTTATTTTAAGTTAGTTATGTCTGAAAAAACCCACATGCTACAGTCTCAAGACTAAATTAATAAGCTGTAGAACAAGGTTGCACAACTGTGTGCAAATAGACAGATATTAAAGCCACCCAACCAACAGAGAGCCAAATCTGATAGAAATAAACCAGCACTAAAACTTCAAAATGACATAGGATTTTTTTTCCCCCTTATTTCCCTCTTCTCCGCCTTGGGTAGAACTGATTTAAGTGCTTTCTTGGAGGGGGCAGAGAGTCTAAAGAGCTTTCTGAAAGAAAGAAAAGCCAGTCTGGCACTATTCTGTTCCAGATTTACTTGTGATCTTTCTGTGCATATATACGTGTGTGACAGAACCCTTGAGAATTGTTCCTTTTCCTCAGATGGTGATTTTTCAGAAACAAGTGTGGGACACCGACCATGTCAATCAATTAACTGTATTCCATCATTCTAAGACTAATATTGGCCTCACACAGGATGCATCTGGTATATAACACACCTTTCTTAGAGTAAATCTCATCATGATGGATGAATATTCTGTGACATCCATTTTAGCTGCCCTTTTCCGAAATGCCCTTACTTGCTTTGCCAAGAAAAATAGTGAGGAATATTGCACTTTTGTGAGGAAAAAGAGGTTGAAAAAACAATTATCTCTTGGATTTATTAGTGTTATAATTGACTGAAAGGCACAGAGCCACACTGTTCCCTGTGGGTTTCTGCACACCAACTAGCTCAAAGCACAGTAGCTGGAGTTTGGATCCACTTGCATCCGCCATGTATTTCTAATAACCAAAACTGGGTATGTGACTACATGCCTGCACTCTTTGTGCCTGTAATACCTCCTCACTTGTTTTACTGAAGTAATATGGAAAAGCTGAAACCAGATTGCCTGAACTGCAGTCTGAATATGCATTTCATTTGTGCTCTCCATCCTTTTTTTCTCCCACCCCGCCCTCAGAGGACGCTGGTTTTCAAGCTTTCACAAACATTTCTGGAAATCCTGCCTTTATTTGCCCGTACATATTGCATTTTGCAGCAACAGGAAATAATTTTCTGGTACTTTAATCCTGATGTTTTTGTATAAATATGTAAATCTCTGTGGAAAGAAAAAAAAACCCTGTCTACTAGCATCAATAAGTACAGAACAAATCTCCAGTGCAAAATATTTGTCTGAAAAATTGTGACAGAAATGTGATACTGGCTTACAGGGAGTGTAAGGTAGTGCCAATGGTGTTCATGTGGCTTCCATTGGTGCTGCTTTTTATTTCTTCCATGTGTGCAAAATAAAAAGGAGATATCAATGCTTTTTTAATGGCTTTTATTACAGTCATCTTTTTAGGAATAGTTGAGTTGGATAATTAAAGAGCAGAATAGTAGAGTTTTTCATGCCTTGCATGGTCTGGTCTAAAGCACAGCCATGATCACAGCAGGAACTTTGTTGAGAAGAAATTAAAGTGGGAGGGTTACATAGCTGAAATTTCTCCCTCAAGTCTCCCACCACTTGAAATCTTATTCCATCCAAATTCTTACTTCAAGTAACCAGAGTATGGTTCACTAAAAAATTTTACTGGACACATTAACTCTATGTTAATGGCCCTTGAATAACTGGGTTATTTGTAGCTCTAGGGAAAGGGAAAGCAAGGCCACTTAGATATCAGTTTATAGAACACAAAATTTGCTTCTTGGAAGGCTCGAGGCCATTAAGAGTAGAAATTATATTGGAATATGTTCCGTATGGTGGTTTCTCGCGTACTGTGATAACTAACCCAAGTTAATAATTAAAATCCATTTCTATCCCTCTTTCCTTCTGGATGCATGAAAGGGCTGGAGTTCTACTTTTTATACCATGTCATCTTTTTCTGAGTACATGATGCTGTTATCATTACCATAGCATGCTTAATTTTTTATCGTGTCATATTTCATCAGGGTAAACGATCAAAGGGGAGGACGGTTGCTTTGTTCTTTAAGATATTTTGGTATGAAATGAGCCCACAGTGATATTAGTGACTGATAGTCACTAGTAGCACTGGTAGCTTGGACTTCTTTTCTAGAACAATACTGGAAAATGTTCTTTGCTCCCTTTCTCCTAGCCACGTGTTTTGATGTGCTATCATCTTGGTTTGGGCAGCCACAGAGCATGCAGTCCTTGTGCTAAGCAGCTGCTGCACCCAGCAGGAGCTATTTTGGGATTTGTCCATATTGGAGGGACTTTCAGAGGTTGAAGGTATAAGAGTAGCACAAGAGGGGGATAAGCTCAAAACTCTGGCTTCACGTACTCAATTTCTTGGAGACATTTCAACACTTTTTCAGTTATAAACTATGAAGTTTTAATTTGCCTGCCTGGCAGGATGTTGTGATCTCATAATCATTGGGTGGTGCATCCCCTATATTAAGCCCATAAAGGAACCATAAAACAGCTCTTAAGAATACAGGGACTCCGGAATCTGAACTTTCAAAATTATTGTACTTAAGATTTTTTTGTTGTTGTGTTTTATTTTTTTGCTCCAAAACAGTTCTACCTGGAAAAGAAGTCCATGTGTAAAGTTGAGAATATTCTGATGTATTTCTTCACTGAAGTCCTATCACCAATGAAAATATTTAGGCTAAGTTATATAAAATATAAAAGAAAATTAGTGTAACTCTCTCCTACTTGACAGAGTAGTTCTTCAGCCTGTCCTTGTAGGATCAAGTAGAGCTGTGGAGGTTTGCTCATAACAAGGTGTCAACTTAGTGACTCCTAGATGTGACCACCAGCTGATGTTCACAGAGACTCTGCATCCTCAGCTGTTTGCCTTTGGCCTCCAAATGCCAAGCTGACTTTTTTTTTTTTCACTAATTTCCAAAGAGCTGTTGCAGGAGCAGCTGGAGATTCAGCAACATCTCCGTTTGCAGACACTTTCACACACTGCCGGGAATGGCGTCCAACCTTCTCTCTGGCGTGTGGGTTTGACTTGCCCTGTGCCAAAGATTTTTGTGTTCTGTGCTCTTTCTACTGCACAACTGTCAGCTTTAGAGTTCATGGTGGGAGCATTCAGACTTAGACCAGCTGTGCCTGATGCTCCAACAGCCTCTTTATATCCCAGGCAGGTCACAGCACAGGATAAAAAGCAGCTGTGCTGCCTTTGGATGAGTCAGGAAGCATCTTCCACCTGGAAAGAAAATTTATGCCAATAAGTTATGTACCTTAGTTTGCCCAAGTAACTAGGAAGATGTTGATCAGTTAATTTCTACTTAGTGTTGTAACCTGTGTGTCTAGAACTACCTCAGAATACTGGCGAATGTGCAGTACTTTTGAATTAATAGCTTTTATTTCTGTATTGTTACTTTTTTTACCAGCATGAGAATATGCAGCTAATCTTTGCTAATGAGCACGCATCTGACTTCACAGCTTCACTGAAGCTTTACCAATGACAAATTAATCCTGAAAATAGCTAATTAGGGAAAACAGAATAACATTTTTCTCAAATAGTACTGGTTGATGACAGTATTTTGACTTGTGATAAAATGGCAAAAACCTGTTGAAGTCTGAATATCCTCTTCTTCTGGCACTTTTTTTCAGATATTTAAAAACAGTTGTTTACTCTCTTCAAAGCCTTCAGAGCCCATGTTTGCTGACACCTGGGACTGGAGCTACCGCTTGGTGCTTGGTTTGCCAGCACCCCTGCCTGGGCCACAGTACCACAAGAACAAATCAAAACGTGAAAAAATGTTTTACTGGAAAATAGATTCTGACTCTATATCACTGACAGATTTGGCAGTCCTCACTGAATAGCTTGAAATTCTGCAGAAGCAGGCCCCCATGACATCCTCTCTGGAAAACAAATGCATCCACAGGAATTTAGCCCATTGTATGCATTTAGAAGATCTGGAAGAAAGGACTTACATTTAAATTTTAATTACTTTAATTTTCCTATTTCTCAGAGAAAAGCAATAGCAGCAATCAAGTCACCTGGCAGATTTTACATCTGCTATAACTATCCCTAACTAGGTACCTTCTCAGGTATGGCAGTTTGCCAACTCTAGTCAGGAACAGCACTAGTGCTCCAATAGCAGTTCATTATTTTCATGACGTTTGGACTTCTATGTTGGGGCACAGTATAAATATATCAAATTTCTGAAGGCACCATAACTTCACCAGGACTTTTGTGCATTTTTGTAAGCTCCAAGTCATAGGCTAATCTGAAGGACTTCAGCGTTTTTTTCTCTGAAGCTGCCTTATCATGCTGTGAGGAGTGCACCTAGACCCCTGAGACGTCTTTTTGCCCCTGCTCATTGTAAGAGTGCAGCCTACCTATGCCCAGTGACAAGCACTCCTGCCAAAATCATAGTGGAGCACCAGTATGCATAATGTCTCTTGGAAACTGGTAGGGACATTCCCTGCAGCCCCTAGGGCAGTGCAAACTGCTCTCTCCAGAGAAAACAGTTTGGAACTGCTGAAGTACTTAAAAGCCCATACATATATCAAATATATGCAGTCAGGGAACAGCAGGAGAGTTAACAACCTAACTGTATTTCATATATATTTTAGAAAATTATTGTGTTTAATTTTTGAAATGTTTAGCAGAGGGGGATGCTGTCATTCACCTCCTTTCTCTAATTAATTTCCTAAAGGGAAAAATTACCTAAAGGGTAAAAAATACTTGGATACTGCACTACTACCATGGTGGCTTTATATGAAGACAAATTCCTAGAATTGGATATTGTGACTGGTCTGGAAAAGTGTGTATTCTTCTTTTTCCATTTAAATAGAAGCAGCATGGGGGCAGAAGAAGTTTTTGCTGTTTTTCAACAATGGGTGAGAGGTTGGAACAGAATTGGAATTAGATTGTTCAGATGATCCTTGATGGTACAGATGAAGTCTGTTTGGATGTAGTTTTTAACTTACTTTTATTTTAGTTGTCTTAGCTTTTGAAACCTCATACAGTCTAGTTAGGGAGGAAATCTCAAATGGAAGCCCATGATGTTAAAAGCTTGCAATTTCATTTTCCAGCAAGCAATAAGCTCAGCTGATGGCTGTGCTTGCAGTATAACTTCTATCAAAGCATTGATTTTCAAGAACCAACACATTGTTGCACAAAAGACTTGTAAGTGGCTACAGTTCATGTGTTGTGAAAAATAGCCATCTGTATTTAGAGCAATTTATTTTCTTTTCTAGTTGACTCCTGAAGTAAGACTTTTTTGTCAGTACCCTAGTATTGAGAGAACCTTTTGTGAAGCAAATCAGTTGTCACATGGCTAAGGAGGATGAAGACAGTGATTTGGGCTCTGGTGCTGTAGCTTTGGCTGACACAGGTCCTCAGTGCTGGACTGATTCTGCTGCCTTGAAGTCAGATAGAAACCAGGAGCCGATTAAAATTGTTTCTTTTAAACCACCACCCTTTGCCAGACAGCACTGATTCCCTAAACACCATTAACATGTTAGAAATAAACATGAACTCCTTCACTCTGCTTTTATTAATTGCTGATGTGCTTTGTGCAAACCAGCTAAAGGGTGTTACCAGCTTATGGCTTTGCCAAGGCAGCGAGGTGGAGTTACAAGTGGGAATGAAGCCTTGTTTAATCAGGTTTTATAATTACTTTGATGTAATTTTAGCTGAAGCATGTTGAGTCAAGCAGTTCCAGGTTTTTAATACACTTACCATTTGGTCTTAAGTTCCAGATTCAAGAAATTACTAAATACCTATTTGAAAACCATTTACTGTTGTGCGTTGATCATCTATAAATATGCATATAGTAACTTTATGCTGCATATTTGTTTATTCGTTTTTACTTAAGTAATCAGTTATAGATGACAAATCTACCTTGAAGTCTACTAATATTTTAGATAGGTTTTAAAGATGAAAGAAAGCAATTCTCAGCTTGAACTCATAATAAAGGCAGATGAGGACAAAGGTAGCAGTGTTTTTCTCTTTCTCATATCATGGCTGAGGTTTAGTTTTACAGTGACTTGACTGTAAAAGTGAGAATAAGGTGAGGTGTAGCCTAGGAGATAGGGCTGTTTTGATGCAGAAGCACCTAAGAAGTGCTTGTGAGTGAGCTCTTTGGGGTAGGGAGGAGCGGGTATAACACTGCACAGCAGCCTGGAAACTTGACAGCAGTGATAACCCGCTGCACCACACCTACCTGGGAATTCATACAGAAGCTTAGAGAGAGTTTGTAGCAATGAAAGGTTGTTATTTATGGGAAAAGAGAAAGTTTAGACTTTGTGTTTGCAACTGCAGGTAAGCAAATAAACTGCAAAATTGTATATTACTTTGTTCAGTTGTTAAATCATCAGATTTCTTCCCCAAGAATAATATCTCTTTCTCGATTTAACATCTCTAACCAAGGCATCTATCCATTACTCTGAAAGAGTAACTATTGTTACACTTTTTAAAAAATATCTTTAATGTATTTCAGAGGAAAAAAAATATCCCCCTCTTTATTTTTTTTTTTTCTGAGCAAGGAACATCCTATTAGGAATAACAAGAAATTAATGATTAACAAGTGAATCGTAGCCTACACAGTGGCTTGAACTTTTTCAGCTGAAAGCTGCTTTGGAAGCTTAACATGGGATTAATATTTGAAATATGCCTGGACTATCAAGAAGTTAATCAATGGAGTGTGAGCTATACCCACTTAAAAGGCACAGACATGGAAATCGGGGCATTCTCTGCAAAAGGCTCTTAATGATTTCCTTTCAGAGGCTGTGCACACTATCTTAATTATACAGGAGCCTACGTAAAGGTACCATTGGATTGTATCCAACAAAAGCTAAAGCAAACAATATGACAACTAAAAGGGCACTTGCGTCATTTCACTTTAATGTTTATAATACAAACAATAACTGGCAAATAAAAATCTCCTAGCCTATGGTGTGCTCAGTAGTGCCAGGATAATTATTCCTTCACATGTAATCATTAAAACAAAGATTGCAAAACTGAAAATACTGGGACAGTCTTTCTTCCTGCTTGATTTGTGCACATAAAAGCAAGACCACTTTTCAGCAAGAAGGCACTTTTCTCTGGCTTCATGAGATTAATCATCTTCATGTTTCACAGATAAGCCCTTCTGTGTGATCTCTGTGTGTGAGTACATACATTCATTGAAAAAAATACATTAGAAAGTGATGAGCAATGAGGCTGGCAGTGAGACTGCAGTGCTGGAGCTCTCTCTCATTAGAGATGACATTGCCTTCTGTAAAGGGTAGATTTTGAGATTTCCAGCAATGAGTTTTCCTGTATGGTAAGCTTGACATCCTGGTCAAATTCACCTTGTGAAACTAAAGCTCTAGATCTATGAGATCCCAGGCCATTGTTCCTGAGACCTCAGCATTAACATGTGGTTTTGGTTGTGGTAGTGCACTGTTAACATGCTTTCTCTAATGACTGAGGAGATAAATGTCCAGATCTCTGCATGCCATTCTCTAAAAGCATATTGAGTGCTTTAAATGTCAGGTGACTCCAATGTTTCTCTGCATTTTTTATTAGTTTAGGTGTATTTGTCACGGGAAACATCATTCAATAGTTTCTCAAGATTGCTACAAAAAGTCTCATAATGTGACTTACCACCATGGCATTGCCAAACCATCTGGATGGTGTTGGGGAACTTCAGAGGATGGTGGATAGAGCAAAGGGTTCTCTCTCATCCCTTTTCAGCCTTTCTTACCTTCCTCTGACTACTTTGGAGGCAGCTCCTATCCCTTGGAAACTTCAGCCCTTCATGGAGTCTGCAGAGTGGGAGGCTCCAGAGCCACCTCATTCCACATCTGGGAGGAAGACCCCAGTGCAGCTTCCTACACTCCCTTCAGGGACACCCAGAGCCTTGCTTATTGCACATGTGGCGCTCTGCTGTGTCCTGATGTCTTTTGAGGAGAAAAGAGAACCATTTTCTCTAGAAAGATGGGAGGATGCAGAGCCCTTCTGAAGCTTTGCTTTGAGTGGAAAGCTCTGAAAGGGGCATGCATGTGACAGGACAGGCACAGACAAGATTACAGGATTGATAGCTGTCAGTGTGACAGCAGTGACACTCAATACATGCTAGAGATTCCTGTACACCACCTCTGGTTCCTACAACCATTAGAATATGAGACAAAGAAAGGGAGGACCACAAATGGCATGTTTCCAAGTCTAAACCTACTGCCTCCATTCATGGAATCGTTTTCCAGTGCTAGTAAAACCTAACTGATATACCAGCAGTGTTGGAACATGAAATGCTTGCTGCTGTCAGGAAGCCCTGATTCATGGCACAATGACCTATCCTTACTGGTTAGAAGCCTGTTGGAAAGAAGGACAGGCACCAAATACACCATCCAATGCATCTCACTCTAACAGGAGACATAGGAACCTTGGTAAAAGTAGGTCAGGTTCTTATCTTTTAGGTGGTGTCTGTTGCAGTATCTCCTCTAATCAAACTGATTCTTAACTTATTTACACAAAAGGCGGAGTCCTTATCTTTAGCAGTAAAAGGTCCCCGTAGTAAGTGACTGTGTATTTGGAGAATGACAGAAGTACTAGGGTAGGTATGAGATTGCTGACTAACTGCAAGGAAGTGGGAAATAGTGCAGAAAGAGAGAGCTCTGTGGGTTTAACCAGCCTTGTAGGGAACATGCAGATATTGACTCTTCCTAGCATACAGCAAAGAAGGAAAGCTTTCCTCTAGCTGACAGCTAATTTTAAAGAGATGAGTTTATTTTTTTGGATGCTGCACTTGGACTTCCAGTTAATATTTTAATCTATTAAATAGTTCAGAAAAATTGATGGCAGCCTTCAGAGCTTGGAACCATGTGAGTTTGAATTAATTAATTCTCTGAAAGGCAGTATTAATTTAACATCTAAAAGGAGATGAATAGATAAAGATAGTTTAGCACCAGATAATTTAGATTAAATAGATAATTTAGCACCAGAAGCCTTGAACTTCCATGTAAAGGAATAATTTCTCTGGGCATCACAGGTTCTGTTCCCATTTATTTTTGGTGTCACATTTACCATGACCAGTCCCTGCTATGCTCTTTAAGGAGGTAAATTTAAAGTCAATAGGACTTCTGTGCACATCAGGTTTGCCATCCAAGACAGAAGTGAGGTACCAGATTAGTACAAAATGTGACGCTTTTGCAACCTGGCCTTCTGCCCAGTGAGAACTGCTTCTGTTGAGCACATCAAATGAATTCACATAAGTCACCAAAGAATTGCAGACCAGGAATGGTTGTTGGTTGCTACTGGATCAGACCAGCTTCTGACCAGTCAGCTACAGAAATATTCCGCACTCCAAACATCGAAGTATCCATTTATAAACATTTAAAAATACATACGGCAAGATGGAGTCGTGGAGTTGTTAGACTGGAAAATCCTCTTTAGTATGATGCCATCTGACCATTAAATGTCTACAGAAAAGAGTTGAAATAGCATAGTGACTCATCAAGGCGTTATTGCACTGTGACAATAAATCTTTCTTTAGAATTTATTGATCAGTATGGAAAAACTCATGAAGTGAATATGCTTTTTTTTTGTCTTTAAGCATCTCCATGCTGGAAGTCTGGCCTTTACACAATTTTCTGGCTACCTGTAAGTTCAGATGTAGTCACTTTGTGTATACTGTAAGAGAAAAATATGTGATTTTTCTTCCTCTTATTTCAGCTTCACTTTAATGGGATTAAAAATTAACTTTTCAAACAAATAATTTTTTGTTTTCTACTGCAATAGTATTTCACTGACAGCCTCTTGTTGGCCAAGTGTTAGCTCAAGGGAGTGTGGATCCTCTCCCTCCCTCTCACCCATCCGTCTCCAATTCTCCCACTGCCAAGGATCAAGTGGATACCAGTGCTCTTCTTAGCTGTATTGTCTGAACTGATGTCTCAGCACTGAGGGAAGGGGATTTATAGCAAATTATGTGAATAGACCAAGACTATCCTAGCCCATTTTAACTGTGGTTTTGATTAGGATCTCTTACTGGTTTCCATTTAGAATTTTCTCCTGATGTGCTTTGTCTTACCACTTGTCACATCTATAGGATAATTTAGTCAATTCCTTAACATCAATACTGGTATCACTCTGGAATTTCTTGTACTTCTCAAGAAAAAGAAATGCATTAATTCTAGGACTGAGTCAAACCCACACATGAACTGACATATTGGGTAAATATCTGACAGTACATTTTTATAAGTTAGTCACACACACCAAACTGTTCAGTTCCAGATGACAAGTGAGGGATGTGTCCTCT
This sequence comes from Urocolius indicus, assembly GCA_013401255.1. NCBI lineage: Eukaryota > Metazoa > Chordata > Aves > Coliiformes > Coliidae > Urocolius > Urocolius indicus. The sequence continues at coordinate 143,916 of WBNH01003507.1, read as the reverse complement.
GGGCTTGCTTATGCACAGCCTTTGTGCAGACTTCGTGATGAGGAATGATTCTCTAGTTCACATTTTGTTTTGTTGGGTTTTTTAAAAGAAATCTTAATTTCCTATAAAGTATTTTCCTCTCCTCTTCTTGACATAATTTCTGAACTTGTTGGTGAATTTCAGCCCTGTTCTAGAGAGAGAAGAGGACTTGATGTTAAAAGTGCATTTCATGAAACACATAGTTTGACAGCTGAATGGCAAAGGCTACACCTTGAAGTTGCTCAGTATCAGACAATAGGCAATATTCAGAAGAGAGACACATGACAAATGCTCCCATGATGAAAGACTTAGTGGAAGCAAAAATATCCAACCACAAAACTTAAATCCATAGGAAAATTGACCGTCTTCATTCTGAAGAAGATGAAATTTTACTTTGCTGATTCCTTCCAAAAAAAAATCATCTGGTGAGTTTTCTAAGTGGATTTGGAAGGAAATGTATAGTATGTTGGTCAGACCTGGATGTTATGACTTCCCTTATTTTGTCTTCCTGCAGATTAGTGTTTGACAACAATGTTGACAGCTACTTCATATCTCAGAGTATGTTAAAAGGCTTAATTGTTCTAAATACACAGTTTTATCAGTGATCTTGATGAGACCAGAAAGAAGACTCAAAACATTAACAGAGCGTTTCTGAATGTGAAGGAAAAGATAAAGATCTTTTAAGTGAAGGTAAATGTCTGTCTATTTTTCATGGATAGTTCCTTCAGCAGCCATTTGGAAGAGACATTTAAAACTTAGGAATAGGAATGATATTTATAAATTTCATTATGTCTTAAATTTCTTTGACTGTAAAAGTAGAGCAAAGAATCCTGTAGTACAGGATACGGATGCATAAACAGACACAATCCCAATGCCATCGTCTTGTAAGGGCAGTATTCAGAAGGGGAATGAACACGGTTACCAAATTTAAAGAAAGATGGCATTGTATGAGAAAATTCACACAATAATCTTTAAAATGAAAATGAATGACAACCTTAATTTCCTGCATCTGTGGCTTTATTTCCTTATCCTGCTCTCTTGGCAAAGATACTAACATCTTAAAAAACTACAACTACCCACTGACATAATTCAGTGACATGAAGTGCATTTACATCTTGGAAGATGAAAGCCACTTTTACTCTTCCCTCTTCTCCATGGTGTTTGTTTTCCTACACTTATGTATACTTGGCCTTAGTTCCCTCCATCTGATCTGGTGGTGCAGCTGTAATCCACTTCAGTACAGATATCCGGCTCTTCCCTTAGAAACTTCCTCTTGCTATGCTATAGCTCTTGTAAACGCCCTGACGGAAGTGGGTTTTTTCCTCCTTTCTACTGCTGCAAGAGGTCCCAGAAATACAAGCCACTTTAAAAAATAGCATTCAGTTTGAAAAGAGCCTAAAGAGATGTAGTTTTGCATGACCTGTAATGCATTCGTTTCTTACCTTATTTAAAAATATCATGCATATCACTCATATAAACAAAATGACTGGCAAAGTCATAGATGCTGTCCTAACGTTTCAATTTATTATAGTAAAACTGCCAGGTTATTTTCCATCTTTTCTATTCCATATATTTGAGAGAGAACATATGTCTGGTAACGGTGATGGTTCCAAACCAAAGATATGTTTTTCTTCTCTCCAGAGGAAGATACTTGAATGACACTCTAGAAAGAAACACCTTTAATTTGCAGCATTTCACTTTAAAAATGTAATTTTTAAAACAAAATTTTAGAAAAATATCAAATGCATTATATTGTTTCATGGCATAATTTTCACTACTCTTATGGCATAAATGTTCACAGGAGACAATCTGCTCTGCCTTAGCAATGTAGTATTCCAGTTAGTCAATTTTGGTTCCTCCAAGCCGTAAGGCTTCCATTTCTAAGTATCTTAAGAAAACCCTCAAAAGTCTAAAGCAGCAGATATTGTTGGCATGCTTTGTGTCAGCATTGCAAGAGATGCAAGACTCTCTAAAACGTTAGATAATGCCCCGTGAGACAAACAAAAAGAAGGAAAAAAAAAAAATAAGGCACTTCTACTAGCAGAGAGAAGCCCACAGATGCTCTGTAGAAAAAGAAAGTGCCGGTCAGTCTCCTGCCATCACTAGAACGGAAAGCCCAGGAAGGTGAGAGACACTTGGAGAAGCTGGGAAGTTACCAAAGGAACTTGAAGAAAACCATCAGCATGTTCCCAGCCATCATCATCCTGGAGGATCTCTGCAAAACCTGACTTCCAGCCTTTTACTTTCATTTGCAGATCCAGGACGTGCAATGGAAAAGTCAAGAGACCAAACTGCCCATCCCTGTACTGGGCCATCAGAGCTAAAATATCACAAAAAGCAGTGGCAGGCCATTTCTCTTACACAATAGATACTATCCACGTCTGGCCATTTATAGTGTAACAGAGGCTTCAGTAGGCTTTCTTTTTTTAAAATCATCTTGGCTCAGAATGCTTAATTTAACAAAGTGCATTTTCTAAAATGGAGCTGTGGAAACTTTAAAGATGTACATGACAGTTGTGTGTTTCTTCATGCATTCCCCTACTCTTAAACACAGACACTGCCAAAGCAAATAACTGCACAGTATTTATCATAGTTTTGTTACTATGTAAGAATTTTTTTATTACAATGCTTACTAAGGTGAACTATTTGTTAGTTCCTACTCTCTTCTGCCTGGAAAAATCCAATAACATGAGAATCCAATTGTGATCATGAAATACTGCTTACTTGGCGCTGTCTGTCCCAGGATCAGACCTACGTTAGGTAACAGTGTGGAGTTTCTCTCCTTGCCAAGAACCAGTTCTCACTGCCATGAGAAAGCCCAACTGAGGGTTTTATGATACTGCACTACTTCTCTAAATGCTACAGCCTTTAAAATTAGTCCAATTTCTTCTGTCAAAGGAGGGCAGCATGCACATAGAGGATTTTGCTTGATTTTTTATTTATTTATTTGTATTTTGGGGTGTAAACGTATTCTTCTTAATTGCCTTGTCTAGTAGCTCCTGCATGTGTTATCCATTTGTGTGGCCCACTCTGTTTTGAGATCTGTGCAATGGGGCTTTGGGGTCTGGTTACCAGCACCGCTGTCCTGGTGCAGATGACTGCCCCAGAGGAGTGGGCTTGGCTCTTTGCTGAGCTGGAAAACAGAGGAAATGGCTTCCAGATCTGGCCAATCAAGATCCTTTGATCCAATTTGTTCCTATCCTCTGGCACTGGATGTCCAGTTTCTGAGGAGGTGGCAGAGGAAGAAGGTTTCCAGAGGCTCATCCCTATCTCTCCATACAATATGGAGGGATACAGACAAATTGTGTAATCCTTCCTAAATAGTGAAGGATCTTTTAACATACAAATCCATCATGAAAATGATCTGTGCAAAAGCACGGAGAAGCCTAGCCCGCTAACAGTGCACTCATACATGGGAACAAGGCCCCATGGCAATTGGTGGAGGCACCTAATTTGTAACTTTCTGAGTTATGTAGGAACACACTTGTTTTAGACAAATCTGTATCTGAGAGATTCCTCTGCAAGCAAAGAATTGAATTAAGGCATCTTCAAAGGTTTTTAGTCTTGGAAGAACAAAAGACAGTAACTTAGAGGCATTCTTCAAGCTAAATTGTGTCTATGTGTGTGTATTTATATACCTGGTTACGTTTCCAGGGCCAACACCCAGGTGACAAATCTGAGAGTTCTTTCAGTATTGTCCTTAAAACTAATGTTTTTTACTGCAATGTCTGGTAGTACTGCTAGTGCTACTGTGATTAACAATGTTCCTTTAGGAATTTATAATGTAGGGTAAACCACAATTTCTCCCTTATTTAACCACTGTCTATGCATTTTAGTTGAATAGCTTAAAAAATAATTTGGGAAAAAAAGAATGTGGTATGATTTAAGTGATGACTTGACAGGATTTTTTTTTCAGGCATTTATTTCTTTGAAGTACAACAAAATTTGCATTCTGAAGCAAAAGAAGCTTTTATTATAGAACAAAACCATTTTTTTTTTTGGTTGCAACTATTAAAAAAAATAAGCAAGCCAGGTGTTTTGCTTAGAAAAACAAATTTCTACTTAATATAGGATATGAGTGTGTCATTCTTATTGATATAGAGTCAAAAGGGAACTTGCTGGGGTGGTATGAAGGCGCAAGTGAGAGCCCAGTGCTGTACTGGCAAGAATTCATTGCAAAAAGCTACTGACTGCTGCTTACATTTCAAACATTCTCTGAATAAGTGTTGTCACAACAGACAAGCAATTACAGACAATAATGTCAGTAATATGTGGATTAAGAACTCCTTCAGGATGTATTGGCACTGCAGATAGTAGCTGCTTCTAGCTTGCAACTGTTCACTCTTAGCTTTGCCAGCGAAACTATTACTTTCCAGAAGCTATTGTGTTCCCTCAGAGGCAGTGACACAATGGCAGGGGTTAAACTCCTCCTGGGCTTCACTAACAGCTCTCACTCAGACAGCTTAACCTCGGAGTAGTTTTTAATCTATCTCTGCATATGCATAAAAGAGAAATATTACATAGAAGTAAACTTGAGCTAAGATCTTGTCAACAAACTCAGAAAAATAAGATTTTAAGGTTCCAACTTCAGCCAGAGACCAAGCCCCCCTACACCATGGTGGAAGTGGTGCTCACCCTCTCATTCACCCCTCAGGACACTCATGTCTCAGCATATGCTACCAATCACCTTACGCAAAAACAGGTAGTGTGTGAAACATGCCTTGCTGAGAAAATGTTGATGGTTGTGACAGTCAACAAAAAAAGATTCAAACGTAGTTCCCTCTCTTCTTTAAAAATTACTTGCATTTAAAAACACAAGCCCAAAACATGTATAGCAGTGAACTTTCAGGAAAACATTAAACAAAAATATACTTTCTTTGTGCTACTGTTCTTCCATTAATTTCAATGCAATTCATTAAGAAAATTAGAATGTGTTTAGGAAAACAACTCATGATGAGGAGAAACTAATCTTAGGAAGGCTATATATTTGTAAAGTAGTGGCTGGACTGGAGGAGTTAGGAAACAGAAAAAGAAATGTGTTCTCAGTAAGTTGGGTTTTTTTTTTTAAGAGGAAAAATGTCTTGAAAGGTTTTAATTACAAGCATGAAAATGAAAGGTGCCATTAACTTGATTCTTCCATAGGCAGATTTGCCTTTAAACAAAAGGTATCTCATGTGCCTGCCTGTCAACACCAGCTAAACCTCCAGAGGACTCTGGTCCTTTTTACTGTTTGTGCTTAGTAATTCACTATCATTTTCTGAACATCCTGTAACAGATTTTTTTAAAAAAAAGCTTTTTTTTCTCACAGGCACCATGGCTGCACGAAAGCTCTCTGGGCATGCAGGGCTGGTTCAGCAGTGGGATGGCCTGATCCCACACAGGGAAGTGGTAGGGTCCTGCTCCCCAGGCCAGCAGGGACTGGCCTGTTAGACCCTGAGGGGCTGACTCTGGCAAGGCCACTGTCAGGTCAGGCACAGCCAAGGCAGGGTGCCTGGCACTGGGCAGAGACCTTGGCTGGCATCTCAATGAGCAAGCAGGAGGCAGCGGCTAAGAAACAGCTCTCTGTCCCCAGCAGTGAACGCAGCCTTTTGTGTGACACCTCCTTCCCAGGCACGGGCCCTGTGGCCCTGGTCCTTGACTGGGTTTTCAGTCGATTCTGCTTGTGTACAGCCCTGCAGCAGACGATAAAGGCTTCCAGAACATCTGTCATCAGCAGTCGTCCCTGCAGACATCTGTCTGCGCCCCTGCAGAAGCCGCTCTGATTTCACACTCCTGAAAGCAGAGGCAATGCTGTCGGTGTGTGGCCAAGCTCTTCGCTTTGTGCCTCTGCTGCCTGCTCTGCACGTGTTTTTTGGTTCAGAAGCATTCTCGGTGCGCCCGCCGCCGGTCAGCCGGGAGCCCAGCTGCGCCCAGGCGGCTCAGTACGGGCGGCGCTGGCTGCCCCCCGCGGGGCTCCCCGCGCTGCCCGGGGGCTGCTGCCCGCCCGCCACGGCCCCGCCGCCAGGCGGCCTCGTTCGTGCCGGCCCGGGCAGCCGCCCCGCCGCCGTCACGTGGCCGCCGAGCTCTCTCGCCGCAGCGGTATGAGGAAGTGGCAGCCGCCGGCGTCCCCAGCCCGGGCGGGCGCAGCCTCCGCCGCAGCCT